>JAJAGP010000665.1:0-259515 GCA_025084515.1 Ancistrus triradiatus | reverse complement strand
AGAATGCTGAGTTGCATCCCAAGAGCATGCTGAGTTGCATTCTGGAAGTGTACCTATGATGAAAATTACAGACCTCTCTCATATTTCTAAGTAGGAGAACTTGCACAATCAGTGGCTGACTAAATACTTTTTTGCCCCACTGTAGCAGTGGCCATAATGTGTCAAAAAAAAGTTGACATGTTGTGTGGACCTGATAAAATTGGTTTTGCTAATAAGCTCAGGTCTGTCGACAGCAATTTTGTACATTGTTTAGTAGCATGTGTATTTCATTTAGGACCTTTATAACTATTGCTATTGCTGTATGCTAGGGTGCATGAGTTACTGAAGAGAGAGTTTTCAAAGTCTGAGCTGCAGGAGGTTGACTGGAAAGCAGATATGTTCTGTGCAGCTAATGTTAATGGAGTTTGGGAAAGAGGAAAGCTGTGCAGTGTTTCTTCAAGCAATGTTGCAGAGGTAAGCTTGATCAAACCCCTAGACAAACAGCTTTTATAGAGAATATTATTGTAATCAATATGTTTTTGTAGACACAGTACACTAGTGTTAGTTTTGTGAGGGATGTGCACCAGTGTTGCAGAAATACTTAGCATGTGTAGTTCTGCAGGTGCTGCGTTGTGACTTTGGCAATACCATTAAGCTGCACTTCAGTAACCTGAGACCTCTCCCTGCTGATCTGGGAGGCTCATTGCTGCTGGAGTGTTGTCTCAGTGATGTAAGGTAAAAAAAGAGGATCAAGTTGCCTCATATTGTTGGAGTTTTGGGGACAGTGTGTTATTGCTTTTGGTTTCTCACTTTCTTACTGTCTGTCAGGCCAGCTGGTGGCTGCTCGACCTGGACAGCTACTGCTTGTGACTTCATTTCCTATTACCTCATGGGTGCCACTGCAATAATGACCATAAAGGTGACCAAGTGTGCTAATGACTAAAGTGTTAACGTTGAACTACCTTAATATCATTAAAAGCTTTCTTTTTTCAAGTTGAAGTAGCATTTTAAAATTGGACTTTAAATATATGGTATTTAAATATTTTTTAGTTATTTTTGTTCTATATTGATATAATAAGTATCATTAAACTATTAAATTATTATTATTATTATTTCTGTTAAATGCAGCTCACACATTTTCTAAAACATGAGTCATTTTATCCCAGCAGGATCCCTCTTCTGTCAGACCAGTGCCTGTGTTTTTGTTCTGCTCCAATCGAGCAGGTCGGGATGTCAGTATTGCAGACTTCCTCATCAGTGAGGGACTTGCTCTAAGAGAGAGACCTTCCAGGTACAAAGTATTTTAAGCCTCAGAAGTTGAATCTGTTCATCTGGACATAAGGTTTTGTGGGAGAAACGTTTCGTTACTCATCTAAATGACTTCTTCAGTCTCAGCAGTTGGAAAACTTCCCCAATTATATACAGCACCTTTACATAACGACTGGTACCAGCACCATTGCATAACAATGGGACCGGTGATCAGTTTAATATGCAGATTGACATATCCATTAATGACAATGGCCACGTGTGCCATTCACACAGGATTGGGGAAGGGCTGCGATAGCGGCGTTGTAAAATGGTGAGGTGTACTCTGAGGGCCCCCTCCTCGATTCAGGGAAGGACATTCCCTTTTTACAAAAATGGCTTCTTTTACTCCGCATTCAAACCATCGTTCCTCCCTATCAAGGATCTGCATGTCTTCATCCTTGAAAGAGTGGCCACTGGCCTGTAGGTGGGTGTAAACCGCAGAGTTCTGACCTGATGAGGTAGTTCTTCTATGTTGTGCCATACGTTTCACCAGTGGATGTCACATATGGAATCACCACTGGTTTACGCTTAGACTGCGGTTGTTGTTCTCCTCTTGTCGATCTGCTTAAGCACTGTTTGGGCGTCTTACCGGCTTTGACAAAGGCCCAGTTTGGATAACCACATTTGACCAGGGCCTGCTGAGATTTCTCTCCATCCTTGGCTACTGTGTCAGTGGGGACGCTGTCTGCTCAGTGGTACAGTGTCCTGATGACTCCTAGTTTGTGCTCCAGTGGATGATGAGAGTCAAACCTTAAGTACTGATCCATATGTGCTGCCTTACGGCAAACATCGACTTTCAATTGTAAACCATCTCCAATTACAACCTCACAATCCAAGAAGGCAAACCTTTCATTTTTCACATCCTCCCTGGTGAACTTGATGTGTTTGTCCACTGAGTTGATGTGGTCAGTGAAATGTTGTACTTTCTGAGATTTCATTTTAACCCAGGTGTCATCCATATATCTGAACCAATGGCTGGGTGGTGTTCCTGAATAGGATGTTAGTGCCGCCTTTTCCACTTCTTCCATATACAGGTTGCCCATGATAGGTGAAACTGGGGAGCCTATGGCGCACCCAAGTTTCTGCCTATAGTACTGCTCTCTGTATGTGAAATAGGTGGATTGAAGCAACTCCATAAGCAAACACACCTGGTCCGAGTTGAGGGTAGTCCTATTGCTGAGAGTGGGGTCATCCTGTAGTTTAACTCGGACTACCTCTACTGCCTCGGCAACTGAAACGCATGTGAAGAGAGATGTGACATCATACGAGACCATTGTTTCATCCGTCTCCATAATGACGTCCCTCACCTTATCCACGAAATCCATGGTGTTCTGAACGTGATGATCTGTGCTGCCTACCAATGGGTTGAGAATCGATGCCAGAAACTTGCCGATGTTGTAGGTCACGGAGTTGATCATACACACAATGGGCCGCAATGGCACATCCTGTCTATGTATCTTAGGTAAACCATACAGACTAAGTGTAGCCTGCCCTGGGTATAATGTGTGGTAGACGGTAGGACGGTCAATAGCATTGTCCTGTTCTAAAAACTGAAGACAATCTATCACCTTTTTCTTGTACCAGGATCTCATTTCAGGGGCTCATAAGTGTTAGTGTCTCTAAGGAGAGTCATAACTTTCTCATGATAGTCTGTCTGGTTTAATAAAACAGTGCACCTGCCTTTGTCCACTGGAAGGATGTTGATGTCGAAACTTAGATGAGTGACGAAACGTTTCTCCCACAAAACCATATGTCCAGATGTACAGATTCAACTTCTGGAATTTTCTTACCTGGACTATTGAGCATGCATCAAGACAGATTTTATGCCAGTGAAGTAAGGGTGCCAAATGCCCTGCTCACATAAATTTGTCTTTTAGACTTTCTCCAGCACCAAAACCAGCCTCTTCCTCAGCTGCAGAGCTTAGGCTGAAATCAGGAGAAACTCTATTCCAGAAGGAGATGGAGCCTGAAGAGAGTACTCGTCTCAATGAGTCGCCACCTTCCTCACACAGATGTCCACCCAAACCTGCCCCCCGCATTACCCCTCCCCCAGAGAGAGTGAAGACACAGGCCTACCTTCCACCAGAGTTGCCACCCCGCGGGCATATGTACATGAATATCTCTGCCGTCTCTGAAGAAGGAGTCATCTACGGCAAGACGCCACAGGCAGGTGTGTCAGAAACAGAGGGGTTTAAAAAGCAATGATGCCAATTGTTATTTTGGAAATAATTAAACAAAGCTAACCAACTATGATCTGAAGCATGTTTCTTATTTTTTTAATCACCTCTGAGTCTCAGCAACATATTGAATACTAAGTGGTATGTGGTGGTGTAACATTAGAGGTAATGTACTACTTGGACATACAGTGGTACCTCGGTTCTCGATGTTGTCTCATTCCAGAAGGCTCTTCAAGTACAGAAAATGACGAGTACAGAGCTTTTTTTTCCTATAAGGAATAATGTAAATTGAATTAATTTGTTCCAGACCCCCAGAAATCCATTAGGTATTATATGCTTTAATGGAGTTGTATTGTACAGGTGCTCCCTGATTTACGATGGGGATGCATTCCGACAAATCCATAACAAGTTAAATGCACGATGAATAGATGAGTTTAATATATTCTATACTCTATCATAGTGGAGCCTGTTACACATGAACGCCTACAGTAACCTACAGTTGGCCAAAATCATAAACACAAAGCTTATTTTATAATAGTGTTGAAAAGTCATGTAATTTAGTGAGTCATGGTTTGAAAGTGAAAAGTAAAAGCAAAACACTTAGTCTATTGAAGAACTCTGGGCACTAGCTTAGCTGCTAATGCTAACTGCAGCATGTGTTCTGGAGGATTCAGTTCATTGCAGTTGGTTCTTATTACTAACTTTTTTAGGATCCATGGAGACTTGATTGCACTAAGAATACAGTACTGTAGATGTAAAGATTTAAGAAACATGATAAACACAGCAGATATCTTCACTGAACAGGGGCTATTGTGAATCTGAATCACTGGGTACTGAATCGTGGATCACTTACAGCATTTTTAGCAGACGCCCTTGTTCAGAGCGACTTACAGAAGTGCTTTGTATTCTTCCTAGTAGTCAAAATCTCATGTTAATACAAGTAAGCAATAGCTCAGGAACACAATCCAACCAGAACTTGCTAGGATCTTATTTAGGTAAATCAACAAAATACACAAGGAAAGGTGTTTTTTTATATGCAGTTGTACTGTTTTCACTTAAGTGCTGAGTGAAGAGGTGAGTCATTAGTTGCTGCTTGAAGACAGGAAGAGACTCAGGTGGTGGAATGAATTTCCATTGGATGTCCGAACGGCTGAGTGCCAGAATGGTGAAGAGTCTTGATGATTGTCTTCCTTCAATCTTACGTGGAGGATCCAGTCGAGCAAAGCTAGTGTCTCGGAGGGTATGAGGTTTGATTAGAACCTTTAGGTAAGATTGTGCTGTTCCATTTTTGGTTTTGTAAGCGAGCATCAGGGTTTTGAATCTGATGCGGGCAGCTACAAGGTAGCCAGTGAAGTGAAGGCAGCAGTGGGGTGGCATGAGAAAACTTGGGTAGATTGAAAACCAGACAAGCCGCTGCATTCTGAGTTAGTTACAGGGGTCTGGATGGTCTCCTGAGGGATCTCCTCCCAGACCTGGACTAAAGCATCCGCCAACTCCTGGACAGTCTGTGGTGCAACGTGACGTTGGTGGATGGAGCGAGACATGATGTCCCAGATGTGCTCAATCGGATTCAGGTCTGGGGAACGGGCGGGCCAGTCCATAGCTTCAATGCCTTCATCTTGCAGGAACTGCTGACACACTCCAGCCACATGAGGTCTAGCATTGTCCTGCATTAGAGGAACCCATGGCCAACCGCACCCAGCATATGTCTCACAGGGTCCAGAGGATCCATCTCGGGACCTATGGAGTCAGGCTTAGCATCTGGCGAGCACATGGAGGGCTGTGGCGGCCTCAAAGAAATGCCACCCCCACCATTAACTGACCCACTGCCAAACCCGGTCATGCGAGGGATTTGCAGGCAGTCAGATCGCTCGCCACGGCGTCTCCAACCTCTGTCACTCTGTCACCATGTGCTCAAGGGGGGAACCTGCTTCATTTGTGAAGAGCACAGGGCGCCAGGGGCAAATTTGCCATCCTGGTGTTTTTTCTCTCGCAAATGCCAAGCGTCTTGCCACGGTGATTGGGCTGTGAGCACAACCCCCATCTGTGGATGTCGGGCCCTCATACCTTCCTCATGGAGTCGGTTTCTAACCATTTGTGCAGACACATGCATCTTTGCGGCCTGCTGGAGGTCATTTTTCAGGGCTCTGGCAGTGCTCCTCCTGTTCCTCCTTGCACAAAGGCAGAGGTAGCGGTCCTGCTGCTGGGTTGTTGCCCTCCTACGGCCACCCCCACATCTCCTGGTGTACTGGCCTGTCTCCTGGTAGCGCCTCCAGCCTCTGGAGGCTACGCTGACAGACACAGCAAACGTTCTTGCCACAGCTCGCATTGATGTGCCATCATGGATGAGCTGCACTACCTGAGCCACTTATGTGGGTTGTAGAGTCCGTCTCATGCTACCACGAGTGTGAAAGCACCACCAACATTCAAAAGTGACCAAAACATCAGCCAGAAACCATAGGTACTGAAAAGTGGTCTGTGGTCCTCACCTGCAGAACCACTCCTTTATTGAGTGCGTCTTGCTAATTGCCAATAATTTCCACCTGTTGTCTATTCCATTTGCACAACAGCATGTGAAATTGATTGTCAATCAGTGTTGCTTCCTAAGTGGACAGTTTGATTTCACAGAAGTTTGATTTACTTGGAGATATATTGTGTTGTTTAAGTGTTCCCTTTATTTTTTTGAGCAGTGTATATATATTGATTGGCAGTCTGCTAACATGGGACTCTCTTTGATCCAGGCCATAACTGAGCGCTTCCTAGGGTCAAGTAGCAAAAGTTGAATGACATAAAAATTTAACTTGAATGTGGTAATGAATATAATATATACACATTTTTGTGTGTGTGTTTGTGTGAGAGCAGAGTGTGAGTTTGAGCGCTTGCAGGAATGCCTGCAACAGCACATTAAGACCTTACCCAGACAGAAGCACTATAACTGGAAGAGTGTGCTGGGCTGTGCTGTCATGGGCTCTGACATGCTATGGTACCGTGGACAGGTCCAGGAGCTCATTGGAGGCCATGTGAAGGTTGAAGTTTGACTTGTATACCATGTAAAACTGTTCTGTAGAAATAATGCTGTTGTCAACCACTGGTTAAGGCCTCAATTACTGTGAGGTGTCAAACCTGTCAGTATTGGGATGATTTAAACATGGATACACTACTGCACTGCTTTTTGTCCTAACACCTTTGGAAACCTTGGGCACTGCATACTTTTCAACTAGATTTCATAGCTGACACAACAAAAAAAGGAACAGTTGTTGATGTATTTCTTTATAGTGACATTGAAATGACACTGGTTCAGTATTTGACTGACAGAAATGAAATCAGCTCTTCACTTTTTTTTTGTCTTTCAACTCTGCATGCCCTGAAAATAGTTAGGGAGATTTTCCTTGCCATTGTCGCCCTAGGCTTGCTCAATTTGGGATTGGACGTAGATATTAGGAGGTAATCTAAACTTGTAAAGTTGCTTTGAGACAATGCTCTATTGTAAAAAAGCCCTTCCCTCATAATTTCCCTCATAGTTAGGAGTAGATCCTAGTAGAGATGAGTTCTTCATAAAGCATCTTAACCCCTAAAAGAGCTCCTAAGGTGAAAACTGTTAAGAGTAGGGAGGAGGACATTTAGGAGGCTGAGGAGTTACACTGAATAACATTGAGATAATCAAACACTACCCATTAGATCATGCAAGAGTAATGTTTGTGGTTGGTCTAATTACAGATTCGCTTGCATCTCCTACCCAATGAAATTATGGTACAACACCCATAGTGAATACATACAAACCAGCCCCACCAGTTAAATAGATTAGACACGGCAGCACAGCATCATACCTGAAAAGAGAGGAGCCACATTTTCTCCAGTTCATAGGCTATTCAGTAGATTAAGTAGGCTACAAATATTGGCAGCATGATAAATAAACTGTCAGTAAAATAAAGCAAATAAATGTGAGATGGTGTGAAATATACAGCCTGTGCCTGTTATTTCGAAGGCTTATAATAGGCTACAGTGTTTCCGTAATTAAGACTGCATTTGTGTGTGAGACAGTGAGTGACGGGGGTGACAACCAGTCACAGTCTTCAAAAGAATGCGCCATACCTAGCAATTGGGTCAGCCCCGCCTCCTTATTGAGATAAAAGTTTATGCCTTCTTTCTCAGAGTTGATCTCAGATCACTTCTAAGTCACTCTTAAGCTTCAACTTCTAAGTTAGGAGCTCTCTGAGAGGATTCTTCGAATCTTTATGAATACAGCCCCTGGACGATTCATCATTCATTCACAAATGTCAAAAATTGTTTTTTTTATATATATTTTTAAAGTTAATTGCTAATGCTGACAAACAAGTAAATAGCCTAAATACAGCTAGAAATATAGTACAGTCAAATGTGCTATTATTTGGTCAGATACCTGTAGGTCCACCCCTACTGAACTGGAAAAAATAACCTTTACCTTTGCCATCCAGATACACATGGAATTTCCTGTTAAGTGGAGAATAAGACTGACCTAAGATGGCTATACTGACCACCTTACACCAACGTTCAAGATAGTGACTGTGACACAACTCTAGCAAGACTCATGATTTTATTTATTGGAAAATTGTTTGCAGCTGTGAAATCGCTTGGTCGTTTGGTGTAAGGCCGGCATTACTGACAAAGCAGTCCCCAAGATAAATAGAAATCCTGTATTGGGGGGGAAAGATGCGCCATGATGCATCGATTAATCAGTTAATAATCGAATCGCAGCCCTCTGAATTGCAATTGAGTTGAATCATGAGGTGTCTAGTGATTTCCACCCTTACTGAGCTAGATGGTAATTGAGGCTGTAATCGGGGTGTAAGTCATGTAGTGTTAACCCCAGCATTAGTGAAACTGTCACCAAATGTGTCTTGTGAAATCTTGTTACAGGTACGATATGTAGATCAGGGAATAGTGGAGAATATTCCAGTGTGCCATGTGTATCCCATGGTGCTTTGTGAGAATGTTCCTCAGCTGTGTGTGCCTTGTCAGATAAATGGAGTACTACCGGTAGGCAAATAACTGGCTGGACATGTAACCTAAATTTGATCTTATTCCCTTCTGAATCCGTGTTATGTATGTTACTGGTTATAGGTAGGGGCGTCATGGCAGTGGGATGCAGTGGCTCTCATGAAAGAACTACTTCTTGGACGCTTGGTCAATGTTCAAGTCATGGTATGTTGAGAATTTCTGCTACTTCTTACCCTTGCTTATAGTTTCTCCAGGTAATGTCCTCTTTAATTTTTTTCCCTCAGGAGCTGCCAGAAGATCCAAGAGGTTTGGTTACTGTGGAAATCATGCTGGATGGAATGCCATTAAGCAGAATCATGGTGCATCACCAACATGCCACCCTTGACCCGAGTACCGTCAGCCCAGAGGTCTGATGTTATCGAAGGACATGTTGTGCAAGGGTTTGACGTGGCTGTTCTAGGTGCAGTCAATCTTTATATTATGTATATAACATGTCTGTTCCTCATGTCCAGGAATATGTGGTGAAACCTCCAGTGCCTGATTTGGATGACTGGGACTTTAACACTGAGGTGAATTGCTTTCCTTGCTACAGGGTGATCGGTTTGTGAATATACAGTTTATAACCACATAAACATGCAGCATTTTGTATAGACTAGTTTATGTAAGACGATCTCTAGTTACAGGTGCGTGTTAACAAGGGTGTGATGTTTTGTAAAATATAGGATCCATACAGTGTTCAAAACATTAGATAGAATTGTAGACTTATGTACTTACAGCCTATCAGATTTTTTTTTCACTTTTTATTTCATGGGTATAGTCAAACCCTGTTGTATGAATTTACTTTGTTCCTGGAAATGGCTTGGGTAACGTATTTGAATATGGATAACTGCTTTAAAAAGACTTTATTGTATCAGATTAATATAGTGGCACAGGGGCCTTTTTGTCTGTCTTTGTCAGCCATGTGTGTGTTGGGCCTACAGAATGAACAATGTCCTGAATGTTTTGTTCACTTCTGTGTGTGTGGTGTTCTACCCTGTGGTTACTTCATAATAAATGCTTGTTGCTGCAAGTACATGTATGTAAATCTAAAATAATTCACTAATTTATCTTGTAATTAACTACTGTGTAAACCAATTAATATAGCTCTTTATTGTCCAAAAATTCAGTGGGGTGATTGTGCAAGTTCTTCTACTTAGAAAGATGAGAGAGGTCTGTAATTTTCATCGTAGGTGCACTTCAACTATGAGAGACGAAATGAGAAAAAAAAAATCCAGTAAATCACATTGTAGGATTTTTAAAGAATTTAATTGTAAATTATGGTGGAAAATAAATAAGTATTTGGTCAATAACAAAAGTTCAACTCAATACTTTTGTTACACAACCTTTGTTGGCAATGACAGAGGTCAAACGTTTCCTGTAAGTCTTCACCAGGTTTGCACACACTGTAGCTGGTATTTTGGCCCATTCCTCCATGCAGATCTCCTCTAGAGCAGTGATGTTTTGGGGCAACATGGACTTTCAACTCCCTCCACAGATTTTCTATGGGGTTGAGGTCTGGAAACTGGCTAGGCCACTCCAGGACCTTGAAATGCTTTTTATGGAGCCATTCCTTCATTGCCAGAGCGGTGTGTTTGGGATCATTGTCATGCTGGAAGACCCAGCCACGTTCCATCTTCAATGCTCTCACTGATGGAAGGAGGTTTTGGCTTAAAATCTCATTATACATGGTCCTGTTCATTCTTCCTTTAACATGGATCAGTCGTCCTGTCCGATTGGAATAAAAAGAGCCCCAAAGCTTGATGTTTTCAGCCCCATGCTTCACAGTAGGTATGGTGTTCTTGAGATGCAACTCGGCATTCTTCTTTTTCCAAACACGATGAGTTGAGTTTTTACCGAAAAAAGTTCTATTTTGGTTTCATCTGACCACATGATATTCTTCCAATCCTCTTCTGGATCATCCATATGCTCTCTGGCAAACTTCAGACGGGGCTGGACATGTACTGGCTTAAGCAGGGGGGCACGCCTGGCACTGCAGGATCTGAGTCCCTCTTGGCTTAGTGTTTTTCTGATGGTAGCCTTTGTTACTTTGGTCCCAGCTCTCTGCAGGTCCCTCCGTGTAGTTTTGAGATTTTTGCTCACCGTTCTCATGATCATTTTGACCCCATGGGATGAGATCTTGCCTGGGGTCCCAGATTGAGGGAGATTATCAATGGTTTTGTATGTCTTCCATTTTCTTACAATTGCTCCCACAGTTGATTTATTCACACCAACCTGCTTGCCTATTGTAGATTCACTCTTCCCAGCCTGGTGCAGGTCTACAATTTTCTTCCTGGTGTCCTTCGACAGCTCTTTGGTCTTGGCCATGATTGAGTTTGGAGTCTGACTGTTTGAGGCTGTGGACAGGTGTCTTTTATACAGATAAAAACAGGTTCCATTAATACAGGTGACGAGTGGAGGACAGAAGAGTTTCTTAAAGAAGTAGTTACAGGTCTGTGAGAGCAGAAATATTGCTTGTTTGTAGGTGACCAAATACTTATTTTCCACCATGATTTACAATTCTTTAAAAATCCGACACATTTTCTGTTTTTTTTTTTTTTTCTTTTTTTCTTTTTTTGTCTCTCATAGTTGGTGTACCCTTGATGAAAATTACAAGCACCTCTCTTTTTTCTAAACAGGAGAACTTGCACAATCAGTGGCTAAATACTTTTTTGCCCCACTGTAGTTGCAAATACTGTGATAGTTTTTGAATGGTTTGGAATTTTCTGTATTTCTGCATGAATTGCTCACAATGTGGTCTGATCATGGACAACATTGCTGTTGACAGTAATATAATTTCATACACCAACAAATGGCTGAAATTGGAAGAATATACCATGTAATAAACACTAGTAAGTTGAGTCGTTTTTGGTGGTAAATGGTGAATAAAATGTTAATGGAAGGACACAAAAAAGAAAACTTGGTCTGGGTCCGCCAAATGATTCCAAAGCATCCTAGTACTTTTCCTTGAAATTGTATTTCAGCAAATTAAGTTCAACCATCTGTTATGGTTATTTTGTGTGTAATGTTTGCTAAAAATGAATCTGTTGCTGCAGGGCTTGGAGGAGCCGCCACACATATTAGGGGTTTACACAGATCTCAAATTGCCAGGTCAAGGTAAAGAGTTCTGGGTCAGGATCACACACATTCGCACCCCTAATGAGGTAATGTACAAAGACAGTTGTACTGTATGAGTGAAATCGTGTTCAGGTTTTTAAAGATGGTCATTTTTGTTCTGTCTCAGGTGTTTCTCAGTTTTGCTGACTCATCCATGTGTGAAGAGGAATCTCTGGAGAAAACCCTGGAACAAGTAAACCTAGACATTGATTCATTTCCTCTGCTGACAGACTTCCCTATTGGTACCTTCTTTGTCTTGTCGTCATTTCTACTCTGTATTTGGTTATGGAGTTGTCAGTGTGCAGTGTGTATCTGCAGAGGGTCCATGTCTGGCTGAATACAGTGATGGTAAATACTATCGTGCGAAGCTCCTTGACTTTTCTGAATTGAACCCCAGTGTCCAGCTTCTTGTGAGACATGTGGACTTTGGCTCGGATGACATAGTGCCATCATGCAAGTAAGTATATATTAATTTAAGTGTGTACTGTATGCACAAGTGATGTATATTTTGAATAATTGGAATAATCAGTTAAATTTTTAAATCAGATGTGCATAAACCCCTTACAGTGGTGCTTGAAAGTTTGTGAACCCTTTAGAATTTTTGTATTTCTGCATAAATATGACCTAAAACATCATCAGATTTTCACACAAATCCTAAAAGTAGATAAAGAGAATCCAGTTAAACAAACGAGACAAACATATTATACTTTGTCATTTATTGAGGAAAATGATCCAGTATGACATATTAGTGAGTGGTGAAAGTATGTGAACCTTTGCTTTCAGGATCTTCAGCAATACATAACTAAACGTTTCCTGTAACTGTTGATCAGTCCTGCACACTGACTTGGAGGAATTTTATCACATCCCTCCGTACAGAACAGCTTCAGCTCTGGGATGTTGGTGGATTTCCTCACATTAACTGCTCTCTTCAGGTCCTTCCACAACATTTTGATTGGATTATGGTCAGGACTTTGACTTGGCCATTCCAAAACATTAACTTTATTCTTCTTTAACCATTCTTTGGTAGAACGACTTGTCTGCTTAGGGTTGTTGTTTTGCTAAATGACCCACCCTCTCCTGAGATTCAGTTCATGGACAGATGTCCTGACATTTTCCTTTAGAATTTAGAATTCATTGTTCCACCAATGATGGCAAGCTGTCCTGGCCCAGATGCAGCAAAACAGGCCCAAACCATGATACTACCACCACCATGTTTCACAGATGGGATAAGGTTCTTATGCTGGAATGCAGTGTTTTCCTTTCTCCAAACATCCGGCCACAAAACTTTCTTCCAATAGACTTCTGGCTTGTCCACGTGGTCTTTAGCAAACTGCAGATGAACAGCAATGTTCATTTTGGAGAGTAGGGGCTTTCTCCTTGCAACCCTGTATATAAAACCCTGTGTGCTTCCAGTAATATCAGCAAAATGTAGTGGTGTTGGCTGGGCATGGCTTTGCCTTTCTACCAAACAGGATGTCTTTCATCACTTGTATTATGAGCAGCCGTTTGTTGTAGTGCTACAATATAAAATAAACAAAAAATAACATCTCAACATTCACACTGCAGGGGAGCGAATTTTTTTTTAAAGACTGTTTCCACACTGCAAATTACAAGACAGCAAATCCAATTTGTCTGCTTGGACTGTAGTCCCTTTCACTGCCATATAAAGATTGGAGGTTTGTGTGCACTGAGGAGCGCTGAGCAGGAGTGACGTGATTATATAATGGATTATGACACCTGTTCATTCATGCAGTTGCACTATATAGACAAAAGTTTTTGTATATCCAAAAAATGCATCTTAAATCATGATTTTTAGAATGGAGTTCTACAGCAGCCTTCAGTCTATTGAGAATGTTTTCCAGTAGGATGTGGAACAACCCTATGAGGCCATGCACTGATGTTGGACAATAAGCCCTGACTCTCAGTTGCCTTTACAGTTAATCTCAATGGTGTCTGATTGAGTTAAGTTCAAGGCTCTGTGCATGTCTGCCAAGTTCTCCATCAACATTTGCAAACCATTCATTTATGGACTTGTTTTACAAGGGCATGACAAAGGTGTTGAACTGACTTGTTGGGGATGTGGAAACCTATATGTACCAATGAAAATAGCAGTTTGTCTTCAATAAGGTTGGTGAATACAGAGCTGGGAATTTGACACCATTCTTCTTTAGGGAGTTTTTCCCAGATCTTCCTAGGTCCTCTCTAGTGCAAATGGGGTTTACATCAGGGGACTGAGATGACCATGGCAGAAGCTTGATTTTGTGTTTCACAAACCATGATTGTGTTGATCTGGACATGTTGGATCATAGTCCTGCAGGAAAATCCAGTACTAACACACTTGGAATCCATGATGTGATGTATCCTAATAAGGTTCTCAGGGCATTTGAAGAAAAAACATATTAGAGTTACAATGCCTTATTTGCTGCATATCAAACTGCGTAAATGTATAATATTGGTTTGAAAAATGTTGATAATTGCGTATGTATTTGTGTATGCTAGACTGCGCTGTCTCCCTCCATCACTCCTCAGTCTTCCGTGCCTGTCAGTATATGTTCAGCTGGCAGGATTCAGGCCTGCTCAATTGTGTGAGGAGGAAGAGCGCATTCCCTACCGACCAGAGTGGAGCATGAAAGCCATGACTGAGATGATCGATCTACTGCATGGCAAACTACGCGCCGTGGTGACGGTAGGCCTCCACCAATCAGAGTTCACCTGCTGTTATGTGCACTCTATTGCTCCACCTTGTAGATGTAAAGTCAGAGACGGTAGTTCATCCGTTGTTGCACAATTTGGGTTGGTCATCCTCTAATCCTTCATCAGTGCTTACAGGACACTGCCTACAGCATGTTCGTAGCTGGACAGTTTTGGTAGGGGGAATATTTTCAGTCCAGCAGTGACACTGAGGTGGTTTAAAAGTCCAGTAGCACTGCTGTTGGATCCACCCATACCAGCATAACACACCACCACCATGTCAGTATCACTGCAGTGCTGAGAATGATCCATCACCCAAGTAGTACCTGATCCGTGGTGGTCCTGACCATTAGGGAACAGAGTAAAGAGGACTATAAGTATGTAGAGAAACAGATGGACTACAGTTTGCAACTGTAGAACTAAAGTGCTCATATATGGTAAGTGTAACTGATCAAATGGAAATGGGTGTAGAAACAAGGTGTACCTAATAAAGTGATGTCAGTGTATGTTTTAATTCTCATGTCAATGACCTCTAGCTTTGAGCTATTTGTGTGAGCAGTGTTCATGTCAGGCTATCCCAGCCACATCAAACAATTTAAGTCAAACAGAGCTTAAGTTCTGTTTTCATGGCAAGACTTAAGGTAGATTAAACTGTACATAGGTTAAATCTAAGTTTCAGTGTTAGCATGCCTGATAGTGAGTCAATATCGTTTCAGGCTACGGAGCCAAAGCTAACCGTGATGCTGTACAAAGTAGATGGAACTTTGGTGCATTCGCCTCTCGTAGAGAAAGGTCTTGCCGAGTACGAGTGACGAAGAAGCATCAGGGACGTGAGTATGCCATTATACATGTTTGACACTAGGAATGATGCATTCAAGAACTTTCCTGATACCACGGATTCGTTCACTGTACAGGTGCACTGCTGCACAGCTACCATGTGCCTTCAGGAAGAAGACTTTTGTTTGTTCTGAATGTGTTTTATGTTGATGTTTAAGACTGAATATTTCTGTGATTTGCAGACCAAGTATTGTTTGTGTTACTGCTGGCACTGTTCAGCCTGTGCTACTGTGTGGCTGTAGGATGGGTATAGTAACCAGTAAATTCCCTCTGTTACCAATTTTGACTGGGAAGCTTTGTTATAAAACACATTTATTTTACAAAAATGTACACTGCAAATAAATATTGGACTGACATTCAACTAAAACACGCAGCACCTGTTTTCTTCCAGAAGAGCACCATTACTTCTACTAACCAAATATGAGTGACTTTAAAAAGGTCCCATTGTCATGTCTTGGTGTCCATGATAACACGTCCCTGAGGATCTTTAAGCCGCACGCGGCCAGTGGGATAGCGGGTCTCCTGTCGGCCATCTGTGTATACAGTTTTAACTGTTCCATCAGGATATTCTCGCCTCTTAAATTCAGCAGTATGGAGCTCTCGCTGGCCAGTATTGAACTGGATCTGCTTAGTGCCGTCTCTAAATAACAAACATGGCGTTAGTCTGTTCTTCTAATACCCAGATTATAACATTGTCAGAGTCAAGACGACCAAAAACCAAGATTTCATTAAATCTCAATGAACGCTCTTTCTACGCATTCCATTTTACACGATGTACGTACGGGTTTTGCTGGATTATTGTGCCGTCTGCGAGCACGCTCTCTTCTCGTCCATCAGGATACAGGTTCTTCACTGTCTGATCAGGAAATGTTATTTCCTTACGACCATCTATGTAGTGTTTTTCTAGAACGCAGAATCAACAAGACTTCTAGGATGGATGCCTGAACCATAACATTGGTTCTTGTTGGGGGGGGAAAAAAAGAGTCCTACCTATTTGGTTGTTTGGGAACTGGAGCACTTCCATACCATCAGGATAGGTGGTGTGTGTCGTCTGAGCCTCTGCATAGTAATAGATCTGTAGTACAGAAGGAAAGCACCGAGTGTCAGAGAACATGGTCAAGTCAGATTTATTTATATATAGCGCTTTTTACAATGGAGCATTGTCTCAAAGCAACTTTACAAGTTTAGATTATCTCCTAATAACTACGTCCAATCCCAAATTGAGCAAGCCTAGGGCGACAGTGGCAAGGAAAAACTCCCTAGTTCTAGGAAGAAACCTTGGGAGGACCAAGACTCAAAAAGGGACCCAACCTCCTTGGGTGGCGTAGATGATAAATCTAAAGAAATAGCAATATTAAATGTTGCTGTTGAACTGCATGTCCAAGGTGGTTCTCTAGTATGCTTCGCTTAACATCCATTATGTACATAATGTGGTCATTTTGATTTATTGACGACTCAAGACATTAAAGATGAGGTATAGGACGTACTGCACCACAGTCGGACACTGTCTGATCATATCACACAGTACATAGCAGCATTCCCTACATCATCCAGCACCATGGGCCTATAGGGAGTTAGCAGATGCAGCTTCTACCAGTAGTACCAGGAAGTGAATTATTTGCATTCAGAATTAGTTTGGTAATTGTGTATGCAGTTATTAAAAATGCATTGTTAAAGCTTATATTGTCTCCTTGTAAGGTAGCTGTGTAAAGCTCTTGAAAGAAAAAACTCAAGCAATGAAAAACATGACCACCCATTGACAAGAGAAAATTAGTGATTAAATATAAATATAATATATATCTGAAAAATAGAATAACTGCTTAAACAGCTGAATTTACTGATCAGACTAAATATTCTAGTGAGCACACTACTGACTCTCCTCTGAGACACTGCTACACCCTTGTTGCAAGAACATACCCAAAAAAACCACAAATCACTCCTTGTATAGCTCTTCATAGAGTGGCCAAATGGCACATTACAAAGGAGGGAGCTACACTAGTGAACTTGTCCCACTTAAGGTAGCTTTACTTCAAAAGATGGAAATGGTGAAATTAACTAAACCAATATCATAACAAAAACAAACAATGTGCACAACATGACCTAATGCTCTTTACAAAATAATTAACGAAAATAAAACAGGCCGTGCCACTGAGAATGCCAAGTAAGCATAAGCAGGCTGAACTCCTTATAAGCACAGAGACGAGGAGCCACAGATTGGACCACTCGGGGTTCTCCTACAAGTGTGTCTGTGCGTGAGGAGGAGCAGAGAGTCCAGTTGCCCACTGTAAATAGTTAAAAAAATTTAAAATAAATGCATGTATGATTCTAGTACAGAACGCATTGTAGACTTCAGGTAACACATACGCAAAAAACAAACAAAAGCCAGGACTAATCAGAGCTTAGTGATATCACTCACTATCTGAACAGCAAGGCTTGATTACCACACTAACATGACTGTAGGTTTTTACTTCATAAAGATTTTTCTAAATTCCAAGAAGTTGAATCTGTTCATCTGGACATAGATTTTATTGGAGAAATGTTTCGTCACTCATCTACGTGCTGTATATAAGATTGGGGAAGTTTTCCAACTGCTGAGACTGAAGAAGTCACTTAGATGAGTGACGAAACGTTTCTCCAATAAAATCTATGTCCAGATGAACAGATTCAACTTCTTGGATTTTCTTACCTGGATCATTGAGCATGCATCAAGACATTTTTCTAAATTATTTTTAATTATAGTATAATACACCTGAAGGCTGGGAGTAGGTGATATGGTAAAAAAAAGGCAATATTTAAAGATATTTTCACGATATACTGTACGTATCACGCTACGTGATGGCAGACAAACTGCATCAGTAGCGACAGATTCTTAAACTACTATTCAAAACATGCTGCATTTCATTCAATTAAACAGGACTAATTACAATTCTTAGAATGAAACGTGCATTTGATCTGTGTTCTTTAAGCACTGATGTCCTCAACATGCTCAAACTATCACAATACGATATTGTCATATTTCCCACCCCTGCTGAAGGCTATGTCTTAAACAATAGTACCTCAATATGCAATATGATATACAAAAATAAAACATTCCCTTTGATATAAAGTATTGGTAGCAAAGCCAAGGTGTTCTGCTAAGTAACTGTTTTGAGTTTCTGATCCTTAACCTGTCCTAGAGCCATTCAGGTGTGCAGCCCCTTTGAAAATGGAACCATCATCTGACAGAAAAACTGAGGCAGGCCCCAGGACTGTTCAACTGACCTGTAACCATGTCCCGATGGATTTTAAGAAACAGAAAAAAGGAGTCCTGCATTTCTCCCATAACTGTATGGAATATCCTGGACTAATTAAAAGAAATAAGTTAGTCTCTTACCACTCTTTGATCCTGCATGATGTGTTTGATGTCTCCGTTAAAAAAAGTGACTCTGATGGAAAGCCCGTCTGCAGACACCTCTTTCCTGGTGCCGTTTGGGAATATGATAAGTCTCCCACCATCAGGTAATGCCTTCTCAATCTGACACAGGAAAAGGTACACAGTAAGGAAAATAAGTATTTGATATACTGAAGATTTTGCAGATTTTACAAGAATGTAGAGATGTGTAATTTTTTATCGTAGGTACACTTCAACTGAGAGAGACACAATCTAAAAAAAAAAATCCAGATAATCAAATTACGATTATGTAATTAATTTGCATTTTATTGCAAGAAATAAGTATTTGATCACCTAGCAATCAGCAAGAATTCTGGCTCTCACAGACCTGTTAGTTTTCTTTAAGAAGCCCTCCTATTCTGCACTCATTCCCTGTATTAATTGCACCTGTTTGAACTCGTTACCTGTATAAAAGACACCTGTCCACACTCCAACATCTCCACCATGGCCAAGACCAAAGAGCTGTCTAAGGACACCAGGGACAAAATTGTAGACCTGCACAAGGCTGGGATGGGCTACAGGACGATAGGCAAGCAGCTTGGTAAGAAGACAACAACTGTTGGCACAATTATTAGAAAATGGAAGAAACACAAGATGACTGTCAATCTTCCTTGATCTAGGGCTCCATGCAGAATCTCACCTAATGGGGTAAGGACGATTCTGAGAAAGGTCAGGAATCAGCCCAGAGCTACACGGGAGGACCACAGTCTCAAAGATTACCGTTAGTAACACACTACGCCATCATGGATTCAAATCCTGCAGGACACTCAAGGTCCCCCTGCTCATGCCAGCCCATGCCCAGGCCTGTTTGAAGTTCGCCAATGACCATCTGGATGATCCGGAGAAGGTCATGTGGTCAGATGAGACCAAAATGGAGCTTTTTGGTATCAACTCCACTGGTGTTTGGAGGAAGAAGGACGAGTACAAGCCCAAGAACACCGTCTCAACCGTGAAGCATGGGGGTGCTTTTCTGCAAAGGGGACAGGACGACTGCACTGTATTGAAGGGAGGATGGATGGGGTCATGTGTCGCGAGATTTTGGCCAACAACCTCCTTTCCTCAGTAAGAGCATTGAAGATGGGTCGTGGCTGGGTCTTCCAGCATGACAATGACTCCGAAACACACAGCCAGGGCAACTTAGGAGTTTATCCGTAAGAAGCATATCAAGGTTCTGGAGTGGCATAGTCAGTCTCCAGACCTGAACACATTAGAAAATCTTTGGAGGGAGTTGAAACTCAATGACGCCCAGCAACAGCTCCAAAATTTGAAAGATCTGGAGAAGATCTGTTTGGAGGAGTGTGCAAACCTGGTCAAGAACTACAGGAAATGCCAACCCTCTGTAAATGCAAGCAAAGGTTTCTGTACCAGATATTAAGTTCTGTTTTTTTGTTGTATCAAATACTTATTTCATGCAATAAAATGCAAATTGAGTATTTAAAAATCATCCAATGTCATTTTATGGATTTGTTTTTAGATTCTGGCTCTCACAGTTGAAGTGTAACTATGATAAAAATTACAGACCTCTCCATTCTTTGTAAGTGGGAAAACTTGCAAAATCGGCAGTGTATCAAACACTTATTTTCCCCACAGTATGTCATTTCACTATATAAACAGAATTAGACAAAACAGAAACATACAAGTCTATATTTATTTACTTATAATTTCACCTTGCCATCAGTGTGTGAGATCTCATCCTGTCCCATCTCTGGTAAGCCAGAAGTTTTTGAACTGTCTGGTTCCTGCAAAGAATCACACATGAAGATATGTGAAGAGTCATGAGATTGTACTCTCAAAATGCCTGCTTGTGGTGTGGAATAACAAACCAAGGGTGCATGGGTGGAGTCTCTCATTAGATGATAATCATGGCTCCTTCCTTCAAACACAATCAGTCGATCTGAGCTGGGGTCTGGAGGAGTTACTATGCAGGGTTCCTTCTGCCAGTTACTACCTATAGGTGAGTATGTTTAGGTGATTTTACAATCAACAGTATGTAGTCTGTACAAGGCATCAACTGTGTTAACCTAGGCTTTTGCACTGTTTAACTGAAGAACATCCACAATAGTTATTGCACTTCAAGTGCAATTCAGTAAACATCAAACATGATAAATTGGAGAGTAAAGACATTTACAAAATACAAAGGTATCTGCAGTGGTGAGCACTTGCTATTAATTGCTTAAATAATATGCAAGACAAACTGAGTTGGCGGAGAGTCAATCACATTGAATACTCAAGTGGTCACACACGTCAGCTCTGCATACGCAAAGATTAACTTGACAGTTTTCACGATAAACCTTCCCCTTGTATTTACACTGCATAAACATGTCCCAAAACGCAATGATTTTCACACAACCTCTAAAAGTAGACGATAACCCAATTATGTGTCTTGGTGCATACTCAGTAATCCAGGTGAGAAAATCCCAGAAGTTGAATCAGTTCATCTGGACCTAAGGTTTTGATTCAACTTCTGGGATAGCCCAATTAACTGGTGATCAGTCTTGGCTTGGGGGACATTTAGTTCAATCTGCTGGGCAGAACTTAATCTCTGGGATGTTGGTGAATTTCCTCACAATCTGCTCAACTCGTGTCCATCCACAACATTTCTACTGGATTAAGACCAAGACTTTGATTTGACCTTTCCAAAACATTGACCATGACCATACATTGGATTAAATAGGTATGAAGAGTGCGTGTATTGTACATTAACTACTACATTGCTGAGACTACATATAAACCCTTCAGTTTGTATGCCGGTCATGCACTTTTGTACAAGTCTCTCCAGACACTATTAGATTGGACAGCTAAAGGCCTTTTCACACCGAGTCCGAAACTGACGGACTGACGCTGCGTAACATTTTTAAATTGACGATGTGAAAAAGACAGTGAGAAAAGGGAAATTAAAGAAAGCAAAAGTGGACAAGGAGTTTTCAGTGTTTAGACAAAAAAACACATCGGACTTCTTGTGAAGGTACCACTACGTTAAAAATTGCTTTGCAACTCGGTATGAAAAGGCCTTACTGGTCTTAATCTGCTGCATTAATCCCAGTTCCCTGACCTGCATCCCATTATAAAAATCTTAATCAAACCTGTAGAGCGTGTGTTGGGAGGCTTGGCTGGAACTGTGGTAGGTTTTTGAACCTCTGGACTTTCCATGTTTCTATTGGTGCTCTCAGTTGGGCTGCTCTTAGTACTGGAAGAAGGGCTCTAGAAATACAGATGCCTCAAATGAACAGCTGTTTATTTGTTTTTTTACCTACAAAACAATCGATTAATTGAAGGCCTTCATTTCTGTACCTTTGATTTTGTCCTCTTTGTGTTAACACCATTGCCAGATGTATTAGGCCTCCCCCTTTCTCGCTCACTCTCAACATTTTTCCAGGTACTGAGGCGAAGTTTCTCCAGAATGTGGACTTGGTCTCGAAGTGTAGCGTTCTCTTTACTGAGAGCATCTAGCTGCTGCTTGAGGCGGCTGTTGGTGCTGCTCCAGCGAGCTTCTCGCTTCCTTAAATCCTCTTGCACGGTGTTTAGCTGCTGCTTTAGGGACTGACAGACTCGGTGTTAAAGCTCAGGAAATCTGTCTACATTATCGCACAGATGAGGTCAAAAAAATGCACAAATGGAAAACACCTGTATTTCATCTCGTTCTTGTTTGTCAGGTCTTGCCCTTGCAGCCGCTGCATGTTTCTCAAAAAGTTTCCTTTCACGTTGGAGCTTTCTGCCTTCCTCACGCTTAAACTCCTCCCATCTGGCAAGTTCATCTGCCATCTTCTTTTCAAACTCGGATCTCTCCTTCCTATAGGGAAAGGTAAAGTGCCCATATGTTAATCACTAAAATGGTTATGCTTAAACAGCAAATCAATAAGCTTGAATTTTGTAGCTGTAAACACATCACTACAAATGCTTGAGTTTGGTTAATACAAGTACAGGCAGTCGCCACTTAACCTTTATGGTACATTCTGTGAATCGGCACATTGTGATCTGGACGTTGTCTGAACACCATGTTATATACTGTACTTAGCAGTGTTGTATGGGATACTATGGTATACCATGACATTCATTCACTTTCTTATGCGCTTAACCCTTTACAGGGTTGCAGAAAGTCAAATGATTCTTGAATTGCGATCAAAAGAAACAGGACTGAATGTGGGTTCCGATCTTGATAATGTCTTACATACAGATCTACGAGTTTATTATTAATGGTCCTGTTCAGTCTCTCCTCCAACTTAATGACAAACGAATCTTCATTCACTCTTGAACTTAGCTTTTTTATGTACGCTCGTCCCTTCCGCAGGTGAATGTTTTTGAGCTTTCGGAATCAGGAAACATTTGCCTGTAGGCTGTGTGGATGTTGTCATTAACTATACGAGTGGTGTCGACTCATACCAAACTCGAAGCACTTCTGCCTGATGACTGGTAGCGGGACCCGAAGGCTTTGCCAGATCGAACTCTCAGTAGACAAACCATCTCTGTTAGGAACAGCCAAACTGGCAGTGGCAGCAAACAACTCGATGGGCATAATACTTTTACAAATGTTAGCATAGCGCCTGTACTTTTCATGTGAGAATCCAATGCTTTACAAACCCATTGTCCCAAGTTCGCATGTTTTGCATAAAGGTCACATCACGTCTCATGCGAATTGCTGGGTGGTTTCAGTCAGCCACAATATGCGTCGTCCTCTTACCACTTCTCATTAAATCCACATTTACCCATGCCCAGGTCTGCATTGCTTGCTTGCCACCTCATGCTCTTGTTTTTTCGCCACAAAACCCTCAAATCGGAGCTGCATGTTGTTCTTGTATTTTAATCTGAATCACAGCCTGCTGTATTAGCGCCAACTACCAAGCGGAGTGTACGCTCCCTAATTAACATACAAATACTTGGATTGGTGTTGCGGAAATATTTTTTGTTGTGGGATATAAAGTTCCGGTCAAATAAATCAGAAAAACTAACAAAAACACGCTTATTCATTCAGCCCCAGATATAACCGAATGCCTCCCCACCTACAATTCCAGACATTTTTAGACCTTGAATATGAAAAAGTAAATATAAGACGTTTTAAGAATCCGTGGGTATCCTGGGACCAGAAGGTTAAGGGCTCATATCCCACCTCTGCCAACCTGCCATTGTTGGGTCCCTGAGCAAGACCCTTATCCAACAAATGTTCAAGTTGTAATCCTCTCTGGATACGGGCGTCTGCTACTTGTAAATGTACAGCTACTAATGTAATGAACATATCTGCCAAGGTAATATGGGTAACAATTTACCTTAATTAATATAACCTAGCCCACCACTGCAGAGAACCAGGTTGGAATCCCAGTAGTGACTTCAAGCTGCTTCAGGAATCACACAGGCTTGGCTGGCCTTGTCTGTCTGCCACCATGCAACAGTGACCCCTACTCAGCCCTGTGATGGGCTGGTGCCCCTTCATCACATGCTTCTTCCCATGTACAATGACTTCCCGTATAGGCTTCAGAACCATAAAGTGAAATTTTTTTAAGGGAGACAACTACTAAACCTGGATCAAGCTTCTTATGGTTCTAAACCTGATGAATCTTGTCAGCACACACTATAAATCTTAACATAATTTTTTTCAAATACTTTTAACGAGAAGGGACAAGCAAAAGTAAGTGATGCAATGTTATTCCATACCGCAGGTTCTCTTTGAGTTCCTGGTTTTCCTGTCTGTGTCGACTCAGTGCAGCATTTTCTGTCCTGAATCGCTCAATCTCGGTCTCCAGTTCCACCAGGCGCTCACGGAGTAACTTTGACCTAACTGGATTACATGAGAATTTTGTTAGGGAAAGCACACATTCTAAGCCAAAAACAACTGAAAACTGGAAAAGCCGTTCTTACCCAATAGCAATAATGCCAAAATAAATAATGAATATCAGGTACTCTGGTACAAGTGGCCCAAATTTGAACACCTTTCCAGGACCACATGAATTGCAAAACAATTCATTCATTTCTGATTTCAGCCACATTAAAACATACTAATTGGTCAGCTTAGAATTGTTGCAACTTCTCTCAATTGACATTTTTGTACCAAAATTTGTACAAAATTTGTGAAAGAGCATTTTAATTAGTTACTTAAATCTAAAGTCATCAAATACTAATCGATCTACACCACATTCCAAATTATTATGCAAACTGGATTTAAGTGTCACAAAGATTAAATGTTTTGTTTTTCAATTAAACTCATGGATGGTATTGTTTTTAAGGTCTCTTTGGATCACTGAAATCAAATTCAGACACCTGTGATAAATAGTTTGCCAGGTGAACCCAATTAAAGGAAAACTACTTAAGAAGGATGTTCCACATTACTAAGCAGGCCACAGGTTTTAATCAATATGGGAAAGAAAAAGGATCTCTCTGCTGCTGAAAAGCATCAAATAGTGCAATGCCTTGGACAATGTATGAAAACATTAGATATTTCATGAAAACTTAAGCGTGAACATCGTACTGTGAAGAGATGTGTGTCTGATTCAGAGCACAGACGGGTTCGTGCAGATAAAGGCATAATGAGGAAGGTTTCTCAAATTCAAATCATCGGACAAATTCATCGGATTAAGAAAGCAGCTGCTAAAATGCCATTACAAAGCAGCAAACAGGTATTCGAAGCTGCTGGTGCCTCTGGAGTCTCTCGAACCTCCAAGTGTAGGACCCTCCAGAGGCTAGCAGATGTGTACAAACCTACTATTTGGCCACTCCTAACCAGAGCTCCCAAGCAGAAACGGTTGCAGTGTTTACATGCAGGACATACATGAAGACTAATTTTCAAACTGTCTTGTAAACTGATGAGTTCCGTGGATGATTGGTGGATGGCCACCATGTCCCAACAAGGCTGTGACGTCAGCAAGGAGATGGCGGAGTCATGTTTTGGGCCGGACTAATGGGGAGAGCGCTGGTAGGCCCCTCTAGGGTCCCTGAAGGTGTGAAAATTACCTCGGCAAAGTATATAGTTTCTGACTGATCACTTTTTCCCATGGTACAAAAAGAAGAACCGTGCCTTCCATAGCAAAAATCATCTTCATGCATGACAATGCACCATCTCATGCGGCAAAGAATACCTCTGTGTCATTGGCTGCTACGGGCATAAAAGGAGAACTCCTCATGGTGTGGCCCCCATCCTCCCCTGACCTCAACCCTATAGTGAACCTTTGGAATATCCTCAAGCAAAAGATCTATGAAGGTGGGAGGCAGTTCACATCAAAACTGCAGCTCTGGGAGGCTATTCTGACATCCTGAAAATAAATTGAAGCAGAAACTCTACAAAAACTCAAGTTCAACGGATGCAAGAATTGTGAAGGTGATATCATGGGTAATGTTAACATATAACTTGCCTGTTAAGATGTTTTTGACTGAAATAGCTTTTGATTTCAGTAAATATGACTATTTACTAATCTATCCTAATGCTGCAAATTCAACAAATAACTATTTTCAGGTGTTTACAACCTATAAAACTCTGTTGTGCATAATAATTTGGAACAATGCATTTTCAGTTTTTTATTTTTGGGAAAGGGAAAAAAATAAAAATAAATTCTACTATTACTGGGAGATTTGTTCATTAAAATTTGATTTATACTCTAATGGTTGATGACTTAAATTATACTGACTGTCATTTGCATGGAGCATTTAGGAAAAGCAGAGAAAAATGTCATTTGCATAATAATTTGGTACGCGGTGTAGTTAACTGATGCATTACACATAATTATACACTTTTTTAGATTTAGAGTACAAATATGTAAATTATATTATTACACAGAGAATGTAACAATTACATTTAACTAGAAAAAGATGACGAAATTAATTATATACGAAGCTACAATTTTTCATCCATCTGTTCTGTGATATTTTCACACTTAAAAATTAAACCAGGTTAGTTTGGCCAAAATGTGAATATATATATAGACTTGCATTTGTTATGATAAATTTAGGAGAGTGACAACTTTACACTTTGATTTAAGCACCTAGTTAGAATTAAGGCTTGCAGTGCAAACAGCCAAAGTGACCACATAGCTATCAAAATTAAAGTGTGCCTGCCCAAGTGTTTGCATCACCTGCTGCTTGTTCATCGTGTTCCACTGGATCCTGTTGTCCCGGGTGAGGAACAGAAGATTTCGGTTTAAGAGCTGGAAACAGCTTAGCTACCAACTGGCATGTTGCTGGAGGTTCTGGTTCACAGCTTAATGGGCTGGCAGAGTGACAATCAGACTCTGATCCCTTCGAAAATGCAACTTTTCTCTTTAGTGGCTGACTTTCCATTTTAGGTGGATTATGAAATGAGTCCTCAGGTTCGTTCCATGTGTTATCATCATCAAACTCCACATGACCTCTGACATCCACCAGAGTGGAGTCTCTGTTGCTGTCGTCTTCCTCTTGTTGACTGAAAGCTCCCTCTCTGTCCTGATAGAAGTCCTTATGGTAGGGGGGTGCAGACACTTGGAAGCAGTGCCTGAAAGGTTCTTGCATATTTGTCACAGCATCAGACTGGTAAAACACTGTATTGCTACAAACTGAGGAATCGTAATCTTCAACCCTTTCATCTTCGGATGACTCGCAGGTCACTTCATCCTGCTTTGTGCTCGTCACTCCATTTGCTGGTGGACTGAGGACTTTGCCTGTAACATTATTGTTATGCTGCTCGGGAAATGAGGATTTCAGTGGCACTTTGACTGGAGTGGAGGACAGGCGTCTGCCATCTCTCTGCAGAAGGTTTCTGACGAAGGAGGAATTACTGGAAAATGAGAGTTCATCTGCTGCTCTCTCAAGCAGCTCAAACTCACCAAGCTCTACACACTCCCGCTGGTGCTCTCTCTCCCAAGTCTCACCACGCTGTTTGAGCCACACC
The DNA here is from genome assembly GCA_025084515.1 of Ancistrus triradiatus. Lineage (NCBI taxonomy): Eukaryota > Metazoa > Chordata > Actinopteri > Siluriformes > Loricariidae > Ancistrus > Ancistrus triradiatus. Next base: position 232,118 of record JAJAGP010000665.1, on the reverse strand, counting down.
CGGAATGAGTTCTCAGCAATTTGCATGCTATGCTCGTCTATAGCCTCAACCTGTCCCATTACTGTTCCCTTTGGCTCACAATTGACCTTCTGTTGAGGTTCAGTCTGTTTATTACTACTGCTTTGGTGGTGCCCAGCTCCAGAGCTTCTTACATTTTGGGCTTCTGGTCTCTCATTTTGATGGACCCCAAGAACATGAGCTTTGTGAACAGTCTTAGTTGTTGGTGCCGATATCTTATTGTGTGAAGGCTTGTCCTTGTTCAGCACAGCAGTCTTGCGCTGGGTTATAACATTCATTGAGTTTGTAGGTTTAGAAGATTTTTTTGGCTCAGAGCTCTGGTGTGACAAGACAACCGGGACCTGAGACAATGGAGCGTTATTGGTATTTGAATGAATTGCTCTGTCTTTAGGAGGTACAGTGACTTTGCCCCTTGTGAATCTGGATAAGCCTTCACCACGCCTCAGAAACGGCCTCTTTACCTTTGGTGCTTCAACGGGAGCAACCTAAAGAACAAACAAATACAGAAAGATTTTAAGAGCTCACAACCTGAAGTCAAATACGGCCCAAATACTACTGCTGGCAATTTTTATCCAAATTGTATTAAATGATTATACCGGTGCTTCCTATCTAATCCATGTACCAAACAAGGATAATTTTTTTTTCCCCTGACAAAAATAAGAACAGAATACACTCAAGATTGAATTATAAGGGCAGTTGCTGGGGCAGACAAACGTTTATTCAAAACACATTTGTAGAACATTTTCATTAATCATTTAGTAAAACCTATTACATTAATAGTATCCAATGACATTTTGATCATTAATGGTGCTGTATAACACTATAGAATAAATAATATGGATGACATTTCTACATTGTTTTACTAAAGGATGCTGGTTATTAGCCTTTTTAAGCTTGCCATGTCCATATCAAGCCACATTAATAAACCAGCTTTGTAAAACATTACAGAAAAGTCTTCCAAAAAGTGATTATGAGATCAGTGTTTTTGGGAGATATGTGGATGGGGAAAAGACCATAACACCCCTAAGCTTTTGTACAGAAGTCTAGGCCACAGCAAAACATCAGCAAAAGCATAAAGCCTTTAAAAGTTGAATGATTATATACAAGAACAATACTGGTGGGACCTTGTCTTTTGCCTGTCTCGTCAGAAGGCCTTTATTATAGCTCTTGTTTTGTTTTAATAGTTGCATTCTAAACAGTTTAGTCATAAATTCACTAGCTAGCCTTATGACTTAGATAATAAATGTTTCATAAGCTTTTAATTGTTGTAACAAGGACATGTTAAAATTCATACACCCTACAGAAGCATGAGAGCAGAACTGTTAAAATATTTATATTACATCAATTTTGTTAAATGAGAAAAAGTTACAGTACCTTGCTTAAATATTAGCAATTCTTTCTTAATTTAAAATTTCCTCAATTTCATACAAACAGACCTTAGGAAACAAAAGGTTGAGTTCAATAAACAAACCCTGAAAGTGTGTGCATTCGCCTTCATGGGTCATTACTAAATTCTGGCCCAGCTTTTACACATTAACGTTCTAAGCATGCGGCTTCAACTGGTTATGGTAAGAGTTTAAATAGCAGAGCACGTGTCGGGAAATGTGGGAAAGGTGGCAGAGTTGCAGGGCTGGAATGAGGTCATGTGAGGAAATCTACAGAGGAATCCGCATTGCTGGAAATTGGTACATGAGATGTGACAATTATACTAATCTAAAGTAGTGTCATTTTAAAAACAACTAATGGCAATAAAAACTTGAACTTGGTTAAAAACATTTTCTTCAATATGCTGCATCAGTCAGTGCATGCACTTCTGAAAAGGTTGTTATAGATGCTGCACGTCAGCTGTAGCAGCAGCAGATCATCAGCTGAAATGCTGACCACATGGAATCATTTCACAATATCCAGAAACATTAGACAAGTGATCTGTAATCATTGTTCATGTAAGGTATTACGTGTCGTTCAAAAACAGTCCAGAAATGTGAAACTGAAGTGTCATATGATTCCAGTATAAATACACCTTGTGCTTGAAGGTACCAGAGGATTGAGAGCAAACCTACCCAAACACCTAAAAGACCAAGGAGCTATCGAAACGTGTGTACGATATATTTTTGCAAGGCACTGTATCAAGACTTGGTCATTCACAACATGGATGCTTATTTTGAGCCTCTCTGACAGGGTGTCAGTATGTACAGGGTTTCTGCAGGCATCAGCAAGTCTAATTTAATGGGGTTTTATGCCTTTTTAATGCCATAAACATACACACACAGACGCAAGATTAATTTACAAGATATATTTACAAAATAAACTGTCAATAGATTACTTTGGTAGCGGTTCCGCTGGGAGCGGTCACTACAGCAGCAGTTGTGGTGTTTGTAGTGGTAATAGCAGTTACTTTCTCACGTCAAAATAACTAGACATGGCTATTTTGTAGTAACAGGCTGCAACCATGTTTTAAATTATTCATCTCCAGTCAGTTTCGCTGGAGTTTGCATTTTCCCACTGTTTAATTTTTACCTCTGCTCTCACATTTTACTTCACCAGGCCCCGGCCACTGCCAAACATCTGGTGTTGGCGCAATTTTGAACGGGCTGTAAGCATGATTATCACACGATCACACTGACGTACATATTTACCTACACATGTACTTCATTTTTGCACAATCCATTTATTGACTTTGAATGCTTTTTAATAACCCGCAGAAAGCCTGTACATAATCTGTTTGGAATGTATACTTACAGATATCTTGCTTTGCTTCTCAGTCTCCAGCTTGAGCTGCTCCTCTAGCATCTCTTCAAAGGTCTTCCCCCTCAACCCTAATGTGATAGGCCTAGAAAAATAAAAATCATGTCATAAACAGATGTAATCTGTTAAAAGCCTGTCTGTAATACTCATGATACCAACCTGTCATGTGGCATCGCTTCTCTCCCTTTTCTGCACATACTTTGGTCTTCAGTAATGGATTGCAGAGACTCTTCATTATCATGGCTCTCTTCTTTATCATCATCATCATGTTCTGAAATTTGCTGTTCCAGAGTTTGAGCCTGACTCCACATGCTTGACTCTGTTGAAATAACAAGAGGAGTTGCATTACCATGAAGATTACCATAAATAAATTAAGTGGGCAGTAGGGTGGCACAGAGGCCTAACATGGACAATGCTGGCAGTGCCTCTTGGCCACGTAGAGCCATCACATGCAGACAGGATTTGTTGCATTTGAGGGAGATGAGGCCAGGTCAGGGAACAGTCCCCAGCGCTGCAACTGCAATCCCTATTAAGCCCTGGATTACTGTCCCATCCAGGACATGCTTACTCCTGTGGAGTGTTCTTTGAGGATAGACACCGGAGGCCCCATGACCCTGACCAGGGAAATGCATAGTGCTGTAGTCAAGACCAACTTTGCCAAGTCCAAGACAACCCAAGACTCAAACAGCCAAGACAGAACCCAAAGTATATAGAGTCCATGTCAAGACCCGAGTCTAAATCAGAGCTAGAATTGAACTGGTCCGTGTCAAAATGTTTGAAGGAAGAATATCTGCATGCGGTATTATAACCGAGGTTTAAAATTAGTTTAGCGTCTGCTTTACAGATTCACTTTGACCACTGTAAAACTTTATATAACCAGTGTTTCATTGACTGGTGTACAAGAAACATACAGGAAAATGCAAGTACAGTCAAACCTTCATTATCTGAATGTAACTATTTTGGAAAAATATCTGCCTCAATCTGGCATATTCAAAACTATTAGTAATGTAGTCTAACAGTGGCTCAGGCTTTCGTATGTGTGTGTGTGTGTGTGTGTTCTCTCTCTCTGGAAGTGGAAGGTGCAGCTAGAGGCAAAATGCCATTCAGAGGCCTTTTGTGTTGTGGCACTGGTGTTAAAATGCCAAGAAGTAAACATGTTGGTGAAACCAGTGGAAGTCTTTGAAGTTACCTGTGGTGGTCTGCACCATTCCCAAAAGCCTCTGTTGTTCATTTTGCAGTTTTTGCAATTGCTCTAGCTTGTGGGATTTTAGCTGCTCTTGCATCCGCTGCTGCATCTGCTTCAGCTAGAGGAACATGACAATAGAGAGCAGCAATAAATTGTCTGAAGTACACTCAAATTTAAAACCATTTATCAAATTATATACACAGTCAGAACATTATGAACACTGAGGTGGTGGTGCTGGTATGATTGGATCAGACATGCTTCACCATCATAATAGTACTCATATATGGTAAACAGAGCTGATATACAAGAAAGTGATTACAGAAACAAGACGTGGTCATAATATTCTGGTCTTCTGACTGTGTGTGTGTGTACTAACATTTTAGTGTGTTGCCTAAGAGGAAGATACTGATCATGGAAGCTATCTACGGACAACACAAAGATTTTGCTAACCTTTATGACTGGACAGGGCAGTCTGTGCATGTGCCAACAGTCTCACAAGCTTTAAACATAAAGCTGGTCTGTATAGTATAGTGACAAGAAAAAAGCCTCTTCTGGAAAAGTGTCTTGGTTGCACCTTTGATTCTAGGTTGGGAAGAGCTTGCACAGTTTGTTGTTTTCATGGATGTTAAATTCCATGTGACACTTGTTTTTAATGTACTTGGTTATAGCAGTGTTAGCATAACTGGGTGGGGTCTTGCTACTTATTGCTTGAGTCTCTGTCTGTTTTTCCCCCTGCCTGGTCTGCTCACTCATTTCCTCGTAGGCCGCTAAGGCCTGAGATCAAGCTGAGGATGATGTTGCAGTTGAGGGTCCTGCACTTACAGGAGGATTTTTCTAATGTCAGTCTTGTCTTTTTGTTAAGGAAGTTGACAGCCTTCAAGCATGACTGAGTCTGTACACACATTTGTCTCTGTCTGATAATGTCCATTGGCAGTAGCAGAGCATAAGCTGTGAAAGATATGGCTCAGATGAATTTTTCTGTAGACCTTGTGGTCTTTTAGCCATCGGTATACATGGGGATGTCCCTTGGGAATCTCCCTCTGACTTTGAAGAATTTTAAGTATGGAATGCACAGTGCTAAATTAGTTATGTGAAAGCTGCTTCATGAACATGCCTCCACTCATTACAGAAACAAATTTTGCAAATATAAAATATACTTACAATTACCCTTATATGATCAGTGTTAGAGAAATCCACTGAGATGGGCTATGCAAAATAATTATACCAAAATTCACATGCCAGTTCCCCACTGGATCCAACCAACCTTCAGACATGATTTACCTGTTCTAGCCTGTCGATCAGCGCTTGTTGGTTTCCTCCAACGTGACGGGTCGGGTCCACATCACTGCTAGAGTGTTCAGTTTGAAGGTCCCTCCTAGACTGTGTGGGGCCAATCAAATCCACACCATCACAGCTGCTGTTGGTGGACATGGATAAGGGGGCAAACTCGGAGGTGAAGGAGTCATATAACGACATTTCAATACCCGGGGAGATGCAGCTGCTCCTGACAGATGCCACTTCACCTGGTGATCCATTTACAAAAACCCCAGCCCTGGAGCTGCTTGGCATCCAGCGTGAGAGGAAGTGAGACGACGGTTGCAGTCCAGCTGGAGATGACATGACTCTGCCACACTACAGCCATAGAACCTAACAACAAATGGAGACTGATGCTAGTGGCACAGTTATTACAACAATAACTCTAAATCTGTGGATCAGTGCAAGGTAACCGCTGCCCCCCCCCCCATAGAAACCTATAGAAACCAATCATACCATGTCAAAATCCTTACCTACCTGTTACACCTACACAACATCAAAGTGAAAATAACAAAAAAAACAAGATAAATTATTAATACTTATTTGCTAAAATATATGGTTTGGATAAGTGAGTAACCAGTCTAATCTTGTTCAAAGTTAGGAGAAGATTACAATGATTTTAGAAGGTTTAACTATCCCTTGGAGTACTGTTCAAAGCATTTAAGTATAAGGAAGTGTATGGCACCACCAGCACTTTGCCTGAATGAGGACATCCCTCTAAACTGAATGGCAATGCTAAAAAGATACTGATCATGGAAGCTACCCAGGGACAACACCTAAGGATTTTGCTATCCTTTTTTATGACTGGACTGGTCAGTCTGTGCATGTGCCAACAGTCTCACAAGCTTTTAACATAGAGCTGGTCTGTATAGTATAGTGACAAGAAAAAAAAAGCCTCTTCTGTAAAAGAGTCTTGGTTGCACCTTTGCTTCTATGTATAAAACGTTTGGTCAGATGAGACCAAAACTGAACTATTAGGATAGAAATCCAAGTGCTACACATTGGTTGAAAACAACACATAAAATACACCATACAGTACCAGCTGTGAAGCGTGGTGGTGATGTTATGTTTAGAGGTGTTTTTCTTTCAGAGGGGATTGTGTTCAGGGTTGAAGCGAACATAGATGCTGACAAGTGCACCCAAATTACTGATAGCTAGACAGCTTAAGATGGGCAGGTGGTTCACCTTCCAGTAGGACCAACAACAATTTTGCAAGGAAGACTGGCTAACTATTCTCGATCTTGGTTTGCTAAGCTGACAGAGACATACCCAACCAGACTGATGACTGTAAATAAGTAAAAGATGGGCCTATGAAGTATTAACATCAGGAGGCTGTCCAGCTCCATAAAATCCATAAAATCAGTACTGTAGAAAAAAAAGACTTCTAATTGGTTTTTATTTCAGGTAGCAAAAAATAAATAAATAAAAAAAAATCACAGCTTTAACCTCCTGAAACCTCGCATCCCCACATGAGGACATGACGTTTTGGGTTTGCTACACCTCATACTTAATTCTGCTTTACTCAGTCCTCATTTGTAGACACACTTAATGAGGGTAATGAGGTCTCAATAGGTTAAAGTTTTATTAGGATATTGCAAACGCCTGCTGTTGGAAAAAAAAATAGATTAAAGCGTTTACTGATCACTGGTGGTAACGTTTATTGCTACTAACATGGTTTTCCAATCGATCCACTGACATTTATTATTAGAGGCATTTATTATTAAAGGTTTTGTTATTGGTACGTACACGACATTTCCTGACACGACACAAAACACCAGTATCACACACACACACACACACACACACACACACACACACACACACACACACACACACACACACACACACACACACACACACACACACACACACACACACACACACACACACACACACGCGACCACACGCGGTAATAATTAGCGTTATTATGTAGATCGCACTTCAGTTTGGATGCCTTAATTAGCTCGTAGGATAGCTAACAAACAATTGGTAGAAAGCTCCACAACTCTAGAGAAAGGACAATGCATGTACAACTGCCAATTCCTTACAGAAAACTGACACATAAGTAAAAGACAGTAATGACTGTTGTAGAAAGGAACGGCGCATGTACTTACTCTGAAGCTGGCTGCTGAAGTGGGTATTTAAAGTTGACAGGTGTTTAACTCATTCCGAATTTCTAAACCTACCGCCATAACCAAACAAAGCCCGCGAGACTGAAAACACAATGAAAGCAGCAGTGTATTCTGGGAATTGTAGTGCCATGCCTCAGACCCGCCGATTATAGAGAGAGGAGTCTGCCTACAGAAACATAGGCTGCGCCATTTTAGCTCCGCTTGAATGCCTCCGCCTCCTTCGGTAATCATGTGACCTCCTCGGGTTGGGGAGGCGACTTCCGTCACACAAGCGGCGACTTTCAGTGCCATTATTTACGTCGCGTACCTTTTAAAATACACACTATTCATTTTCAGATTTTTTTTCAATGTTATATTGTTGTTGCATTCTCTTCTTGCCTATCTGCTTAAATAAAATCTGCTGTATAAAATATACATCTTGAAACTGTCTCATTATCATTGTAATTTACACTCACTGGCCACTTTGTTAGGTATATTTGTTTTATTTAATGCAGTTATAAGCATAAATGTCCATTTCACTGACACACACAACATTACATCAAGACGAGTCATGGCAAAAAAGTATTTAGTCAGCCACTAATTGTGCAAGTTCTTCTACTTAGAAAAATGAGAGAGGTCTGTAATTCTGTGTTCATCATAGGTACACTTCAACTATGAGAGACAAAATGAGGAAAAAAAATCAAGGAAATCACATTGTAGGATTTTTAAAGAATTTTATTGTAAATTATGGTGGAAAATAAGTATTTGGTCAATAACAAAAGTTCAACTCACTATTTCATTGTCATTGTCATGCTGGAAGACCTAGCCACGTTCCATCTTCATTGCTATCACTGATGGAAGGAGGTTTTGGCTTAAAATCTTACGTTACATGGCCCTGTTAATTCTTCCCTTAACACGGATCAGTCGTCCTGTCTCCTTTGCAGAAAAACAGCCCCAAAGCATGATGTTTCCACCCCCATGCTTCACAGTAGGTATGGTGTTCTTGGGATGCAACTTCTTCTTCCTCCTGTTCAAGTCTCTTAAGGGGCCAGTGTCAGCTTAGCTATTGCTCGGGATCCTCACTAAGCAACGCAATCACGTATGCACAGTTTAATTGCTGCGTGATTGCGTGATTAGTGGCTTCACCTGTCACTGACAGGCACCGCAACCTCGCTCTATGCACGCTTTGTGCCCAAGACCTCACCAGCCTCGCGCGCTTGGAGAGGACGCTCCTCTTGCCTTTTCTTCCGGTTAGGGGATACAGGTACAACCCGTCTTGCATAGGAGGCGGGCCGAGTAGAGCTGCAAGGCTAGAGGTAATTCGTTTAGGGCATAGTCTGTCGTTAGCCTGCTCTTTCCCCTGGGTCCTAGTGTCGGGCTGTGTGGCAAGCCATGATTATGCTCACCTGTGACACTAGAGCTCAGGGGTTCGAGTCCTGGGTCCCGCACAAATCGTTGAAATGCTACAGCCTACAGGAGTATTGTTGCTGAGCATGTCCGTCCCTTTATGACCACATGACACATCTTTTGATGGCTACTTCCAGCATGGTAACTACGAGGCTATTGTTTACCTCAGAAAACGTCCCGTTAAAACCTCACGTTTTTGATTTAGCTATACCAAATACAACGATACAGCTTACTAAAATTAGAAAACAAAACTTCTTATGGATCATTGAAAGCGCAACCGGCGCTGGACACGCAACACCGGCACTCTGCTAATCCAGGCTACCAAAGCAGTGATTGCGAAGATAAGGAAACAGTGCCAAGTGAATAGACACTGCAAGCAAAATAAAACTCAAGGTATTTGTGACAAATGGCATAAAGCGGTTTGTGGGAGCTGTACAAAGCAGGTCTGTGTTAACTGCGAGTACTCTAACTGCATGTCAGCCTGCGTGAAGCACATCAAACAAAAATGATTCACACTTCATTTTTATCAATAAATAAATAATGATCAAAACTTATTTTAAAAATATTGAATTTCTGACAATTTTGATGACCTGTTTTAACACTTTTTATAGCGTTATTATCAGATTTAGGTCCATCTGCACATCACTGTCACCACCACGAATAATACCTGATAAAGAGGTTTCACTAATAATGCTGCTGATTCATTCGAAAATATTTTGGAATAACTAGGTAATCAATTTACTCAATCATTCATAAGTTATCCAAATTCTATTTATTAAAGCAATTAATAATGTATCACTATGTATGTAGGATATAAACTTGAATTGTTTACTTGGCTAGAATTGTTTCTGTGGCTATTTCTGCATAATGTAAAATATCAGCAGTGCCTTGATGTAAATGTATACCATCCAAAATGATTGTGTGCATATTTATAAGAAAAATAGTGTGAGGATACACTCAGGACTTTTACAAAGGTTATTTGATTGATTTGTTTGTATTAACTTTGTAACCTTCAAAATAATATGACAATATTTCTTGTGGAGCGTATATCCTTGTCTTTAGAATAACGGTCGCAGTGTCGTCTGCAGTACATTGGAGGGCACTAGTGCACAGATTGACCTATTCTGTGTACATGCTCATGTATTAACCTATTATTCTCTCTGTCTCTCTGTCTCTCTGTCTCTCTCCCTCTCTCTCTCTCTCACACTCCCTCTCTCTCTCCCTCCCTCTCCTTCCCCCTCCTTCTCCCTCCTTCTCGCTCCACTGTCTGTGTGATCCATGTCTCCATCACACCACCTGTGCTTCTCTGCATAGCTATGTGATCCTGCAGTGTACTGGGATAATCTCCTGCCTCTCTGGCACTCGCGATTGAAACATGGCGATGGTGCGGGTGAAGGCTGAGAAGGAGGTTGTGCAAGAGCTGCTGCGTAGACTGAGCTATGTCAGTCATAACATTGGTAAGGAATGTGTGGCAGATCGCATTTTCCTTTTTTGTCATGTTCTTGTTGTGACGTGTGTCTGTCTTGTAGGTCATCATCAAGAGCCCTGTCCATGAATTCAAGGTGGAATTCATGTAAGCAAGCTGACAAGGCATTTCTGTTTACAACCTGTGTTTGGAATAAACTGCCTAGACATTTACCCATGTTCTGTGTGTGTGTGTGTGTGTGTCTGTCTCTGTGTGTGTGTTTCGGTTCATGATTACATTTATTACTGACATTTTTTATCTAGTGGGGACATTTTGCTGATCTCCACAGGGAAAACTGCAACTTTCTTTTGAAAGGTTATGGTAAGGGGTAGCATTAATTAGCTACAGTAATAATTATGTAAATGGAAAGTCCCCACCAGAATAGTGAAACAAGTGTGTGTGTGTGTGTGTGTGTGTGTGTGTTTTTCTTCCTACAGTCTCGAGGACACAGAGAGGTTGATGTATTTAAGCTTTAAAGCATTAGGTATTAGTATAGTTTTTTGGTATTTTTGCATTATTTTAAGCAATTTTATTTTTACTTTATGTAATGATCTACACTATATTGCCTTGCTGAGCAAACTGTTGCTCTTTAAATGTGGAAGAAGAGCACAATTTTCCAATGATGTACTCATAGACAGTGATACATTTTGCAGATATGACATAGAAAAACACAGGACATTACAAGAAATTGCTTGAACCTTAAAGTTACACGTGAGACATACTGTATATCCAGCATTGACGCCTACATGGACTGAGCATGATATTCTTGAAATATTCACTGTGTCAGCTACATCTTTAATCATTTTGAGGCTCTCGCTCCCTCATTCCCTTTCTCAGACACACACAGACAGACACACACACGTTTGTCTCACTATCCTGGTGGGGACTTTCCACTGACATTAGATTAGATTAGATTAGATTAGATTAGATTGAACTTTATTGTCACTGTGCAGAGTATGAATACAAAGCCAATGAAATGCAGTTACAGTAGCATCTAATCAGAAGTGCAATACAGTGTTATTTAAAAATAAATACAGAATTATTTACAGATAATTGCTACAGTACAATGATAGAGCATATACAGAAAGTATATACACATAGTGTAACAAGTAGAGTGTAACAAATACACATATGTACAAAGATATGGAAATGTGCAAATGAGTAGACTGCTGTACAGTGGTTGCAGCATATATATATATATATATATATATATATATATATATATATATATATATATATATATATATATACACATATATATATATATATATATCTTGCAGTTTTAGTAAAAATTGTCCTCATAAAGTAAATTATGTTAAATTATGTCGATCTTTCTATTCACACACACATACACACACACACACACACACACACACACACACACACACACACACACACGCATATGCACATATGCACACTGGTCCCTCTTTGTATTTCAAAATGGTCTATTATGTGATGTAAATTAAAGCTTTCACCTCCACCCAGTGAACAGTTACATGGATCTAGTGTTGTTTTATAGCAAACAAATGCTATTGTGTTTCCTTTATCTCAAGTAATTTGATGGAATACTTTGGAAAGTTGTTGTTTACCGGACTTGTTATGCAGAGAACTTCATATTGAGTAATTTTCCTTCTTATTTGATTGTCAGTGTTGCCTCTGATGTTGTTTCATGTGTCTTTGCAAAACCTGATATCAATCATGTGTGTCCTTAATAAAATACAGGTATGTGTAACTTAATGTCCTAAGAAATACATTTTGTGAAAGAGCATGTTTTGTGATCTTGACATTGTTGGAACACCATATTATACGTATACTGAACTTAGCAATGCTTTATGAGATACTATAATGTATTGGATATTGACGATAGTAGGCAAGATGCGGCAGTGTTACCCATAAATTGATTTTTTTTTACTATTTAAGATAGGTAAAATCTTATTTCACTGTAGAGCTGCATGCATTTTATTAATTTGCTCAGCACAACTTAACCCCAAACCCTCTATCTCTATCTCTTTCTCGCTCTTTCTTGCACTCTCTTACAAACACATTTACCGAATGAGAAACCTTTTTTTTTTCATGTATTCATGTTGTGAGAAGAGAGCAGGGAACTGGGAAGCATGCAGAAATGGAAAGAGGCTGTGAGATACAAGTTTATTTAACTGATGCAATGCACTGATCTTGTAATATACGCCAATCAGCCATAACATTAATACTATCTGCCTAATATAGTGAAGGTCTCCCTCATGAAACCAAGTCCTTGCCCAGTTGAAGCATGGGGTCCACATGACCCCTGACATGGGCCTGTGGAATCTGGCATCAAGATGTTAGCAGCAGATCCTTTATGTCCTATAGATTACAAGGTGGCGCTGTCATAGATTTGGCTTGTTTGTTCAAGACATCCCACAATTGGATGCCAAGTTAATGAAACTCATTGTCATGTTCCTGAACATTTTTTGTTGTAGTGTGGCAACTTGCATGAAAAAGGCCACTGCCATTACAGAATACTGTTTACATGAAGGGGTGTACTTGGTCTGCATCAGTGCTTAGGCAGGTGGCAAGTGTCCCGACATCCACATGAATGCCACGATCCCACATTTCGCAGAGGAATACACTTTCAATGTTATTCACTTCAACTGTCAGTGGAATTAATGTTAGGGTTGATCGCTGCTACTTATATAAGTAATTAAATCAAGTTATTAAAACCTTTAAATTAAACATTTAAAATAGTCAGTTCTTTATTGTTTAAATAATAATCGGCTTTGTTTGAACCACTTGTAACAGATTAGTTGCAGATCCAGATAAGCACTGAGACAAAGAGCTTCTGGCGTGGCGGAACACATATACCTCTGGTCTTCTGTCAGCAGCAAACCCACCACTGGACATTTGGTGCCAGGAAACTAACCTAACTAACCTCACCTTACCTAAGGGGGGAAACAAACTTGGGTGGTTGAGCACTGCACACCAGCGCTGTTCTGATGTGCCACTCTGGTCCTTATTCCAGCTCTAACAAGGTCAGGGGATAAATTTAATTTAATTGTTTTATGTCTTCAATCATTGCTCAACTAACATTATAAGAACTGTTTAGATTACCTTGACCAAAGGCAGCTTCTATGGCTCAGAGTAAGAACCAGTGGCTAGAAACAGGACTTCCTGAGATCCTGGGTTCAAACCCTAGCCTGGGCTTGCAACTGCTGAACTTATCATGATAACTTTAATCTTGAATGTATGTCTCCATTTTCTCTCATTCTATTAATTTTTAAAATGTATTAGTACTTTTATTCTAGGACTGACTGAAATAGTCTTAGATGGCATAATCATTGTTTTGTCATTCTATTAAATATAAATTATATGTTATTATTGTTAAAACTGTCTGCAGGAACATATGAAGCAATTAGGCAACACATTCCTGATTGTAAAATTTGGACAAGGGTTGAATGTCTTAGATATTTTAGTTATAAGTATTAGGATTTTTTTATTCTAGTATTTATATTTGTTATTATTGATTCTTTAAAATATCTGAGGCAGAAGGGGTAAAGCTAATTTTAGGTGAAAGTTTACAGCTTCCTGTTAGATCCCTGATTGAAGTTATTTGAAGTTGCAGTACAGTGGTACTTAAATGTTTGTGCAGCCTTTAGAATTTTCTATATTTTTGCATAAATATGACCTAAGGCATCAAACAAGCTGTAAAAACAGATGGGACAAACGTTTTATACATGGTCTTTCATATACTGAGGAAATTATCCAATATTGCATACCTGTAAGTGACAAAAATATATGAATCTATATCTTTTGTGACCCTCTTGTGCAAGAATAACTTCAACTAATTGTTGATTAGTCCTGAACACATAAGCCCACACATAATTGTTCTTAACAGAACAGCTTCAACTCTGGGATGTGGGTGGGTTCATCACATGAAATGCTCGCTGCAGTTCCTTTCACAACATTTATATTGGATTAAGGTCAGGACTTTGACTTTTCTTTCCAAAACATTAGCTTTATTCTTCTTAAACCATTCTTTCATAGAACAACTTTGTGTGCTTAGGGTTGTCTTGAGACTCAGATCATAACTACATGTCCTGACATTTTCATTTAAAATTTCCTGGTATAATTCAGAATTCGTTGTTCCATCAATGACGGCAAGATGGCAATCCTGGCCCAGATGTAGCAAAACAGGTCAAACCATGGTACTACAACCACCATGTTTCATAGGTGGGATAAGGTTCCTATGCTGGAAAGCAGTGTTTTACACTTATCCAGACATAACGCTTCTCATTTAAATCTATATTTTTTTATCAATTTAATTTAATTCAAAGTTATATTTTAGTCTTATTGGTCTTACTATTCGCCGCTCACATATATATGTGATATTGGATCATTTTCCTCAAAAAATGAATTAGTAAGTATAGCACTTTTGTCTCATTTGGATTCTCTTGATCTAATTTTAGGGCTTGTATGAAATTGCAATGATGTTTTAGATCACATTTATTCTACATTTTCAACCACCACTGTATGTGTGTGACTTTGTGAGTACCAGGACTTGAGTACAAAACCAGACATCCCCAAGCAGGATATGCTGACTCTGTTCCACAGTAGTAGTTCAGTGGTGCTACTGCGGGGTTGTAGACACACAACATTTTTACTTGGGATATTGTTGCTTTATAACTGTACTGTTTAAGAAATTGAAGAACTTCTGGATGATAAAAATCGGTAATGCAGTTATATGTGTATTATATGTATTGTGTATGCAGAGAAGGGAGCTGAATTTAGGAGAGCATATTTAAAAAAAATCATGCTAAGGAAGCTCAGGAAGAGGGTCAGACAGGGCAATGAAGTCGAACAACTTGCCCTTGTGCCACTGAAAGAGGATCTGGGTGAGTGTGAACAAAAACATGTTATTCACTACTGACCTGAAGGTTATCTAAATTTTGAAATGCTGAGACCTATTGTAGATGCATTACTGTATATGAAAATTAGAGTGCTTTGTCCAGATCTGTTCAGTAAAGAAGGTCATCTGTGTTTCATTATATTAAATATGTGAAAATCAAGTAAAAATATTTTAAATTTGAAAATTATTAATCCGGATAACTAGAGTGAAAGAGTATCTAACACTTTTTATATGGATGTACTATAGCAAGAATGAAACCTACTAATGAACTATTACTGAAAACTGAATTACACTTAAATGTTCGAGAGGTAGCAAAAAGTTGAATGTAGCTTTGATATCACCATTGTTGTTTATGGAGCCTTCAGCACCTTGCTTTCAAATAAAGACTAATGGCATAACATCTCTATCCCAGAGGTGTGTAACTTCCCTCTCTTATCTTAAATGTAGTTGATCCTCATTTTCTGAAGACATATTTGGTGTCTAAAGTTTCAGTTGAAGCTAATGGAGCTGACAAGTAAAAGATTTATAGTTTCCAACATTGTGTAAACTTTGTAAATACACTAAATTACAGGGTTTCTCACATTGTATGAGACACTGTTACAGAAATGGATAAAAGCATAAATCATAGCCTAAAACAATAGCAGCAGCCATGTTGTACCTGGAATCACTTTTTCCATTAGTGCATAAGTTGGTAGCATCAGGCTCAGGTAGGTCCAACATCCAAAGTTTAAAGTTAAAAGATTCTTCCAGTTAGCATTATAGAAGATACCTAACCTAGTCTTATTGTGTATTAAATCAGTTTGTGTCTATAAGCAATATTGTTTATTATTTATTTATTGAGGCAAATGTGCTCCAAGCTTACTAGACCTGTTAGCTGTACTAGCTTGGCTGGTCAACTTTATTTGGAGTTAACTGAAAATGTAACTTTTACTTTTATAATTGGTACAATGGAGTTCTGAGATCCTTATAAACATCTACTGTGTATAGGAATAGCTAGAGGGCAACTGCCTTTAAAACTGATTGTACAGTAGTGATTTGATTTTCACAGCAGTAGCTACAGATAACCAAGTAACATGAATAGCTCATGAATGGCAAGGCTGAATCAAGCCTTTGTTATCACAGCTCAGCCTGATAAGATCTTCTCTCTCTCTCACTCGATCTCTCACTAACAGACTGCCATTCATTTATATCTTTAGGATAGGTTGAAAGAGCTTCTTAGTTATGGTGTGTTGTTAGGGTGAAGTTACATAGGATTGCCTGAAATGAGAGAGAGAGAGAGAGAGAGAGAGAGAGAGAGAGAGAGAGAGCTGTGGTTAACTGAATCACACACCTGTTTCAGGTAGCTGGTTCCCACACAGGCTAGCTATTTCTGATTAGACCATGAGAGAATAACAGAGCAGTGCAGCAAGGCTAACAGAGATGGATATTCAGAAAAGCGGGAGATGTATACGAATTCCTCTAAAAGAGGTGGAAAAATACTACCGATTGTCTCTTTGTTGCCAACGACTCAATGGTAAGTTGAAGAAAGTGAGCCTTGACTGTGTGGCTTTCATCCATGGATTCAGTATGGTTTCGTCTTTTTTGGGAGTTGCATGTAATCTGATATGTAGCTATTTTAAGTTTTGAATGTTTTAGGATTTCGAAAGTAGGTCAAAAAGCATTTTACAAGGACCAGCTACTACCAAAATAGAGAAAAAACAAACAGTTGAAGTGCAAAGTTTTGAAATCAAGAGCCACATGTTGTAGTATCCTGTATTAGATACTATTTGAAAGTAAAATTGCAACATGTGATGGAAGACATTATTGGGAGATTTGTGGAAGGTTATTTTGCATATTATTTGCATTTTATTTGTATATTTTTTCTGAATATATGCCTGTTTCAGTATAAATGTTGACCAAATTGAAGCATGGATGTATGTTTATGGGTACATGGAGTAGGCTTTCTACTTTTTACTGGGCTCCTTGTTTATATTAACCCACTTTTACAAACTGGACCACACCACACTGTTATATGTACCAGGTATTTAAAATGGCTTAAAATACATAGACTATGTCAAGGCTGTGCCTTGGCTCCACTCCTGTTTGTGGAACGAATGGACACGATATGGATATCAAGGTGCAGTCAAGGTTGGAAAGGGGTCCTTGGTGGGGCCAGAGATGATGTCACAGTTTTTAGCAGATGATGTTGTTCTTTTAGAACCAACCAAGGAGCCACAGTAGAGCGTATAACTACTAAGCGTGAAGCAAAAGAGTTGGGAATCACCAACACAAAAAGAGAAAGTGAGGTGAATATTTAACTTCTCATACAATTATAGATTTTCAGACCAAAACTAACCAAGTCAGCATTGTGATACAAAAAGTTATTTCATATATTTAGACAAAATGTTATTTTGCTTTATATTGAAATCACAATTATTTGTTTTAATGACGATGGGGGTGGGCTGGAGGGTGTAAATGGCAGCACAGGAAAACAATCCTAGACAGGGAGCCAGTCCATCACAGGGCAAACACACACACACACACACACACACACACACACACACACACACACACACACACACACACACACACAGACCACTGACATTGGGACACATTAGCAATACCAACTGTCCAATCTATGTCTATGAAATATGGGACGAAACTGGAGTGCCGGATGAAACCCGAGATGATGCTGCTGCTCTATAGAGAATGCTAGGTTCTACAGAGAAGGTTAGATTATGTGTTGCATATTGTGTGTGCTTATGTGTATGTGAATTTCCCAAGGGTATGAACCAAACACCAAAAAGGCTGCCACTGTTCTCCAAATCCTTTCTTTTAAATAGCACCTGTGCGTTTGTTGCTTATGCAGATAGTTCTCAGAAACCATTGTGGAGTGTTTTGAGACATGTAGCATGGTTCTCACCTTTTGTTCAAGCAGTAGTCTGTCTTGGGGTGAATGTGGGGAAGAAGTTGTTGACAAAAGAGTATATTCCAGTCATGCATGAGAGCCCCTCTGGGCAAAATTCTCTTTCTTTAACTGCCACTAAATAGTCCTGCTACACTAGTCGTGCTATGCTGGAAAAACACAGTGATGGATACAGTACGAGTTTCTCAATGCAAAACCCATTATTTTCCCTCATCCCTCTTTATATCTTACTAATGCAAAGCATTGTAGAAGGAAGTTACATTTGTTGCACCTCATGTCAGGTACACCTATGATATACACTGAACGGCCACTTTATCAACAGTTCTTTAACGCAAATATATATTCATATTGGGATGTGCAGCTGACAAATCTGCAGCAACTGTGTGATGCTATCATGTCAATATGGACCAAACTCTCTGAGGAATGTGTCCAGCTCCTTGTGTACAGAATATGAAGTTATTTTTTCCATGCACATTATATGCAAATCTTCCAACAGGCCTTAATCAATGTCGGTTTTTAGGCACTGGATGCTGGTGATTACATAATTTTTGCTAGCAATACTACTGGGTCAGTACTGTGCTGAGAATTGCTCAGCTACTCAATATTTGGTAATAGTTGATGTCTAAAAGGGTACTCAGAAAAAATGTGTGTACACACAGTACTGTGTAATGCCTAAGTCTTAGGCATTCTACAGTGTATATTTCAATTTATATTCTGCTTATTCTTATTTAAGTTTTAATGGACATTGCGTTTTGTAGTTCTACCATTACAGACTGTTGTCCATCTGGTACGATTGGATCAGACACACCAGTGTTGCTGGAGTTTTTAAACACTCTGTTGACTTACTGTACACTATTAGTCACATCTGTCATATTGTTCCACCTTGTAGATGTAAAGTCAGAGACAGTAGTTCATCTGTTGTTGCGCAGTTTGTGTCAGTCATCCTCTAATCCTTAATCATTGCTCACAGATCCATGCCTACAGGATGCTTTTGTCTGGTGGACTATTTTAAGCCCAGCAGTGATACTGAGGTGTACACTTGTATCAGTGCAACACACACTAACACATCACCACCATGTCAGCATCACTGCAGTTCACTAAAGCTTACATAAAGAACAAGCAGCACATTTTATTTGAAGCATCATGTAACCACCATTCTGTTACCTGTTTCTAACTTGAGAAAGCTATTGGCTGGATTTTTGTTCCTTTTCCAGGGATAGTTGTACACAGGGAGTATTTGTACACCCACAAAGTGCATCTATACTGTATGTGAGCCTGGCAAAGGCTGTATTTAAAAACATAATCTACGTGTGTTTACAGATGAGATTATGCAGAAAGAGACGAGTCCTCTCTATGCTGCTGACATCATTACTGAGCTGAAGAAGAAGTTTGCCTACCTTTCAGGTCAGTCATTTTATAGCATCCTTTGTCACCCCCTCACTATCTGGCATATACTTGCAGTCATTTTAGAAGATGCCAATGATGACTTGTTTATGCTTGGCTTTGTATCTTAATGACTTCTGACTAACCATTAAGGACTAACTCGGGTCTTTAAGTTACAGGTGATTTATTTACACTATTATGCTTCCAGTTATTTAAATGACATGGTTTGGATGAGCAGCATCTTGTCAGCAATTATGGGATATTAATTCAATAGCCAGACATTTTTCTTGATTGCTTTATATATGATACAGTATTTTCCACAGGACACATGGTCACCTGAGTACACAAGACACTACAGAGATATGATGAGTGTTCTTTTCCACTTTAAATGGAGCAGACTGAACTCATTGGTGACTGTGCAGTCTTTAGCCTGTTGTCATGGAGACAGGGACAAGAGACATGACTAGTCAGATTAATATTTTGAACACGTGGACCTCTCTCTCTCTCTCTCTCTCTCTCTCTCTCTCTCTCTCTCTCTTGCATTGAGTTCTGACAAAGGATTCAAAGCAATATGTACAGTCCTCTCAACAATTATTGCCACCCCTGGTAAAGATGAGTAATGAGTATAAGAAATGTGCCTTTTGATGAATTAGCTTAATCTCACGTTGAAAAAATGAGAGAATTCCATCATTTTATTTAAGAACATTTAATCTGAGAAAAAAATGAATGCTTCATCTTGAAATCATCCAGTGTCCTAGGGCCTCTCTTGTGCATTCTCTTTTAGGGTTTAGATCTGGGGACTGAAATAGTCATTGTAGAAGCTTGATTTTGTGTTCAATAAACACATTTTTGTGTTGATCTGGACAGTTTTAGATCATTGTCCTGCTGAAAGATACAATGATGACTGATTATTAGTTTCATGGCAGAGGCAGATAGATTTTGATTTAAAATATCCTATTATTTCATGGAGTCCATGATGACATGTTCCCTAACAAGGTTCCCATGGCCTTTGGAGGAAAAACCGCTCGACAACATCACAGATCCTCCTCCATACTTAACAGTGGGCATCAGGTTATTTTCAGTGTAATCATCCTTCTTTTTATACCAAATCTTCTTCCTGACAAGCCTTCCAAATAATCTGTATAGTATGGAGGTGAAATGCGATGGTAGTTTTGGAGACTTGGTGACCCCAAGATGGTACTTTATTTTGTATAACTCTTCAACAGTGATCCTTTGGGAGTTTTTCCCTCACTTACCATCTTTTTTTAGCAAACTTTTGTACTTGTCCAGGTAAGTTTGTCACACTTAAAATTGACTGGAACTATTAACGTATTGCCCTAACTGTAGCTATGAGAATTTTCAGGTTAGTATAGCCATTACTTATGAAGGTCAGCACACATTTCTCTCATTTGAATTGCGTGTTCCCTTGTCTTTCCCACTGATTAAGAGAATATGACCATTTGGTGTTCACAGACACTCTCACACACTTAAAAATGTAACATATGAATCCAGTTACATTTTGTTTCTAATCATTTCTATGAGCGCCAATAATTATGGCACATGTGGATTTAAAAATAATTACTTCTTGATAAGTGATTTTTTTATTACACTAAACATACTACAATCAAATTTTGGATTTTTCTAATTTTTTCAGTGTGCGATTAAGCTAATTCACCAAAAGGTGAATTTCTTATAACCTTTCTTTCTCATCTTTACCAGTGGGGAGAATAATTGTGGCAGGGACTATACATTGCACAGAGGAAGAATGTCTTACATTGTTTAGTATGGAGGTCTAGCATTTGGCCTACTGATAGATCCAACCCATATGACTATTATGTACAGTTTTTTGTAGTTATTGCAAGTGTGGAGTAGACTATGCTGACATGATATATAATGCATCTCTACTAGATATCAGTTTCAGGATTACAGCGGTGTGAAAAACTGTTTGCCCCCTTCCTGATTTCCTTTTTTTTTTGCATGTTTGTCACACTTAAGTGTTTTGGAACATCAAACCAATTAAAATATTTGTCAAAGAAAACACAAGTAAACACAAAATGCAGTTTTTAAATAAAGGTGTTTATTATTAAGGGAAAAAAAATCCAAACCTACATGCCCCTGTGTGAAAAGTGATTGCCCCTAAACCTAATAACTGGTTGGGCCACCTTTAGCAGCAACAACTGCAACCAAGCGTTTGCGATAACTTGCAATGAGTTTTTTTCAGTGTTGTTGAGGAATTGTGGCCACTCATCTTTGCAGAACTGCTGTAATTCAGCCACATTGGAGGATTTTCAAGCGTGAATGGCCTCTTTAAGTTCATGCCACAGCATCTCAATAGGATTCAGGTTAGGACTTTGACTAGGCCACTCCAGAGTCTTCATTGTGTTTTTCCTCAGCCATTCAGAGGTGGACTTGCTGGTGTGTTTTGGATCATTGTCCTGCTGCAGAACGTTTCAGCTTGAGGTCACGAGCAGATGGTCGGACATTCTCCTTCAGGATTTTTTGGTAGACAATTGAATTCATAGTTCCATTTCTAAGTCTTCCAGGTCCTGAAGCAGCAAAACAGCCCCAGACCATCACACTACCACCACCATATTTTACTGTTGCTATAATGTTCTTTTGCTGAAATGCTGTGTTACTTTTACGACAGATGTATTGGGACACACACCTTCCAAAGAGTTCAACTTTTGTCTCGTCAGTCCACAGAATGTTTTCCCAAAAGTCTTGGGGATCATCAAGTTGTGTTCTGGAAAAATTGAGACGAGCTTTAATGTTCTTTTTCCTCAGTAGTGGTTTTTGTCTTGGAACTCTGCCATGCAGGCCATTTTTTCCCAGTCTCTTTCTTATGGTGGAGGCATGAACGCTGACCTTAACTGAGGCAAGTGAGGCCTGCAGTTCTTGTGGATAATGGCTCTCACTATGGTTTGCTGGAGTCCCAAAGCTTTAGAAATGGCTTTATAACCCTTTCCAGACATAGATCTCAATTACTTTCCTTTTCAATTGTTTCTGAATTTCTTTGGCTCTTGGCATGATGTGTAGCTTAAAGATCTTTTGGTGTACTTCACTTTGTCAGGCAGGTCCTATTTAAGTGATGGCTTGATTGAGAACAGGTATGGCAATAATCAGGCCTGGGTGTGGCTAGAGACAGTGAACTCAGGTGTTATAAACCATAGTTATGTTATAACAACTGGGGCAATCACTTTTTCACACAGGGCCATGTAGGTTTGGATTTTTTTCTCCCTTAATAATAAACACATTCATTTAAAAGCTGCATTTTGTGTTTACTTTGTTGACTAATATTTAAATTGGTTTGATGTTCCGAAACACTTAAGTGTGACAAACATGCAAAAAATAAAGGAAATCAGGAAGGGTGGAAACACTTTTCACCAGATTACACCAACAATAACTGGTAGAAAATGTAGAAGACTAGACAGTTAAATGATAACTTTAACTAATTTTACTAATTTAAAGACAGTGTACCTAATTGGACTTTTCTTTCTACAACAGTGTGCATCACAATGGTAACAGCAGTCAATTACAAAGAATTGTACTGTTACAAGAAAATCTGTGTGCCAAGATGTGTCTAGTAATGGATGGGTGGGCATCACTGATCCCACAGTGGCAAAACGATGAATGTACATAAGTTTATATCCTTAATATGAATGACCACCCTCTTATGTAGGCCACTGGGTTCTGGGGGGTGGCTGGGTCAGATGAGCTTCCTCCAGGGATGCCTTCAGCAACAGGTCACCCAGAGTTTTGAATGAGGGCCATCTCTTCAGCCTCTGTGAGAGATGGTGGTGGACCCCCACCTGTTTTTGGCCCTCAACCTTTTTCTATTGGCTATAATGGAGGTCAAATTTGAACACATCCAACATTGAACAAATTGGGAAACTTAACGTATAAATGTCACGCCCCCTTCCAGCCTTGCCTCCAGAGCACGCAACCTGCCTCGCTCCTCATCACCCACATACTGATCACCTGCACCTGTTCTCACGGCCCGGACTTCCCTACATAAACACCACTCACCCACACACCACCGCTACACTACAAGGTATCCACCGCGTACAACTAGCTCCTGCAAAACTCCTTTGCAGCCAACCCCTATCTGCTTTAATAAAGAGTCTGTTTATTGAACCTCACTGCCTGCGTCTGTCTCCCGTCCACACTCGGCGTTACAGTTAGTGTAGCCTAAAATGGAGACAGCAGCCAGTGGGCCCGAACCCACCTCGACCATGGCGGAGCAGCTCGCCGAACTCCGCTCCCAGCTCCAGGAAGTGGCTCGGGCGGTCTCGTTGTTGGCGGACAACCAGCGGTTGCTTAACGCGCTGGTCCCATCGGTCAGCGACCTCACCTAGCGCGTGTCCCAGCTGACGCCGTCCGCCATGGCACCGCCAGCCTCAGTCCCGCTCCCTCCTAGCCCGCCTCGGGCTCCTCACGCGGCGTACAGGATCGCTCTCCCAGGGACATATGGCGGAGACCCGGAAAGCTGCGAGGGCTTTCTCATCCAATGCGGCCTCTATTTCGTCCACTCTCCCCCGGAATCCGATGCGGCTCGCATCGCCCTGGTGATCTCCCTCCTCTCCGGTAGAGCCCTGGACTGGGCCACAGCCGTCTGGAACCAACAAGGGGAAGAGACCCGTGAGTACGATTGCTTCGTCACCGCTTTTCGTGCTGTGTTTCAGCATCCCCGTGAGGGAAGATCCACAGGAGAGGTCCTTCTCACTCTACGCCAGGGACGCCGCTCCGCTGCCGACTACGCGCTCCACTTCCGCACCCTGGCTGCTCAAAGCGGGTGGAACACTCCTGCTTTACTCTCCGCGTTCTACCAAGGCCTGCGCCCCAAACTTAGGAGAGAACTGGCCGGGCGTGACCTCGATCTCTCTCTGGAGGACTTGATCACCCTCACCATTCGACTGGACCAGCTTCTCACTCCTCGATCAACCTCCGCTCCTCGCCCCGCTCCCCGGGTTCCTCCCTCTGACTCCCTCTGACTCCCGTGATCCATCGCCTCCATGGAGCTTGCTCGCACCCACCTGTCGTCCGAGGAACGCCGGCGCCGCTTCGAGCAGGGCCTTTGCTGCTACTGCGGCTCGGATCGCCATCTCCGTCCCGCCTGTGACCTCGCTCCATCTGCGGGATCAACCCACACGCGTGCCAGGGATCCGGCACGCACACCCCGGGTGAGTCGACCCCCTCTTGATACCTCATTCACCCTGCCGGTTCTCTTGCGGCTCGCTCACAATGACGTTTCTCTCATAGCCCTGATCGACTCTGGTGCCCAGGGGAACTTCATCTCCGACCACCTCGTCTCCAAGTGGAGGATCCCCTGCACTCCTCTCCCGGGTTGAACGCCGGATTACAGCGGTCGACGGACACCCGCTCGGACAGGGACTGATCACCCGCGCTACCACTCCCCTCTGCCTGCTCACCGGCGCCACCCACCAGGAGTCCATCACTCTGCTGCCCGTGCGTTCACTCGCCTACCCCATCATTCTGGGACTCCCGTGGCTCCGCCATCACGACCCTCTCATTTCGTGGTCTGCCCGGGAGCTCGTCCGCTGGTCACCATGGTGCCAAGACCACAGTCTGCGTCGTCCTGCCCTTCAGCTCAACACCCTCTTGGGACCCGCGACTCTCCCGGACAACGTGCCCAACGACTACAGGGACCTGGCTTCGATCTTCGCGTCAGGTACACCTCCTCCTCTTCCCCCACATCATCCGTATGACTGCGCCATTGACCTCATTCCGGACGCACCGCTTCCCAAAGCTCGTCTGTATCCCCTCTCAGCGGCCGAAGAACAAGCAATGTCGGATTACATCTCTGAATACCTTGACCTCGGCTTCATCCGTCCATCCACCTCCCCCGTCTCGGCCGGATTCTTCTTTGTGCCCAAGTGGGACGGCGGCCTCAGACCATGTATCGACTACCGTGGACTGAACCAAATTACCCGCAGGTATGCCTACCCGCTTCCGCTGGTGCCCTCATCGCTTGAACAACTCTGCACGGCGCACTGGTACACCAAGCTGGACCTCAGGAATGCCTACAACCTGGTCCGTGTCCGAGAGGGCGATGAATGGAAGACGGCTTTCAGCACCAGCACCGGGCACTATGAGTATCTGGTGATGCCCTTCGGCCTGGCAAACGCTCCGTCTTTCTTCCAGGCGTTCATGAACGACGTGCTTCGGGACATGTTGGGCAGGTCCGTTGTCGTCTACCTGGATGACATACTGGTATACTCACCAGATTATGCCACATACGTTTCCCACGTCCGCCAGGTACTCAGCAGGCTCCAACACCACCACCTTCGCGTGAAGGCAGAGAAGTGTGACTTCCATTCTCAGACTGTGCGTTACCTGGGCTATGTCATTTCCCCGGACGGGGTCGCCATGGACGGTTCCAAGCTCTTCACAGTCCTCTCCTGGCCCGCGCCTACCACCGTCAAGCAGTTACAGCGATTCTTGGGCTTCGCGAATTTCTATCGCCTCTTTGTCAGGCACTTCAGCCGCAAGGTGGCACCCCTCACCGCGCTTCTGCGAGGCAAACCCCGCTCTCTCCGTTGGTCTCAGGACGCCGACCAAGCCTTCAATGCGCTCAAAGCAGCCTTCACCAGCGCTCCCGTTCTTGGGCATCCCGACCCAGAGCGCCCTTTCGTCCTGGAAGTCGACGCCTCATCCATAGGGGTTGGTGCCGTTCTCTCCCAGCGTCTCGGGGATCCACCCAAGCTGCGGCCCGTCGCCTTTTTTTCGCGTTCGCTCACTCCCGCTGAACGCAATTACAACGTGGGGGACCGCGAACTGCTGGCCATCAAGCTGGCCCTGGAAGAATGGAGGCACTGGCTCGAGGGCTCCCGGCACCCCTTCACCATTCTAACTGACCACAAGAATCTAGAATACCTCCGTTCTGCCAAGCGCCTCAACGCTCGCCAGGCCCGTTGGTCCCTCTTCTTCTCCCGCTTCGAGTTTTCTATCACCTACCGTCCGGGATCCAAGAATGTCAAGGCGGACGCCCTGGAGCCCCTCGCCCCAGACACACCCAAGAGCATCCTCCCGGCCTCTTGCGCCATCGGTGCCATCATTTGGGACTTCGAGCGCGAGCTGGATGACAGGCTCTCCCGAGTACGCGTTCCACCCAAGTGTCCGCCAGGCAAGAGGTTCGTGCCCTCCGACCTCCGTAGCCGTCTCCTCGCCTGGGCCCATCTCTCTCTGTGCTCTGGTCGCCCCGGAGAAACACGCACCCATCAACTTCTGGCGACGCGCTACTGGTGGGACAGCATGCGCAAAGACGTACACGATTACGTCTCATCATGCAGCGTCTGCGCGCAGGCTAAGACCCCCCGCACTCTTCCCGCGGGCCTCCTTCATCCATTGCCCACGCCGGAACGGCCCTGGTCGCACATAGCACTCGACTTCGTCACGGATCTCCCTCTCTCACGCGGATTCACCACCATCCTCTCCGTGATCGACCGCTTTTCTCGCGCTGTGCGCTTCATCCCGCTGCCGAAACTCCCCTCTGCACTGCAAACAGCGGAGCTGCTGTTCGAGCACGTCTTCCGCATCTTCGGCATCCCGTAGGATGTCCTTTCTGACCGCGGACCTCAGTTCTCCTCCTTTCGTGCCCTGGGATTCCACTCCCTCTGACTCCCCGGCCGTCGACGACTGGTTTGAGCGCAGCGATGAAATCTGGAGCCAGGTCCATCAACGCGTCGAAAGAGCCATCCGCCGTTACAAGAAGCACGCCGACCGGCGTCGCCGCGCTGCTCCCACCTTCCAACCAGGAGACCGCGTCTGGCTGTCGGTCTGGGGACTGCACCAACCACAGGGAAGTACCCCTTTATCTCCCCGTTTTCTGGGACCTTATAAAATCATTCGTCAGATCAATGAAGTCACCTATCGTTTGCAATTGCCTGCTCACTCACGCATCTCTCCTACCTTCCATGTCGCGCATCTGAAGCCCTGGGTCCCCGGTCCGTTGGCGGACTCCTCACCGGCTGACCGACCTCCACCGGCCGATCCGTTGGAGGCTTCCACATACACGGTTCGCCGCCTCCTGGACTCTCGCCGGCGCGGGGCACGTCTTCAATATCTGGTGGAGTGGGAGGGCTACGGCCCTGAGGAAAACTGCTGGGTGGACGCGAAGGACGTCCTGGACCCCCTTCTCATCCAGGACTTCCACGCTGCGCATCCTGACCGACCGGCGCCCAGGCCGCGCGGTCGCCCACGCACGTCCTCAGCTCCCCTCCGGTCCTCCGGCTCCCGCCGCGCCCCCGCCGGTACGGGCCCTTCGAGGGGGGGTACTGTCACGCCCCCTTCCAGCCTTGCCTCCAGAGCACGCAACCTGCCTCGCTCCTCATCACCCACATACTGATCACCTGCACCTGTTCTCACGGCCCGGACTAACCTACATAAACACCACTCACCCACACACCACCGCTACACTACAAGGTATCCACCGCGTACAACTAGCTCCTGCAAAACTCCTTTGCAGCCAACCCCTATCTGCTTTAATAAAGAGTCTGTTTATTGAACCTCACTGCCTGCGTCTGTCTCCCGTCCACACTCGGCGTAACAATAAAGGCATGTAGGTGTTGTTTTCAAACAGATAATATGAAATACTGTTGGAATGGCTGAACAATTTTCTTTTTTTCTCTCTTAGGAAATTTCACTAGCTACTTACATATATGACACAACCACTGAATATTATTTAATTAGGTAAGGTACGCTAAACAACATCACGATTGCATGTAATGATATTATACCTTACTGTTTGAACTATATTTTGCATTTTATCTTCAGTTCCTGATAAGTAGCTACATTTTGTGCTTGCTGGGTTGCACCTGCATAAATATAACGTTTGCACACACGTAAAATAAGTGGATAAAACAGAATAAAACTTTTTTTTCAGTTATTACTCACACCATTGACTCGGGCAGCATTTTTTTTGCCACGCCAGCCCATGTTATTTTGCTACTGTGTTATTTTTTTCCTAAGTATATGCTCATATATTATATATACACACCTATTTCTAACCCCGCTGGGTTGAAGTCTGAGGATTGAGCCCGGTTTTTTCTCCCGTTGCCGTGCTGATTCGTGTTATCTGTGTTCCATTGATGAGGGCTTTGTATCTCCTCGTGCATGAGCTTTACTCAGGGTTAAAGTAACTTGAAGCTGACTGAACTAAACGTTATTCCACGTTCTGAAACCGAAAACTCTGAGTTTGACAGTTCAGAGTTAGTCAACCCAGAGTTCAGGTTGGAACTCAGAGTTTGTTAAGAAAAAAATGTACTGAGAAATTTGACAGTAGAACCATACAGTGGCCAAATTACCACCAAAATACATAGTACAACTGTGAAATAATTCATGGTCAGTTCATAGTCCATCAAGTAGAACCATGAAGTGGCCAAATTTACCATAAAAATAATTTACATTTACAGCATTTAGCAGACGCCCTTATCCAGAGAAACTTACAATTGATACAGTTTTACAATCTAAGCAATTGTGGGTTAAGGGTCTTGCTCAAAGACCCAACAGTGGCAGCTTCACAGAAGTGGGATTTGAACCCTGGACTTTTTGATCCATAGTCCAGTACCTTAACCGCTAGGCCACCACAGTTCATAGTAGAACTGTGAACTTCATGGTCAAAACTGTCAAGCAATTCATAGTTTTCATAGTTTTACTATGTAACTTCACAGTAAATTTTTTTCCTGGGTGCTGTCTGAAATAACCACCTGGTTGTCAATCTTGTTTATCCCAGCGATCCTCGTGTTTTGTTAAGTACATGCTGCCCCCTGGTGTTTTAAAAAAGATAACAAGAAAATAATTGTGTAAACATGTACTGTGCACAAGGCACATCTAAAAAAAGCTGGTATACTATTAAACAAATATTCCTTAAAATTAACGACAATGAAATGAATAAACACAGCTGGACACATGCACTGCATGTTTTTGCTTCCAGTCTTGCTGCTGGACTTCAATGTCGTTGGTTTCTAGGAAACATCATTAATGTATACAACCATTCTATGTGCACTCCCGGGGGTATTTCAGAAAGCAGGTTTAGTGAAATCTCAGAGTTAGTTGACTCAGAGTTTACGGATACTCTAGGTTTTCGGTCTCACAAAGCAAGTTCAGCGTAACTTGGAGTCAGTTACTCCGGCAACATACTCCGTGAAGCTAAGCTGCTCACTAGCAGGTTTACTTCAACTAACCCTGAGTTTCTCACATCGAAGCACATACACTACAGAGAAATCTCCGCCTGGAGAGGCTGATCAGACCCCGCTGTAATGTTTCCTTGTTCCCTGCTATTTTTCTGTGTGAGCCTTACCGTTTCTCAGCACAGTCCATCATTTCTATTAACAATCTTCTCCGCTCTCAGTCGCTCATATGACACTCCGTGGACACGCCCTGAGTTCGGAGCAAATTCTTTGTGTTGTGCTCCAGGTTTTTGCCAAGGGGAGTTTTTGCCAAGGGAGGATACAAAGTCAGTCATGCTGAGCATATTCTAAAGCAACCGTCTGTCGGGCTGTCACTGACTCTTGCATTAAAACGGTTAATATAAACCTATGTGGTGAGCCTAAGCCTGATCAAAGAAGAATCCCACATAATTTCAGGTATCGGTATAAGCAACAAGTAATTTATTTAGTATGAAGCTTTGAGACTTGAATCAGCTGATATGATTTTAATATTAATATGATTTTAGGGTTTCCAAGTGTGACTGGCTGCATAGATGACACTCCCCAGGAAAAAATGTATTGTGAATTTTCATAGTAAAACTGTGACATGCTTGACAGTTTCAATGTGACTTTTCACAGTTTGACCATGAAGTTCACAGTTCTACTATGAATTTTTGATGGTAATTTGGCCACTTCATGGTTCTACTGTGAAATTTCATAGTACAACTCTAAACTTGGTGGACTATGAACTGACCATGAATTATTTCACAGTTGTACTATGAATTTTGGTGGTAATTTGGCCACTTCATGGTTCTACTGTCAAACTTCACAGTACATTTTTTCCTGGGTCTTTGCTAAATGAAGAAGATTAAGTGAATAAGAAGTTTTCCCACAGCATTAATGTGCATATAGGCCTAAATAGTAGCAATTTTGCATTACAAATGAAATACAAATCACAATTCAGCCACTGCAATTAATTACTGTTCTGCAGTGTGAAGATCATATGTGATACAGCCCACATCATCAGCAACATGGAAGCAAAGTGCTGGGTCTGTGCATGAGTTGTAAAGTTTTCATGTGTGTACAGTGAGTGCTAGATTTGTCCATGGTGAATATATACAGTACATATAACCATATCCTCTCATAATCAATATTTAGTTCTCTTTGCAACTGATAATTTAAACTGTGTCCTTGAATTATCTATCATATGAGAGTTTGGTCATTACACACAGAAGGTTCCCCTGCCAGCCCTATTTGCTGACCCCTTGCCCTGATCCTGAGCCTGGCCCACAGCAGTGTTATAACTTGGCTCACTGCAGGACATGAGCCAGTGTAGAGATGACCATTGGGGATCTCAATGGCTGGTGATCAGACAATGTTCCACTCATCCAGTGACCAATCCTGATATAAATCCTGACCACATTGCTGATGCACGAGATGGAAGAACAGTGACAGACACAATCTGCTACCATCATTACTGATTAGCCTATCACCTCCCTAGTGTCAAATAAAAAACAATATGCCTGTCTTTTTATGAAGTCTTCTTTATTTCCTGCAAGTACAAATACATAAAATAAAATAAGTGGAACACTCGGAATAAAACTTTTTTCAGTTATTACTCACGCCATTGACTCGGGCAGCATTTTTTTTTTTTTGCTATGCCAACTCATGTAATTTGGCAACTGTATTAGTTTTTTCCTAAATACATGCTCAAATTATATATACGCACTTATTTCAAACTAAACTGGGTTGAAGTGCGAGGACTGAGCCCGTTTTTTTCTCCCATTGCCGTGCTGATTCGTGTTATCTGCGTTCCATTGATGACGAGCTTTACTCAGGGTTAAAGTAACTTGGAATTGACTGAACTAAGCGTTATTCCCCATTCTGAAACCGAAAACTCTGAGTTGGACAGTTCAGGATTGGTCAATCCAGAGTTCAGATTTGAACTCAGGGATTGTTAAACCTGCTTTCTGAAATACCTCCCAGGTTGAAGGGTGAGCAGTCGGCTCATACAAGTCACCCACCTGCCATCTCCGCACCATGTATGCATCACAGCAGTGGGTAAAGAGCTGGACATCATTCCAACAGCTGAGCCAACCAATCAGACCTTCATCCACACCCAACTACTGCTAAGGCAGTGCAAGCTCCCTGTCTCACGGTACCCATCTGAACTCGTCAATGTAGATCCCCTGAGCTGTCAACCACAGCATGCCATTCTACCTGACCCTGCTTCACTTCATAGTAATTGTGCTTTTTAGAGAGTCATGTACTGAAATATGCAACAGCTGACTCCTGCAGTTGAGACTGCTGGCATTGGTGTCAACACTTCCACCTCCTCTGTCTCATTAGACCTTTTGTTCTAAGACTGTGGAGCAGGGCAGAGGTGTCCACAAAGCCTTGGACGAACCACAGGTAGTAGGACATCCGTCCTAAGAAGCTGCGCAGTTCCTCCATGTTGGCCAGTGTGGGCCACTATCTTCTTCGGATCTGTCACCACTCTGTAATTGCTAATGGCACATTGCAAAGCCCAAATGGCATTACTGATCATGAATGCTATTGTCTTGCGAGCGTTGCAAGCACAACTTTCCAAAAGCCATTGTGGAGATCTGGCAAGCTAAAGCACCATGATATGTAGCAAATGTGATGGTCTTCTATGAATCATTTACCAACCAAAATTTGCCATATACTGTCTGTGTATATACACATCTAGCAAGACGTCACAGCAGTTGGCGTTTCTAGTGATAAATCGCGATAATACACACAAAAGTGCCCATCTTTTTTACTGCATGGTTAACTGATGACAGTAGCTACCATCTCCTTGATCTATTCGGTGCCAATCGATGTTTGACCCAGTGGAGACCATGCTGATGCAGGTGGATAGGTGTCACCACACCTGCGTAAAAAGATTGTTAGCGAACTGTCCTTCTCATTCGCGTAAAAGAGTATAACTCGTAGATTGCCCAAAGTGTCTGATGAATCTGGTCATCTCTGTAATCCATGCAAATTGCTGGCGATTTTAGCTGCTCTGATCATAGTGATCCTGGAAACTGAGAGAGAAATCTGATGATCTATGTTATGTCAGTATGTTTCCACAATATTCCAGTCATTGTTTGATGTTTGTCTTCAACTGCCCCCATAAATCCTAAATGGGGTTTGAGTCAAGTGATTGTGGAAGAAAGTCCATGACAGTCAGCAAGCCTTCATCTTTTTGGTCTTTAGGTAGTTATTGCAAAGTGTTGAAGATGTTATGGATAGTTATTCTGCTGCAATATATTTTTTTCTCCACAGCGATCCAAACCAGCATTTTCACTACTGATCTCAGACTTTTGTTGTGTCAGTTACTTTATGGCTTAAACATGGCAGTGGATTTTACCTTTAAAATATGCTTAATCCATTCTATAACCAATCCTAATATTTAGTATTAGTAATATACAGTGGCTATTCAAAATTGGAACAGTTAATCTCTAATGTGTATGTTTTTTTTTCACTAAAGGTGGCAGAGGGCAGGATGGCAGCTCTATAATCATTTTCCCAGAATACCCTGCGTTCAGTGAGATTGGCGATCAAGAGTTTCACAATGTTCTTACTTACCT
The DNA here is from genome assembly GCA_025084515.1 of Ancistrus triradiatus. Taxonomy (NCBI): domain Eukaryota; kingdom Metazoa; phylum Chordata; class Actinopteri; order Siluriformes; family Loricariidae; genus Ancistrus; species Ancistrus triradiatus. Next base: position 198,943 of record JAJAGP010000665.1, on the reverse strand, counting down.
GACCAGTGTTCCTAGGTAAATGCAAAACACCTTAAACATGTTGATTTGGCCTGAATGACATTTGTACAGTCAGCAAAAAGAATCATAGCGTTCCACTGATTTACTGTGTGTGTGTGTTGGACACAAATTCCCAGTTTGAGTGCAGCAGGAGTGGGCTTTATCTTGGTGATTGACAGACGCCAGGATCGCTGGGCATGTGTTAAAGGGACGTTACTCCATATCTCTGTGAGTCAAAGTCTGAGGATGTATTTTATACTTTTCAGATAGTAGCACTAGGTCATTTACATGCACTCTCGTTCACAATTATAGACACCACTCATAAAGATGTGTAAAAAGTGTAGGAAGCTGTGTAGAAGTGTAAGAAAGCCACTGTTTGGTGAGTTAGTTTAATCACACACGAAAAACGTGTGTGATTAACATACATGTTCTATGGTAAAATGATATGAAATGTAAGCCTTTTTATTGCAGCAAATGCTCCACTGAAATGAACTGATGCCCATGGTTAACTATGTTGGATGATCTGAAATGTTGTGGGGCTATTTTTCCTCCAAGGTCCTAGGATCCTTGTAACGGTACATGGCATCATGGACTCCATGAACTAGAAAGACATTTTTAACTAGAATTTGTCTGCCTCTGTTAATTAACTAAAAATGAGTTGTCATTGTATCTTCCAGGGGGACAATGTTCCAAAACAATATGTCCATGTCAACATAAAAAAAAGTTTACTGAACCCAAATAAAGTGCTGCCAATGACATCTCAGTCCCCTTATCTAAACCTCATGGAAAACCTGTAGGGTGAGAAAAAGATGAGGCACAAGAGAGGACCCTTGACAATCTGGAGAGATTCTGGTTTTGTTACAATAATTATTTCTTGAATAAGGATTTTTCTCAGACTGCAGTTCAGTTAAAGATGGGATTTTTCTCATTTCTTTCAGTGTGAGATTAAGGTAATTCACCAGAAGCTCTTGTATCATCTTTACCAAGGGCGCTAGGCATTTTGGATGGGACTGTAGTTACATAGGAACACCCTATACAGAATGTTTTCTTTACTTTGCAGACAAAAGTAAATGGGTATTTTGAATGCCATTTCTTATCCTATGTCATCTTTAAGGCTTTTGTTGTCTCATATTGTTGTGTTGGTGTGTGTGTGTGTGTCTGTGAATAGGGAGGCTTCCCAGGCAACCTGCGACTGATTCTGGTGTTACGGCCAAGCACTCTCTTCCAGCGTACTCTTTCCAACATCTTGTTCAAATTGCATGGAGAGGATTTTAGTATTAAGGTCCCGGTAAGTTGGTGGGTGTGGGTGTGTGTACACCTTGTCTTGCTATACTTATGAGTTCCAAATATCTTTATCTTGATATGAAAACCTGGAATTATTTAACTGTTTTGTTGTTATTGTTGTTTTTGTTTTTCACAAAAAGGCAACTTTTATTTGAAAAGCCAAAACAGCAAAAAGACTTGCTTTAGGTGAGGTTAAGGTTAAGGATAGCTGTAGCATTGTCATTCTCAGAGGACGGCAGGAAGGGAAACAGCAGATGTACGAGCAAGTGTGACATTTATTTACAGTGAACCAGGTGGAACACAGGGTAAACACAGTAAAGTAGGAAGCAGAAAAGGGGAACAGGCAGAAGTCATAAACAACAACAACACACAGACAATACTAAATACAACAATGCTAATAGAAATGAACAACTAACCAAATGATGCTAACACACAGGGATACAGCAAAACCAAACAAACAATACTAACAGAAACACAAACACATGGAGGCACAAACCAGGAGAACAAGGCTACTGAAGACGCACAGAACAAATACAAACAAACCAGGACAGAGGGCTACCGGCTGACACAAACAGACAGCTAAGAGATGAAGTGAAATACAAAGAGACAGTGCTAATACTACAAACAGTGTTAGTGCTACCAACCAGTGCTACACAAGCAGACAGTACTAACTACAAATACATACACAGCTAAGACTGAGCAGAACTACAAAGAACAACATTACAGAATTACATTAAACATGGCATACACTAAACACAAGAACTAAGAAGCAAGGGGGACCAACAAACCAGAAACAGCAGGGGGAGTGAAGTGAAATGCCAGACACCAAGTGACAGGAAGTGAGGGTATATATAGAAAAGGAACATTAGGCAGCAACAGCTCTACCTGCTGTGGAAAAGGAAAAAGGGTCAGAGTAATGCAGCTCCTCAGCTTGCATCATCATAACAATCATTAGCTACAGTAATCCTTCACTGTCATTCATGTCAATGGAAAGTTCTCACAACTACTTAACCTTTCGTTTGTGTTCGGGTCAAATCTGACCAATTTACAACTTAAAACACTCATAAATATTGTGTTTTACATCTGATAAGGCCAAGGCCTTATGCTATCCTCCACACTATGCACTTGAACATATAAAAGTGATGATCACCTCTTTCATTGAATTTTGAGTGTTTTAGTCAGCCTTGTTACATCTGTGGTGTTCCCGGTCAAAAGTAACCGCCATAGGAATGAATGGATATCCAGACTATATTCATCCATCAGACAGAAAACATCCCCATACACACCACCCAAACTCACTCACTCACTCACTCCAGACTGAACAATGTCTTTTGCGGGTACACATCTCTCTCCCGCGCTTATGTGCCTGTCCCCCACGTGAACCACACCTTCCAGACTAATCAATGTATCATCTTCACACAGACCCCATATATATAGCTTGATGTTTGCCTTGCACTCCTTTTACTCTGAGCACAATGAGTATTCGACTGACCAAGCGGTTATCTGTCGAAGAGGTTCTGGTGCAGGTTTTTGGAAATGATGAAGAGGGCACTGAAATTGAACGAGAGATAGAGGAGGATGTCTCAGAAGTGGAAGACAACACAGATTTACATCCAAACTTTGAGGAGACTGACCAGTCAACAGATGGAGAGGGAGAGGCACCTAAAGAACAGGCACCTGAGGAGAGATTCCAGTCCAAGAGTAAACACTTGCTCTGATCTTCATCACCCCAGCACAGAGGAAGGAGAGCAAGAGTGGAAAACATCGTAAAGATCACGCCAGGGCCAACACGGTATGCGACATCTCGTGTGGATGACATCAAGTCCAGCTTCCAACTCTTTTTACCAGAGTCCATTGAGGGAATTATACATGGAGATGACAATCCTTGAGGGGAAGCGTGTGTTTGGGGACACCTGGAGAGACCTGGTAGACTTCCAAGCCTACATAAGTCTGTATAGAACATGCAAAAACAAATATTTATCAAAATGTGTTTATTCAAATACTTAACTTTTCACATAAATTGCTATGTGGATTATATGTTTTGTTATGAAAAACACTGTTAAATCTGAGCAAAATGCAGAATAGAATTATTTCCACTACTGCATATGAAAGTGTACGTGACAGTGTATGTGAGAAAATGCAATAGTATGTGAGCGCTTGATTGTGTGTGAGTACAACGGTGTGTGTGTCACTGAATTATGGCCTAAACAGCCTCTCATATCTGACTGTGTGTAAGTGTATATTTCTACATGTAAAGTTTGTGTGCAACTAATATTGGAATTATTGAGTTTTATGTATTCTGATCATGTGTGTAGGTTATCATGCTGGGTTCACTGGCAGAGCTGCATTCTTATATAGAGCGAAGTCAACTAACCCAAGAACTGGGTGGCACTCAACAGTATTGCCATAACACCTGGATCTCCCATCGTATAGTAAGAGTCTATACCCAGTACATAATAGAACACACAGCACAAGAAGAAATACATTTTTCACAACATACCCTAACGTTTATTTTCTACCACAATCTGTAATCCTTCACTCAGGACTCACAGAGACTCAGTGCCTGATCTGATTTTGCAGCAGAACAGACATGAGGCCAGAATCTGTTGAATAGATTTATTAAAGATTTGGTACTGGACTATTGGGAAACAATACTCAATAACATAACAAACTAAACAAACTCCAGACTGTTGTGGACGTCAAATTCCCTGCATTTGTTCTCTGCATGCCCTGCTCTGAACACAGTCTAACATACTTCCCCTTAGACCCATCATCAAAAACCCCACTAGCTACCCCTCATAAAAAACACACATACATGGCCAAGACATTTTTTTCTAAAAGTAAATAGCAGGGGTGAGCAGTGGACTGTGGTGGCCTAGTGATTAAGATACTGGACTATGGAGCAGAAGGTCCTGGGTTCAAATGCCACATCTGCCAAGCCACCACTGTTGGGTCCTTGAGCAAGATCCTTAACCTGGAAGGCCCTTAACCCACAATTGCTTGGATTGTAAGATTGTATCAATTGTAAGTCGCTCTGGATAAGGCCGTCTGCTAAATGCCATAAATGTAAATGTCTTATTACCATGTAAAGGAACGGGCATTCAAAACTGTCATTCTAAAAAGTGCTGTTGAGAGGGTGAGAAGGGTGCTCTGGTGCTTGATCTTAGTGGGCTTTTGACCAACCATTTCATTAAAACCCCAAGGAACTGTGTTAACTTGTGAAAATTGTGAATAACACACACCTTTAAGTTACAAATTCTGGAGTGTTCCTTTAACATTTAGCCATGTTTTGTGTATTTGTGTTCATGTGTATATAGGACATAGAAGGCTTTGCTGCGTTAGTGAAGAGATTCACACAGCAGCTGCAGGCTTTCGGTAGAGAACTGGCAGAGACTGAGCTGCCTAACAGCCCCTTAGCAACAACCAATCTGCTCACGGCACAAAGCAACAAAAAAGATAGCATGAAGGTAAGATCAAGCAAAATGCCCATTCAGCATTGACAGTCAGTCAGTCATTTCACAACCTCTGAACTGTACTAAACTACCCCGTAGGCAGAGCTGGCATGTACTTTAGGACAGGGCCGAGAAATATTGGAAAACCTTAGAGAACCGGTTAGAAGGGACCCAGACAGCAGTTTGAACCCAGACCAACTGGAGAATCTGGCCACTGTGCACAGGTAAATGCAGAGGCTAGTATCTGGAACAACAATAACTGGAGAATAAGATTTCTATAGTTACTACCTATAAACTGGAATTTACTCTTTTGAATAATAGATTATTTTGTCTCTGTTTTTCTTAGGCTGTTGTCTCAGTTAAATGAAAATTCAACTGCATTTGATGAATTCTGGCTGCAGCATCAGAATAAGCTTGAACTGTGCTTGCAAGTCTGCCAGTTTGAGCATGACTTTCAGCAGGTCTTACACACACACACACACACACACACACACACACACACACACACACACACACACACACACACACACACACACACACCTAAGCTATAGCCAGAACCACTTACACAAGTGTATTATAAATGGCTTAAATTACTTAGTGTTTAATTTAGTACAACAACTATTTTGAGGAAAGTTTCTGATTCTTTAAGCATTACGTTTCCATTACTATGTAGCTATATTGCTAACAAAGCAAACCTAAAGAGTGAAGGTTGGAAACCAAACATCGTTGCATGTGTACAACTTCAGCATTAGGCTTAATAAACTATCACTACCTATGTATCACAATATTTAAAAAACTGTTTGAGCAAGTTTGTTATCACCATACTTTGCAGGTTACAGCAGAGCTGGGACAAGCAAATGACAAACTGACAATCGTCTCACATGTTGGAATGAGCCAAACACATACCGAACATTTCCTGCAAGATCTGACTGACCAGGAAAACAAAGCAAATGCAAGTTACTTTCCATCCTGCACACATACATTTGTTCTCACAAACAAATGACTTTTAAATTATCTGTAAATATGATTGATGTAATATAACCTGTTTCTCTTGTACAGTAATTAGCTTTTTTTCCCATTCCTGTTATCTCCTGCTCTCTTTGTCTCCCTATAGGAAATTCTGGACAAGATGGAGGCTCTGGTGGAAGAAGGCAAGCATTTGATTGACAGCTTTGAATATGCTGAGGATGATGTCAGAATGAAGTGTGATGAGCTGCAGAGAGCCAAAGAAAAACTATTACAGGAACTCAAAGCCAAGAGAACCCTGCTGCTGAAGGCTATGGAGCTCCATCAGAGACTGCAGAGTGTAACACACACACACACACACACACACACACACACACACACTTTGTCTCTCTATCATTGTGGGGACCTACCATTTACATAAAGATCCCCCAACCCTAAACTTAACATCAGTAACCTAAAGCATGTATTTTGACATTTGCTTCACAAAATGATATATAAACCTGCCCCCCCCCCCCCCAAAACAAACACACAACTGTGCATAAGTCACTACAAAAGTGTGTTTGTTTACAGATTCGTAAGCAAATATGTAATGCAAACATATAGACGTAGATCACTTAAATGCTATAAATAGCACTGATGAGTAATATCTAAATCAAATTAGACGATGGAGGCTTAGTGGTTAGGGTGCTGGACTTTGGACTTGAAGGTCCAGAGTTCAAACCTCTGCCAAGCTGTTGAGTCCATGTGCAAAACCCTTAAACTACAATTGCTTGGATTGTAAGACTGTACCAGCTGTAAGTTGTACTGAATAAGGCTGTCTGCTTATAAAATACTAAATGTAAATCAATATTTGGCAGGACCTGAAGCAAGTAATTTATTTGTTTCATTTGTTGTTATAATACTCTACTCCAGTGGTTCTCAGACGTTTTTCTGCAGCTCTTCCTTTTTGTAGATATGAAATTTTTTTCCTTGACGAGGGGTTAAATATTCAAGTGAATTGACTTTTGCCTGTTACATTGTTCTGTTAACACATTTTTCACCCCCACATGAACTTGCTTAACCACTCAAGTTCTATTTCGTGGTTTTGTGTGGGCATTTGGGAAATTGCTATTGTTGAACCCTGACAAAATAAAGTGGCATACCACCTTTACAATGGAACTATTACAAATGTCATTCATTATATAGTATATCGTTAAGATTTAATGTGTAACAGCATTCACTGTTTTCAACATAGTTTTCAAAATTTCCTCTGCATTGCTACCCCCCACAACCCCTTAAAAAAAGCTCCCCCTTGTTTGAAAACCGCTACTCTTCTCCATTTACGTATTGCAAAATCAATATTTAAAATTTTGTGAAAACAGACCTTTAAACACACATTCATAAACAAAATTGTATTCATATATGTGTCTCTTTCTGTCTCTCTATCTCTCAGATGTGCAAATTGTGTGATGATGGTATTTACATGCTAGCATCTCAGCAGCTTGACAAGTGTCAGTCACAGGAGGGGGCAGAATCTGCACTACAGGAGCTGGAAGGCTACCTAGAAACAGCCAGCGAGTTGCAGCAGTGGGATGTTGGTGCAATCTGCAGAGAATATGAAAGTTTGTTGAATGAGGACCTGAAGGTGAGAAATCTTTTATGGAGAGCCACACATATTGCTTTCCTTGTTATTGCCATAAGTAAACTGAAGTGTTAAACAACATATCCATGCTATGCCTGGATGTAATATTAAAATGCTGTAACCTATTGTATCTGTATTTGTTTTCTTTAATCAAACCTATCTTCCATTTATGGATTTTTACTACTGTATTTTTGTCAGCACAATGTCTATTATTAATGACCCAGAGTATGTGTGCTTTTCACAGGAACAGGTAGAGCGGGTGACTGAGAAGAGGGCATTGCTACAGGAGATGTTTGAGAAAAGGAGAGTCAGTTTAAAAAAGCTAGCAGCCAAGCAAATGCGTCCAGTGCAGCCTGTAGCTCCAACGCCTGAAGCAATCAAATCTCCCCCTTCCTCACCAGGTAAGCCTAGGCATCATTCCTACACCCTCTCTTAGGATTTTAGGAACTGTCTTGTCTAAACCAGTAACTCTAAAGGTAATAATCCCAAAGACTGTCCTTATGTGTTGTATTTAATATGAAATAAGTGAAAAGTCCTAACCTTTGTGAAACATATTTATTTTAAAAGCCCTGGAGGCATACCTCTCTTGTGGTCCAGTAGGTTTTTTGTTCAGTTTTATTGCAGCAGTAGAAGCTTATTTATTTCTACTAAGCAAATATACCATCCATCATCCAGTACACATAGACACAGAGAACATACAGTACATCAAGGCAAATCTAATATCACAATTTACACGCCTCTAAAGGAGGTGCTATTTTCTCTCTTTCTCCTGAGAATATTCCTGTGTATGTGTGGCTCAGCCCTTTTGTTCCTTTAGATAAGTGACATTATTTGGTGAAGACTGATCTTTTTTCGTAACTTGTTGAGTTCCAGCCTGATGACCCAAACAAGACATAACACATCTTACCAAAGCTGGCCTTTTTTCTTTAACCTGTAATGAAGCCCTAATGCTGCCGTCAAGTCCTCCTTACAAGTTCAGAGGTTGTAATAAAGACATGATATGCTTTCAAGTGGTTTTGGTTGAGGGAGGGGGGGGGGGGGGTGAAAGTGGACACCTTAAGAAAACTTTAGTTTTTACTTCTGTTTTAGTATAGTCAAAAACAGCAAGTTTATTATGCCTTATAAAATAAATGAAGCGAACAGGAAATGCATTATATGAATTAAGTTTTTATCGCATTAGAATTATTGAATCACATATAGGTTAGAATGTTGCTTTTTCATGTACTGTTTAGTCAAATTAAAGTGTTTCACCTGCATGTGTTCATGTGTTGCCGCTGCTTAATAACAGAAGTATGACCAAAATCACAACGGACGCGTATCAGTAGCAGCATCCATACTGGCAGCCCCCATGATGTTTTGTTATTGACACTCCCCCAACTCAGAAAGTCGGGGCTCATCGAAAAATCAAAGTTTCCCACTACTAAATACAACATTGCGGTGGCCTTCATGTGCGGTCATCTGGTAAATGCAATATTTCTGACACCACTTGAAGCAGCATAAACTTACTTGGAGCATTCATTGCAGGGCTGTCCTAATCCTAGCATATTTACCATGCTACTGCCCTCTAGTGTTGGGCCGTGGAACTGCGTGATTCCTAATAACATCACATGTTTTTAACTATGGGTGTAACCATACGGTCAGCGTTTGATTAGATTAGATTCGATTCCTGCTACTCGGTTCACAATTTGATATTTCCATGATATCTACAACAAAACTGAATGCAGAAAAATTATGTTTGAAAAATATTTGTAAAATGTCACAGCATCTGTGATGTCTATGGAACGCTTCATGGGGTCTTGTGCTATCTGCTATCTGGGAGCCGCCCCTCCTGTACAGTCAGAAGGCCGAAGGTAAAGCCAGGGTCTAGATGCCAGGGCAGTCACCATTTAGTTGGTGGCTTTGGCTCGCTTTCTGTTGCAGCTTGAGCCCCCTGCCTTCTCCCTCATTTGCCGGCAGCCCCTTTTGTGCTTTCACCCCTCCTCTCCGTGATTGAGGGAAGTAGCGCTCCCTCCATGATTGCGTTTTCATGGGACATCGCACTGCTTATCAGCCATGTTTCACATTTTCCATGTCCGTGTTGAGCTGTTATGCTAGAATGCTAGAATGTTCTCTTAAGTTATTACTGTTTTAGACTGTTCTAACAGACAGTAATGGTTATAACTCATTCTCTCTTTCAGCTCTTAGAAATTATGAGAAGAGCCCTACCTGTAAAGAATCAGAGACTAACTATAATGAAGTAAGATATTTTATATTCCCATTTTAAATGTGCTAAGAGAGCTATAGTGATATGGGCAGTTACTTGTTTTAATTCAGAAGTGCTTGGATGTATTTTTTACTTCTTCTGTTTGTATGTTGAATGTGTATTCTTATGCTTTATTGTCACATTTTAATGGCACTTTTTCAGGTTTGCCTTATGTGGGGGTCTTAAAAGAGCAGGCGAATATGCAACCAAATAGAGAGCAACACAAACCACAGTAACTGGTAATAAAGATAATCACAATTGAGGATAATAACAACAATAATGGTGATACAAATGATAACGATACTGATAACGAAGCAACCGGGCACAAGTAACAAGAACTAAGGTGATACCAACATATAACATAACAACAACAACAACAACAACCGAGGTAGACACAGCTAGCCGAAAAGCAGGGGATGTGAAAGGGCAATGACCGACAGGGGGAAGCTAACGCCGGCCTGGAGAACCTACAGGGAGCTAACGCTGACTAACACAATTCAGGGGCTGCCGCGGCCATCTTGCCTGCGTGCGGGATTGTGGGCGATGTAGTTCCTATCCACCCAGGGAGGCAAAATCCCACAGTTTGGGATTGGTGCCCATACAATGCATTCAGCAGACCTTGGTGGAACATTAGTCTATTGCATGATTGAGCATTGATCCTGTTGCAGCACTGGGGGATGATCCCTGATTGTTCTGTCTGTCTTAGCCAGTCATACCTGAGTGCAATGCCCAAACCTTGACCATGCCACGGAGGGCTAGTGTTTTAGTCTAGTGCCGTGCCACCTGAGCACCCACAGATGCTCATGCCATATGAAAAAGTAATAAAGTTAACATGTATGTACATTTGATATAAACCCCTAATTTAGCAATTCATGTTTTGAGGAAGCATGTTTAAAGGCTTTAAATACATGCTAAACTGTGGCCTTGCCATTCAACTTGAACCTACAAATTCAACCTGCAAAATGTTAATTGTGAGATCCCTCTGAATTTGCTTTTCAAAAACAGTGCTCCTCTGTGTGTAGGCCTGCACTGACCAAAATGGTGGAGGCAGCCGTACTGCCTCAGTGTCTGACGAGGAGGAAAATCTGGCTCTACTTCGCAGGTCAGTAGGCTGTCAAGAGCTAAGGTTTATAAAAGATAGGAAAGTTTCCTGTATTTCTCATTAGTGTCTTATATTTTGTAATTTGTGAGATAAATAAGTTAAACAATTAGGAAATTATGAGGTGGGAGAGAAACACTTTTTGTAGCACTCTACTGTAGGTCATATAGTGTAGCACTGGTCTTGGGAACCCTCCGACGGATCAGCAGATGGACTACAGTTTGAATGTATGTACTGTATGTTTATGTGTTGATGCAGGCATGTGATGAATGAGCTGCTGGAAACAGAAAGAGCATATGTAGAAGAACTCTTGTGTGTTCTAGAGGTAAGAGACAGACAGCAAATGTTCAAAAACATTCATACACTGAGAACCACGTACAGTACTAGTGGTCGGTTCAAAGAGAGGATATTGTAACAGTTAAAATGTAGTACCTGGCAACCTGCAGGGCTACGCTGCTGAGATGGACAACCCTGCCATGACTCCCATCATTCCTGCAACACTGCAAAACAAAAAGGATGTGCTGTTTGGCAACATGCAGGAGATCTACCTCTTCCACAAAACGTGGGTGGAGGTTTCACTTTATATTGTATAAAGTTACTGAATAGTGTTATATATTGTACTGTTTTTGAAATGCATCACTACCCCTTTGTGCATCCTAGTGTCTTTCTAAAAGAGCTGGAGACTTATACCGATTGTCCTGAGCTTGTGGGACGCTGTTTTTTGGAGAGAGTGAGTTTGCAGCAAACAGTATCTTGAACAAATAAAGCAGGAACAAATATGCCAGTGAAAATGTGATTGTTATTTTTATTAGATGGGAGACCTGAGAATTTATGAGAAATACTGCCACAACAAACCTCGGTCTGAGAGCCTCTGGAGACAATGCTCGGATTGCACTTTCTTTCAGGTAACACACACTCACACGATGAGTGATGCAAGTGGTCACCTCATATCTTCAGAGATCCCCAGTTCAATCCCGACCTCGGACTCTGAATATGTGGAGTCTGCATGTCCACCCCGTGACTGTGTGGGTTTACTCCGGGTACTCCGGTTTCCTCCCACACTCCATAGATAAGCATTAGGTTTATTGTTTGCCATAAATTGGCCCAGTGTGAATGTATCTGACTAGTAAAGATGTAACCTTGCTCTGGTTGTGAATAGCCATTGATGCTGATACCACATTAAATAAACTCAGTAACCAGATCTGATATGTGTCCTAACAGGAATGTCAAAAGAAACTTGAACACAAACTGGGTTTGGACTCCTACCTGCTGAAGCCTGTACAAAGAATTACTAAATACCAACTCCTTCTGAAGGTATTTTAATCCTCAAGCAAATAGAGGACTCTATCTCTAAAGTCATAGTTCAGCCAGAATTGTGCATACTTAGCTTGTGCCTTACTCCAAATGTAGATTCAGACATGCATTTTACATTATACTTAGTTGGAAGGTATACATGTGACATGAGGACACAGTGGGTAGTGCAGCTGCAGAGAATTAAGTTTGAGTCCTGGTCTGGCCACTGCCTGTGTGGATTTTGCATGTTCTTCTCAATTCTTCTGGGCTTTCTCTGGTTGCTCTTTTTGTTCCACATTCCAAAGACATGAGGAAGGGGTTAGTTTGTGTCTTTAAAGTGTCCCTGTGTCTTTGTTTGAAGCCATGTGTGCATGCATGGCTTGGTGTCCTGTCTAGGGTATGTTCCCATCTAGCAGCTGGATAGCCCAGTCACCTGCGTTAAACAGATATAGAAAATGAGTGAATGGAAGCCATACATTTGTTTATTTTTTCACAGTGTAAGTTTTCCCTTTCGATTTTGTATGAAAAGCAGACACAGCAGTTAGACGTGAAATGTACAACTGAGTGTGTGTGTGTGTGTGTGTGTACCATGTATATGTTACATTTGTGGGGCCAAATGTCCTCACAGCAATAGAAAACTGAGATTTCTTACATTGTGCTGATATTTTGTTGATCCCCACGAGGAAAACTTTCTTTTGAAAACCAAATGGGTCAGAAGGGTTGCTTTAGATTACTGAGGTTAAGGTTAGGGTTAGGTGTAGGTGTATATGTAGATGAAGCATTAATTAGCTCCAGTAATCATTATGTCAATGGAAGGTCCCCACAATGATAGACAAACTTCTTTGTGTGTGTGTGTTTTTGCGGGGTTTGTGTAGGTTATAACAAGTATATATATATCAATATAAGGACCAAATGACCCTCAAAGCATACAAAGATCACTTCAGAACTCAGAAATCAAGTAAAGATCTCATAGTGCACTGTTTTATTCATTAGATTTGTATTAGACATTTTTGAATACGCAGATCAGATTCAGATCCTTTATCAGCTGCTCCACTGTGCCACTCCCACAATACATTTAGTGCGTTTTTGTGTCTTTTACAGGAAATGATTAAGTACAGTAAAGGCCGTGATGGCTCAGTGGAGCTGCAGGCAGCACTTTCTTCTTTAATTGGCATTCTAAAGGCTGTCAATGACTCAATGCACCTGATTGCCATCACAGGATACGAGGTTAGACATGCAAATGCACGTACTCTCCATATATGTATACAGTATACTGGTCAACAAAGATTTTATGTTATGCAAAAATAAGTTTCTCCAAATATGTTTTCAGAATTTCCCTATCACCCATAGTTTTTTCGAGCATACTTGCATGTCACTAAGTATACAGTAGTATATATGTACCAGAAGTCACGAGAAACACGACTGAGCATGCTAGGATCTGCAAACTCTGTCCACACTTGAGTAGCAGTCCCCTGTCAGTTACTGGCTAGAATGAAATGTGTAAACATCACTGGTGCAGTGCTAGTTCAACACTGTTTAAAAGTTTGTTTATAGTTTATCCCACCTTATAATTCCATGAAACTGCATACATAGTCCAACTTCTTTCTGCTACATCTGTAGTGAGGTGACATTCAAATCCCAAAAGTGTTCTGTCACACACCTCATTTAAAAATACAATGAGAATTGCTTTTGTTGTAAAGTCAATGACCAGGCTGTAAACATGGGCCCTTCATATGCTGTGTCATGTGCCAGGCTTCTCACAGAATTGCCAAAAGGTTCATACCATATGCTTTTTGCCATTCCTATGGAGAGAGCCCAAAGAACATGCTTCGGATAGCTACTTCTGCCTGACCAACATAAATGATATAACATCAGAATCCAAAAGTACTGTGGTGCTTGAAAGTTTGTGAAGATTTTAGAATTTTCTATATTTCTGCATAAATGTGACCTAAAACATCATTTTCACACAAGTCCTAAAAGTAGATAAATAGAACCCATTTAGATCCAAAATTACATATCACTGAGTGCCAAAAGTACCTTCGCTTTCAATATCTGGTGGGACCCCCGTGCAGCAATAACTGCAACTAATGTTTCCTGCAACTGTTGATCAGTCCTGCACACCGGCTCTGAGGAATTTTTGCCCATTCCTCCATACAGAACAGCTTCATTTCTGGGTTGTTGGTGAGTTTCCTCACATTAACTGCTCACTTCAGGTCCTTCCACAACATTTCGATTGGATTAAGGTCAGGACTTTGACTTGGCCATTCCAAAAAATTAACTTTATTCCTCTTTAACCATTCTTTTGTAAAACGACTTGTGTGCTTAGGGTCGTTGTCTTGCTGCATGACCCACCTTCTCTTGAGATTCAGTTCATGGACAGATGACCTGATATTTTCCTTTAGAATTCTCTGAAATAATTCAGAATTCATTGTTCCATTAATGATGGCAAGCGATCCTGGCCCAGATGCAGCAAAACAGGCCCAGATCATGATACTACCACCACCATGTTTCACAGATGGGATAAGGTGCTGGAATGCAGTGTTTCCCTCTCTCCAAACATAACGCTTTAAACCAAAAAGTTATATTTTGGTCTCATCTGTCCACAAAACACTCTTCCAATAGCCTTCTGGCTTGTCCATGTGATCTTTAGCAAACTGCAGACGAGCAGCAATGTTCTTTTTGGAGAGCAGTGGCTTTCTCCTTGCAACCCTGCCATGTACACCATTGTTGTTCAGTGTTCTTCTGATGGTGGACTCATGAACGTTAACATTAGCCAATGTGAGAGAGGCCTTCAGTTGCTTAGAAGTTACCCTGTGGTCCTTTGTGACCTCGCCAACTATTACACTCCTTGCTTTTGGAGTGATCTTTGTTGGTCGACCACTCCTGGGGAGGGTAACAATGGTCTTGAATTCCCTCCATTTGTACACAATCTGTCTGACTGTGGATTGGTGGAGTCCAAACTCTTTAGAGATGGCTTTGTAACCTTTTCCAGTCTGATGAACATCCATAGCTCTTTTTGAGGTCCTCAGAAATCTCCTTTTTTTGTGCCATGATACACTTCCACAAATGTGTTGTGAAGAGAGAAGGTTTTGATAGATAAATAAAACAGGGTGCCCACTCAGACCTGATTGTCATTCCATTGTTTGAAAACACCTGACTCTAATTTCACCTTCAAATTAACTGCTAATCCTAGAGGTTCACATACTTTTGCCACTCACTAATATGTAATATTGGATCATTTTCCTCAATAAATAAATGACCAAGTATAATATTTTTTAACTGAGTTCTCCTTATCTACTGTTAGGACTTGGGTGAATATCTGATGATGTTTAGGTCATATTTACGCAGAAATATTGAAACATTCTAAAGGGTTCACAAACTTTCAAGCACCACTGTGTTTGTTAAATATCCTACTTTAGAATCCTGTTATGAGGCCAGATCAATACCGTAAAGTATTACGTATGTCAGCACCCCCAAAAGAAATGAGAGGTGATGTACAAACAGATGACATATAAACGTACATTTTAGAAGCAGGTTTGTGCATATTTTACATGCAATAACAGAATTGTTTATGATTGTGATTGTTATGATATACAATGGGGCAAAAAAGTATTTAGTTAGCCAGTAATTGTGCAAGTTCTCATACTTAGAAAGATGAGAGAGGTCTGTCATTTTCATCAGAGGTACACTTCAACTATGAGAGACAAAATGAGAAAAAAAATATCCAGGAAATCACATTGTAGGATTTTTAAAGAATTTAATTGTAAATTATGGTGGAAAATAAGCATTTGGTCAATAACAAAAGTTCAACTCAATACTTTGTAACATAACCTTTGTTGGCAATTACAGGGGTCAAACATTTCATATAAGTCTTCAGCAGGTTTGCTCACACTGTAGCTGGTATTTTGGCCTCTTCCTCCATGCAGGACCTTGAAATGTTTTTTACGGAGCCACTCCTTTGTTGCCCGAGCAGTGTGTTTAGGATCATTGTCATGCTGGAAGACCCAGCCACGTTCCATCTTCAATGCTCTCACTGATGGAAGGATATTTTGGCTTAAAATATCACAATACATGGCCCCGTTCATTCTTCCCTTAACACGGATCAGTCGTCCTGTCCCCTCTGCAGAAAAACAGCCCCAAAGCATGATCTTTCCACCCCTATGCTTCATAGTAGGTATGGTGTTCTTGGAATGAAACTCAGCATTCTTATTCCTTCAAACACGACGAGTTGTGTTTTTACCAAAAAGTTCTATTCTGGTTTCATCTGACCACATGATATTCTCCCAATCCTCTTCTGGATCATCCATATGCTCTCTGGCTATAACGAGGTCAAACAAATGCCATTAATACAGGTAACCAGTGGAGGACAGAAGAGCTTCTTAAATAAGAAGTTACAGGTTTGTGAGAGCCAGAAATCTTGCTTGTTTGTGGGTGACCAAATACTTATTTTCCATCATGATTTACATTTAAATTCTTTATAAATCCTACAATGTGATTTCCTGGATTTTTTAAATCTCATTTTGTCTCTCATAGTTGAAGTGTACCTATGATGAAAATTACAGACCTCTCTCATCTTTCTAAGTAGAAGAACTTGCACAATCAGTGGCTGACTAAATACTTTTTTGCCCCACTGTACACTTATTAATTTTAAATTTAAAATTAATTTGCTTTGTTACTTAAAAACATTCCTGATAGAACAATTAGAAAAAAATTATCTATAAGGTAAACCTATTTATTGCAGTTTGAGGGACAACTACATTTTTTGACCAGTGTTATTGGTGTTCAATCTAATATTAGCATTGCCCATTTACACCTGACAGGGTAACCTTGGTGATCTGGGTCGGCTGCTGATGCAGGGTTCATTCAGTGTGTGGGCGGAGCATAAGCGTGGTCATGTGAAGATGATGGAGCTAGCACGTTTCAAGCCCATGCAGAGACACCTTTTCCTACATGAGAAAGCTCTGCTCTTCTGTAAGAGACGTGAGGAGAATGGCGAGGGTTATGAGAAAGCACCTTCCTACAGCTTTAAACAAGAACTGAGTGTGAGTGGGTTTGGATACATTTCTGGTGTACCATTCAACACAGGGAATAAATATGAATCTAAGTAATTTATGTCATTATCTTCAAGTCTTTTATGAAGAATAATATTAAAGCCATACCCAGAATACCTAGCTGCTACTCAGTGTAAGGCATCTGGGCTGCTAAGCTCAACTGCTCAAGCTCAAGGATAATAAGTAAGAATTACGTTCAGTGCTTTGTTTAAGCATTAACCAACAACAGCTTATATCCTACGCAGTTAAACCATTAGTTTACTTAGACATGTAAATTAAATTAACTGTTCGGCTCATGTTTAAATCATTAATTGTGTCCACTTTAATTTATACATAAAGACTGTATCTCAATATGTTTCCGTTAGATGAGTGCCATTGGAATCACTGAGCATGCCAAAGGAGATAGTAAGAAGTTTGAGATCTGGTCCAGCTCCAGGGATGAAGTGTACACTGTCCAGGTATGTGTTTGTGTGTGTGTGTGTGTGTGTGTGTGTGTGGGTGTGTGTGTGTGTGTGTGTGTGTGTGTGTGTGTGTGTGTGTGTGTGTGTGTGTGTGTGTGTGTGAGAGAGAGAGAGTGAGAGAGAGAGAGAGAGAGAGAGAGAGAGAGATTTATGTAACATGGTGAGGACCACATTTCCCCACAGGGACATTTGTTAACTTTGCTATATAAAAAATAAACATGGGAATATTGTAATGTTTTTTTAATCAGGATATATGACACAAAAAGTGATTATATGTATAAAAGGGTTATGATTTTCAATGAGCATTGT
Organism: Ancistrus triradiatus; assembly: GCA_025084515.1. Classification (NCBI taxonomy): domain Eukaryota; kingdom Metazoa; phylum Chordata; class Actinopteri; order Siluriformes; family Loricariidae; genus Ancistrus; species Ancistrus triradiatus. The sequence continues at coordinate 181,168 of JAJAGP010000665.1, read as the reverse complement.
ATATATCTGTATATAACAGTTTGATTTTCTGTTTATATAGGCACCATCTGAGGAGATTAAATCTGTTTGGGTGAGAGAGATCCGAAAGCTTCTAACGGGACAGCTAGAGGCATGCAGAGGTATTAGTACTCAGGAATATGTATATTTCATGACTTATTATTGGAACAATAGTGTGAAGACAGTATTGTCAATCAAAGGTTTGGGTTCTTTAATACTCCTATGACTGAAATATGTTAATAAACCGAATCAGTTCCAAGAAATCGAGAGTTGCAACGATTTGTATTTACAGAAGCCAGCCAACAGAAGACCACTGCACAGTTACCTGCAGAAGACAATTCACTTCAGAGGTGAACACACATGCATTCACTGATTTACACTGTATATACAGTACTGTTTACACCAATTTTGCTATTAAGTTTCCAATGTAGCTATTGTGATCAATCTTTACATACAATTTGGCAACCAGGTTCAACCCTGCACATCAGTGGAGAGGGCTTCCATAGGACCAATGATCAAGTATTATTTGAGTGGTAGAGTTCTGTCAACAGAGTAGTAACACTGAAATGCCAGTACAAATTAATGTGTTAGAGGGTTTACTAGAAAATTTTTAATGTGTTTTCAATACATACTGAGTATTAATCCAACGTTTGCCCTACATAAGTGTCTGTATTATTTACCTTTTACTTGATCTACCATGTTATTATAATTTCCATGCCACTGCTGTTCTGAGAATGGTCTAGTGTACAAATAATATTTTCATATCAAGGTTTTTTTCCATTAATATATGGGGAATAGGGGGTTAAGAAATTGAGCATATCTGTAATCAGTAATGGTATACCTATTCAGTGCACCAATATGGTAAATGTACTGTAAGACTAATAAAATGATAACAGTGCTTATGTACTTGGTTATAATTTGATATCATGTAAACAGTCCCCTCCACAATTCCTGGAAACCCTGGTAAAGATGAGTAAAAAAAAAGTTACAAGAAATTGAATTTTTGTTGAATTAACTTAATCTCATTCTGAAAAAATAGAAAGAGCCAATATTTAACAGAGGTAAATTTAATCTAAATGGAAAAAAACCTCATCAAGAAATAATAATTTTTAACAAAATCACACATGCCACATTTACTGGGACCCATGCATTTAACCTACCTTTGACAATAAAACAGCACTTGGAATTCTCCTTTAATGTCTTATAAGGCTAGAGAATGCAGAGCAAGGAACTTTAAGATTTCCTTAACTTCAGACATGATCTCTTATGTGAAACTGTATCTGAAATCTGTTATATGTCATTCCTGGCAGTATTTACTCTGCCATGTTATATTTATAATGACAGATTTGTAAAAAAAACCCTTTACAGACCTTTAAGTGATGGAGAGAGCAATATGAATGAAGCAGTTGAAAAACAGAGGTCAGACAAGGACCAAGCAAATGAATCCATCATCACAGAAAGCAAAAAAACAGAGAGAGTGATTGGTGAGTACAAACATATTGAAAGATCAAGTGAATGTTTATTAAATAAATTGATTCATTCCATTTGCATTTCTTTTGTGTTTAAAAGGTTCGGTTCCCAGCTCTGAGAATAAACCCAAGCGGCAAGACATCAAAAGTGACCCAACGCCATTAGGTACCATATCCATACAAATACATATTGGCTTATTTCTTTTAATGGTTTTTTTAAGATACACTCACCAGCCAGTTTATTACATACACCTTGCTAGTCATGGGTTGGACCACTTTTCCACAAGTTGCTGGAAATATTCCTCAGAGATTTTGGTCCATATTGACATGATAGCATTACGTAGTTCTGAAGATTTGTCAGCTGCACATCCATGATGCAAATCTCCCATTCTGCCACATCCCAGAGGGTACACTTTGATCATAAAGGGGTGGACATGGTCAGCAACAATACTCAGGCAGACTGTGGCAATTAAGCAATGCTCAGTAGGTATCAAAGGGCCCAAAGTGTACCAAGAAAAAATCCCCCACACCATTATATCACCACCATCAGCCTGAACCGTTGATACAAGGCAGGATGGATCTATGCTTTCATGTTGTTTACGCCAAATTATGACCCTACTTTCTGAATGTCACAGCAGAAATCGAGACTCAGACCAGGCCACGTTTTTTCCTGTCTTTTGTTGTCCAATTTTGGTGGAAGTGTGAGAACTATAGCCTCAGTTGCCTGTTCTTAGCTGACAGGAGTGTCACCCAGTGTGGTCTTCTGTTGCTGTAGCCCATCTGCTTCAAGGTTCAATGTATTGTTCATTCAGAGATGCTCTTCTGCATACCTCGGTTGTAATGAGTGGTTGTTTGAGTTACTTTTACCTTTTCATCAGCTCGAACCAGCCAATAAAGGTTTGCAATGGTCTTTTGGTCTGTGTGTAGCTTTTTAGCTACTCATGGGTGGGGGGGCTCCAAGGAAAAAAGGTTTGGAACCACTGGTCTACATTATGAGGAGTTCACACCAGGACAAAGCTACGCCTTTTTCGTACGTTTTGAAATATCTTTGTGCTCTCTAGGAGTAACTTTTGCAGAGAAGCATGTAATACTAGGGACACTCAGAAATGTGTCAGAATGTCTGGCTATTCTCTTATGACCCGTTTCATCAACAAATCTTTTTCATCTAGAGAACTGCTACTCACTGGATATCTTCTCTTTTTCTGACCATGTTCTGTAAACCCTAGAGGAGGCTGTACACAAAAATCCTGGTTGATCAGGAGTTTCTGAAATACAACCATGCCACTTTCAAAGTCATTTAAAGCACATTTCTTTCCCATTCTGATGCTCGGTTTGAACTTCAGTAGGTCACCTTGGACATGGTTTACATACCTAAATGCATTGATTTGCAGCCATGTGTTTGGTTAAATATTTGATTAGATATTTGAGTTGAACAGGTGTACCTAATAAACTGGCCAGTGAATGTAAATCTTCTTAATTGATAGCACTAGTATTGGTTCTCAACCTTTTTTTTTTGACTAGGCTGTAACATTGGCAAAAAGCAAGTCACATGTACAGGTGCACAAAAAACACAAACACATTAATACGGGAGAAGGGAGTAGTTCCACCATCTGCCTCCAGAACAGCTTTCCTGCCTTCTTGAAATGCTGTCATAGATGTCCTGAATGGGCTAAATCTCCTCCAAGTCAATGTGAAAGGCTCGTCAACAGTTAACAGAAACATTTAGTCGTAATTACTACTGCACAAAGTGGTCACACTAGATACTGAAAGCAAAGGTTCACATATTTTTTCAATTTACATACTGTATATGTAATATTGGAACTTTTTGCTCAAATATAAATGGGCATGTATAATATTTTTGTGTCATTGCTTTAATTGTATTCTCTTTTAGGACTTATGTGAAAATTGAATGAAGTTTATGTAGATGTACAGAAAATTCTAAAGAGTTCACCAACTTCATTCATCACATTATGTCCTGTAAAATCCAACCATGCAGTGCAAATATTGGACAACATGACATCCCCAATCCACTATTTATCTCTCACCATACCTAAAAGCTGGCAACAGACATTAGAGTTAGTTCACTGGCGAAATCCTTTGATTTACGTACAACATCCACCCATTCAGATGTATAAAATATTGTGGTAGCTCACTAGTCAGGCCATTGTGTTGAGTTGTTCTTGATACTGTATCATAGATGTGTTCAATTCATTTTGAATTTCAGACCTTAATTTCAGACCTCAGATGATTCTTGGAAAGAACGTGTTGACATTTTACTGTAGAATTTGCTGGAATAATTCAGAACTCATTGTTCCATCAATGATGCCAAACTGTCCTGGCTCAGATGCAGTAAAGCAACCATCTCCAGACACTACCAGATATTACAGAATACTATGGGATGTTATGCTAGAAAGCAATTTCCATTTTCTCCGGACTTAACACTTCATCTAAACCAAACTGTTCTATATTGATCGTATCCATACACAAAATGCTTATTTTTCCAGTAGCCTCCTTGCTTGTCCATGAGATCATCAGCAAACTGCAAACATGTTTATAATAATGTTTTTTTGGAGAACAGTGGTTTCACTATTGGAATGATCTTTGCTGGTTGACCACTCTCAGGGCGGGAACAATATTCTTGAATTTTCTCCATTTGTACACAATCTGTCTGACTGGATTGGTGGAGTCTAAACTCTTTAGAGATGGTTTGGTAACCTTTCCATCTTAATGAGCATTAAGAGCTCCTTCTGAGGTCCTCAGAAATCTCCTTTGTTCATGAAAACTTCAGCCTTTTTTAGGTTCCTGCTCTGGAAATACTTCAGGTGCTTACTCACACCTTATCGTCTTCCCACTGACTGAAAATACCTGACTTTAATTCACCTAAATTCATCTCCAGATTAACTGCTAATCCTAGAGGTTCACATACTTTCGCCACTCACTGATATGCAAAATAAGGTCATTTTCCTCAATAAATTAATGACCAAGTATAATATGTTGTCTCATTTGTTTAAATGGTTTGTTTTGATCTAATTTTAGGACTTGTGTGAAATTCTGATGATGTTTTAGGCCATATTTGTGCAGAAATATAAAAAAAATTCAGGGACGACTGTTTATTAATAGTTGGACAAAAAAGAGGACCAGAGGTTGAGAACCACTGATATGTTTTCAGTCCTCAGTTCTTCATAGATGTAGAGTGAGAATGGCTGTTTTGGGTTGAAATAACATTTTTGAAACTGAATTGTGACAATAATTGAAGAATATCTGAACAAATCATGTCTAGTATGTTAAGCTGTGATAGTATTCTGATTGGTCATTCTCCTCCCAGAAACAGGATCACACACCCATTTAGGAGGAGTCAGGTGGTTAAGTACATCAAGCCTGTTTCAGAACCGTAGGAGAGGTACACTGCTATTTAAATTCAAACACACTCTTGCAGATGTAGAGGAAGCATGTGCTTTTGGGTTTGTATTTAGTGTGTGTGTGTCATTCAGAGCTTTTCTCTGATTTCTTCACTGAATAAGTACAAATGCATGCTCTGTCTGTTACATTGGTTACTTGACACCTGTCACATGGTCCTGTCTCTGCTGAAGTGATAGTGGCTGCTTTCTTCTGAGCCTGTTGATCGTGGCATAGTCTGCCCTTTCTCCTTTTACTGTAACTTGTTCTAATCAGGGTTTGTTCTTCTTTTCTTGTCTCAGGTTGGACTAAACGCTCTCTCTCACTGGAGCATGATGGGTATTTCATCACTGAGGATCAGGTGACCTCTGATCCGGAGGAGGAACCACACAAGAGACTTGTGAGTGATATCCATATGCAGTGTGTTTGGAAGAAGCTTCTGTGACCAAATTTATTAAATCTTATGAAATCTTATTTTTTCAGTCAGTAGGAGAAGGGTGTGAGAGTGCTGCAGAGGAAGAACCCAAAGTCAATGCAGAATCTTAAGATGCACAGAGAGGACTTCAGTAAGTGAGCCGTGAGCTCTAAAAACCTCTTCATCTGCAGTGTGACATATAATCAACTTCAATCTTTATACGCTGCTCCATACTTGTAGCATAAGCTTATTTGTGTATGTATCTTGAGAAGTGTTGTATGTTACTGCATAACAATCAAATACCATTGATTATCTCGTTACAACTGCGCATGTTAGGTTCTGCATCTATAAGAGAACAGTTGGTTCTTAGTGAATGTGGAAGAAATGGACAGGCGTAAAGGTCTATATTTTCAAGCCTCCACCAATCTAACTCCTGTACATCTTTTGCTTCCAGATGCCACTGTCAGTTATTTTAAACACTGTAACTCATACAAAAGTGCAACTTGGAAAAAAAAAAAAACAAGAATAATGTGACGAATCACCTTTACACCCCCAAAAAACACAAACATGTACTTAGGGAACCACTGCAGTATAAATACAATCATGTAGAATAATTACTTCTCATTTTTATTTTCCAGAATGAAGTAACTCCACTAGTCTTTATCATGGACAGACGGACCATCGTACTCCAGAAAATCACCTGCTTTTTCTCAGTTCTCCCTCCCTAAGTATATCCAATAGCACAAATGGTGAACAGTTCCATCTAACATATTGCAGTTTGTGTTCCTATCCTTTTAACCAAAGTTAACTTGCTGTATGAAAGTGGTCGTTAAGTCTATTGCTCTCCACTGAACCAGTGCCAGGTGTCTGTCTGCATGAGTACAGTCTTAACCTCCATGTAAAATGAGCATATCATATATGCAAATATTTTTGTTCTGGCTGTGCCTGTACTTCAACATAGTCTGTAACTGTAACTGTTCATGTATTGTTCCGCTGTATAAAATCTGAAAGCCAAATTCTGTTGCACATGAGTTTTGTTTTTAACGTCTTGGACAATCATTACATATAAAGTTGGCCTACATATTTTAAACAGTACAATCAAATTTAAATCCCTCTTTGTAGCTCCTCTGCTGCCACAGCTAGCAGTGACCATGCAAGTATGCAAAAGACTTGTTCATAAAACTTAATAAAAAAAAACCCTGTGATTTCAAAAAGAATTAGATAAAAAGTAAATTAACATTAACACCTTAATTTGCATAAAAATGAACACTTTTAAATACATTAACAAGTGCCAGATTTTTCACGTAATTGCATTTTTGTTACTTGACCATGTGAGGCACTCGAAGAGCCTGGCTTCAAAATGGTAAATTTTACAAGCCATATACACTTTACATCACCATTAGCCTATAGGGAAAAGAAGTTTTGCTAATTACTGTGAGACAACATATTCTGTTGCATTAAACAGAGTCCAGGGTAATGGCATTGTTTGACAATATGCCTGGCACGCAAGATAACAGCTTGCTCATGCAATAAAATTACCTAATAACACCTAATAACTGTGGTAGCCTAGTGGTTAAGGTACTGGACTCTGGACCAGAAGGTCGAGGGTTCAAATCCCACCTCTGCCAAGCGGCCACTGTTGGGTCCTTGAGCAAGACCATTAACCCACAATTGCTTGGATTGTAAGACTGTATCAATTGTAAGTTGCTCTGGATAAGGGGGTCTGCTAAATGCTGTAAATGTAAATGTATTATTCTGGTAAGTTATTGTGTGTGTTTTAAACAAAGTAACTATTATGAAAGAATAATTTTAAAATAAATTCTTTAGAAGATTATACTGTGTAGTGCTTTATAAATTGTCAAATATGAGCAAGCAAAAATGTGACTAATCGTAATAAATATTTTAACAGTTTGAAAGCACAACTAAAAATACTATAAAGGGCAGTCATCAGTTTGTGAACCCTTTAGAATGTTCTGTTTATGCAGAAATATGTACTTAAACTTAATGAAATTTTTTTTAAGTCCTAAAAGTTGATAAAGAGACCAAATTAAACAGATGAGATAAAATTATTGCACTTGGTAATTTATTTATTAAGCAAAATAATCCAATATTACATATCTGTGAGCATAAAAGTATATGAACATCTAGGATTAGCAGTTAATTTGATAGTGAAAATTGTGGAAGTGTATGATGGTACGGACAAAGGGTTAAGGGTCACTTCTAAGAAACTACTGTCTTCTCATGTTAACCTTCATGAGTCCACCATCAGGAGAACACCAAACAACAATGATGTTCATGGGAGGTTTGCAAGGAGAAAGTCACTGCTCGCCAAAATAAAACATTCCTGCTCATCACATAGCACATGGACAATCCAAAAGTGTAGTGGAAAGCAATTTGTGAACAGAGAAGACTAAAATGAATTGAAATGAGAAGTGTTATGCCTAGAGAGAAAAAACTCACTGCATTTCAGCATAATAACTTCTCATTCGAGAGATCTGGTGGAAGTAGCATTATGTTTTGTGCCTGTTTGTTGCATCTGGGCCTGCTAGCCATCATTGAGAGGACGATGAATTCTAAAGGCAAGTTGTCCTGGCTTATATATAAATAATATCCGAGACAAAAATGTTATTAGAAACTAATGCCTGAGACTTTTGCACAGTACTTTATTAAGTCAGTTAATTTCAGTTTCCTCACAGTATAAAATACCAGTGAATGAGCTGAACAGGTTGCCGAACTTTCATACCTGCCAAATTTTGTTTAAAAAAACTAAAAGTAGGTAACAGAAATAGGTAACATTTCAGTTTAGTAACTGCATGTTTTGTTAAAGTATTTTCACTTTGATTATCAAATGAAAACATCTTCAGTCCCATCTTTATGAAAAAACTTTATTCATACAATGAGATTTAAAAACAAAGTCTAGAAAAGTAAAACAACAGAAATAATGTCTTTCATAATGGCAATCCATACATTCCCCTAAAAAATACTGTCTAAATTCACACGACAAATTTCAAAAGCAAAACATCTGTACATCTGTAAAACAACATTACTACTGCAGTATACTCAGTCGGAAAAATAAAAGCTCATTCATACAAAATAAGTGGAACTCGACAGACATGACACATGCAATAAACAATAACAACTGTGTGCATTCCAGCCTATATGTTGTAATTCCTATAATTATTGTACACTTTCTTCACTGCTGTTGGATCATAGTAATCATGCCTTAGTCTGGGACCATTTTGGCTGTTATTGGCCATGAAATTTTTTTTTGAGCATAACCTAGGCAACATGATCTGACAATACAACATGTTAAGTGAAAAAATAAATTACATAAACACAAAGCTTTGATGTGCTTAAGAGCCATACCTCACAAAGCTGAAATTGTACTACACAAACACATACCACCATTACTGTCTGTTTAACCACATCTGCTTTATGGATCTTGTGTCTGTCTATCTATCTATCTATCTATCTATATTTCTTTTTTTTCCAATTGTAAACATTAAAAAAATATTCATTTCATACAATTAAAGGCACTAAGTGACATAAAACAATTGTCACAGTGTACATTCTCATGTGTTACAAAACAATATTTAAAATCAAAACCATAAAGTCTCATAAAAAAGTTGATGCATTGATGAATGAGAATATCGGTTGATATCCCCAACTGCAACTATGATTGTATAACACTAGATAACATGATTATGTCCTAGTGCTGCTCTGGCATCCCTTAAGGCCTCTCTCTTTCTGCTCAGCTTTCTCTCTTGCTCATCCAAGTCTGTAGGAGACAGATGATCAGTTAATAAGTTTCCAGGAATTAGAGTGCAGCAAATCATAGAATTCACAATGTGCAGAGCAAACCTTGAGTGAGTTGTTTAAATATTATTGGGATCCTCCCTGATGCCTCCAGTATCCTGAGAGAGATGTTATAATCTGCAGAGTTCAGATCAGTACAGGTCATTTAGATTTCCGTTTCCAACACTTAGGAGGAAACTAGGGGAGGGAGGGAGAGGGAGGGGGAGAGAGAGTTGGGAGGGAGAGAGAGTTGGGAGGGAGGGAGAGAGAGAGACAGAGACAGAGACAGAGACAGAGAGAGACAGAGAGAGACAGAGACAGAGACAGAGAGAGACAGAGAGAGACAGAGACAGAGAGAGACAGACAGAGACAGAGAGACAGAGAGAGAGAGAGAGAGAGAGAGAGAGAGAGACGTTTCTTACCTTGCTGTGTGGCACTCTGATTCTGCACTCTTTTAGCCAAGTCACTAAGCTGATGTTTGAGCTCTGTGAATATGTGCCCTGTGTAGCCTTCCTCATTACATCTCCTCCAGAAAAGGGCTGCACTAGAGTCTGACACATCTACATTGTCGAAACTTTCAGTGGCTTGAGCTGGTGCAAAGGAATCCCCTGCTGGAGCTGTGGGTTGTAGTAATTGCTCATGATGTGATGTATCCAGGTCTGGCATCTTGAGTACAGGATCCACATGCTGGTTGACTGGCTGAGGGTTTTCACATTGCTCTTTGGACGGTTCTTTAGCAGAGGGGGGAGCAGATGAAGATGGGATTTGTAGAATGTTGGTGTCATTGTTGAGGTCATCTGTCTCAGAGAGAGGCGAAACACATGCGGCCAAGGTACATGGATCTGGTGAATAAGGGGAAATTGGACCAGGGCTGGTCTCTGCAATAAAGAGCATGCAGACTGGAAGTCATAATTTAATAATAATTCTGTTAATAAATTAATGCAAAGGATATATGTGTTTGGACTACGGATCTCCAACCTACCACTGTTGATAACCGCTAGCAGAAAAACCATGTTATTATTTAACAAAAAGTTGGACAAAAAGTACTAAGGCTTTTTATGTTTTGAAAAAAAAAAAATGACTCTCTGAACAAACGGTCAAAAGAATACCGAGACCTTTAAGACTTAACAGAAATTTGATTACCTATATAAACATAGTTTAGAGGTGGGTAGAGTAGCAAAACTGATACTCAAGTAATAGTACCATTGCTTTAACATATTTTACTTAAATAAATGTACTTATCCAAACAATTACCTGGATATTAAAGTAACTCAAGAGTAATAAAGCACCTTGAAAAAAATGTACTTAAGTACTGTGTTACATAGGGTTGAACTGCATAAAGGAAAAAACATACAACAATATATACATACAGTCATATGAAAAAGTTTGGGCACCCCTGATAATTTTCATGATTTTTCTTTATAAATCATTGGTTGTTCATATCAGCAACTTGAGTTAAATATATCATATAGCAGATGAACACAGTGATATTTGAGAAGTGAAATGAAGTTTATAGGATTTACAGAAAGTGTGCAGTAATTATTCAAACAAAATTAGGCAGGTGCATAAATTTGGGCACCCCAGCAGAAAAATTACATCAATATTTAGTAGATCCTCCTTTTGTAGAAATAACAGCCGCTAAACGCTTCCTACAGCTTCCAGTCTGGATTCTGGTTGAAGGTGCTTTGGACCATTCTTCTTTAGAAACATCTCCAGTTCAGTCAGGTTTGATGGTTTCCGAGCATGGACAGCTCACATTTGTCTAGGGACTGAGATGGCCATTCCAGAATGTTGTACTGGTTCCTCTGCATGAATGCCTTAGTAGATTTTGAGCAGGGTTTTGGGTCGTTGGCCTCGGTGCAACTTTGTCACTGATTCTTGAACATTGTTCTCAAGAATCTGGAGATATTAACTGGAATATGCGATCCTCAACTTTAACAAGATTCCTAGTACCTGCACTGGCCACACAGTCCCGCAGCCTGATGGAACCGCTACCAAATTTTACTGTGGGTAGCAAATGTTTGTCTTGGGATGTGTGCCGCTCCTTGTTATGTCCAAATAACTCAATTTTAGTTTCATCAGTACACAGCACTTTATTCCAAAATGAAGCTGGATTGTCCAAATGTGCTGTAGCACACCTCAAGTGACTGTGGCGTGTCTGCAGAAAAGGCTTCTTCTGCATTACTCTCCCATACAGCCTCTCCTTGTGCAAAGTGTGCTGTATAGTTGAACGATGATTAGTGACACCATCTGCAGCAAGATGAGGTTGTAGGTCTTTGAAGGTGGTCTGTGGCTTGACTATGACTGTTCTCACCATCCTTCGCCTCTGCCTATCTGAGATTCTTCTTGGTCTGCCACTTCGGGAGTTCCTTAACTAGAACTGTGTCTGTGGTCTTCCATTGCGTCACTATGTTCCTCACAGTGGAAACTGACAGCTGAAATCTCTGAGAGAGCTTTTCCCTTTCCCTGAACCATGATGTTGAACAACCTTTGTTTTCAGGCCATTTGAAGTTGTTTTGAGGCTCCCACGTTGCCAGCTCTTCAGAGAAGATGCAAAGAGGAGAAAAAACTTCCAATTGGATTCACTTGTGTATGTAGATCAAGGGTCCAATGAGCTTACAAAACAAATTTTGTGTTCCAATAATTAGTTGCTAAAGGTAATTCAAATGACAAAAAAAAAGGGTTTGCCCAAATTTATGCACCTGCCTTAATTTTGTTTGAATAATTACTGCACACTTTCTGTAAAACCTATAAACTTAATTTCACTTCTCAAATGTCACGGTGTTCATCTGCTATATGATATATTTACCTGAAATTGCTGAGCTGGACAACCAATGATTTATAAAGAAAAAACATGAAAATTATCAGGGGTGCCCAAACTTTTTCATACGACTGTACATACAAATTTTTAAAGAATTTAATTGTAAATCATGGGAGAAAAGTATTTGGTCACCCACAAACAAGCAAGATTTCTGACTCTCACAGACCTGTAACTTCTTTAAGAAGCTCTTCTGTCCTCCACTCATTACCTGTATTAATGGCACCTGTTTGACCTCGTTATCTGTATAAAAGACACCTGTCCACAGCCTCAAACAGTCAGACTCCAAACTCAACCATGGCCAAGACCAAAGAGCTGTCGAAGACAAATGGAAGACAACAAGTCCATTGATAATCTCCCTTGATCTGGGGCCCCATGCAAGATCTCATCCCGTGGAGTCAAAATGATCATGAGAACGGTGAGCAAAAATCCCAGAACTACACGGAGGGACCTGATGAATGACCTGCAGAGAGCTGGGACCAAAGTAACAAAGGCTACCATCAGTAACACACTACGCCAAGAGGGACTGTCTGAAGTTTGCCAGAGAGCATATGGATGATCCAGAATGTGGTCAGACGAAACCAAAATAGAACGTTTTGGTAAAAATTCAATTCGCCGTGTTTGGAAGAAGAAGAATGCCGAGTTGCATCCCAAGAACACCATACCTACTGTGAAGCATGAGGGTGGAAACAACATCACCAGCTACAGTGTGTGCAAACCTGGTGAAGACTTACAACATACGTTTGACCTCTGTCATTGCCAACAACGTTTATGTTACAAAATATTTAGTTGAACTTTTGTTATAGATCAAATACTTATTTTCCACCATAATTTACAATTCAATTCTTTAACGCGCACACGCACACACACACACAGTCATTTTCATTTAACCAATGTTCATTTGGTATTAAGGGGCCCAGAGTGTGCAAGTGTGCAAAGAAAATATCCATCGCACCATTACGCCACCCTAACCAGCCTGAACTGTTGATACAAGACAGGTTGGATCAGTGCTTTCATGTTGTTTACACCAAATTCTGACCCTACAATCACAATGCTGTGGCAGAAATCAAGACTCCTCAGACCAGGTAACATTTTTTCCATTATTCTTTTGCCTAATTTTCATGAGCCTGTGCAAATTGTAGCCTCAGCTGCCTGCTCTTAGTTGATAGTAGTGGCATAATGCGTGGTCTTCTGCTGCAGTACCCATCTGATTCAAGTGCTGTGCATTCAGAGATGCTTTTCTGCATATTATGGTTGTAATGAGTGGTTATTTAAGTGACTGGTGCCTTTCTATCAGCTTGAACCAGTCTATCCATTCTCTTCTGACTTCTGGCTTCAACAAGGCATTTTTGCACACACACAGTGTGTAACAAGTAAAAGCACAATTTTATCTTCATGACTGTAGTCAATTAAGAGTAAAAAGTATTAAAAATTGATATTACTACAAATACATTTTGTACAAAGAAAACACTAATTTACTCCTAATTCATGTAACTAATTACTACCTACTTCTGCCTTAATTACTTGTAGCATTTGTTTGTGTGTGCATGAAAGAGTCACCTGAAGGTCCCGAGTCTGTAATAACATTGATTAGCACATTCTCTTGTCGGTACTCTGATGGTAACAGACTTTCAGAATTATCCCCCTGAGCGACAGTGAGAAAAAGTTGATCAATGATAGAGCCAAGCATAAATGGCATGTATGGACCATGTAGTAAATGTACATTAAAGGTGCATGTTACTTGCTTTACTCACCAACTCTGAACATGTTTCATCACTATCAGAAGGGACATCTCCTTGCCAAAAAAAAGACGTACAAAAGAGTCTAACGCATAAGAAGGTAACTGCACATTTACCACTGCTTCTCTATTTTACGTAAAAAAAACAAACTCTAGTTACCTGAGGTTGACGGTTTTGGCTCCTCATCAAAGCTATATAAAATATGGCATGTACTCCATGAAATTACATAATTTAAATATCGACAGGTTATGTTTTTATCAAAAGTATTCAAATGGCAATAACAATAATGCCTACCTATTATCTCCAGGGTCAGGGGTTGATTGCTGGGAAGACAAGACGGAGAAGATTACTACACTGTAAAGTTGAACTCTAAGGTGTCCTGCTGTACTTGCGATATAATAATAAACTGGTGATATAATATACAGCATGACTGACACCTCAGTCATCCTAACCCACATCATACACTACCATACGCTTTTGACCCTCAATGTACACTATATCTAGGGTGACCATATTTTCGATAATGAAATGTGGGATGCTGTGCATACACATGGATGAGTACTATTGACGTGCATGAGGAAACAGCTCATGCTGTTCTTCATTAAGCACCCAATCACAGCACAGCCACATTACCAGCCCTAATAATGTATTTTTACCAGTCAGTATTTGGATGTGACTGCTGAGTAGCGGTCCAAACTACTCAGCCTACTCATTCAACACACAAACACCAAGACAGTAACTTGCTGGATCCACATACGTTATCACAGATACATAGTACAGCATTTACTATATACACACTGCACACTTACTTGTATGTGCTTTTTATGTTGATTAATAACTTCTGTGCAAAATTAAACTTAGCTCCACATATTTGGAAAACCACTCCCAGCATATGTTTTCTAAGAAATGTATATTCTTCTTGAAGCTGGTCATTAAACATACTTGTTAAACATAGCCATCTCAGGAGTATATCAGCCACAATGAGTGAGGGAATTAAGTCACATCGGTGAAGGTCGGCTGATAATTGGTTGAATTGTATTAGTCTTCAACAAACGTGACTGGGCATTTTATGGTTAGATGTGTACAGTAACTTGTGAAATAATTACTGTGTTCCTTTTGAACGAACAAACAAGTGTTTTGGCAATGATTCTCTGCTAATTTTCGTTACAGTATAAACTTGTCATTTTCTTGGACATATGTATATGTATATGTATATAATTTAAAAATAAGTTGGGACACAGGGACAGGGACTGAAATACAGAACTGTCCCGGTAAAAATGGGACGCCTGGTCACTCTAACTATGACTGGCTGCCTATTTGGAGCCAGCTTCACTGTATATATACCCAGTTGTTCCCCTTGTATTTTGTCAGGTATTGTCTTGAATGTGCTGGTTGTGTTGCTGTCTTGTCACCTCTCTCCTGTCTGTTCTAGTATGCTGAAAAAAAAAAGCATTTAGTCCGCCACTGATTGTGCAAGTTCTCCTACTTAGAAAGATGAGAGAGGTCTGTAATTTTCATCATAGATAGACTTCAACTATGAGAGACAAAATGAGGAAAAAAAATCCAGGAAATCACATTGTAGGATTTTTAAAGAATTTAATTGTAAATCATGGTGGAAAATAAGTATTTGTTCACCCACAAACAAGCAAGATTTCTGGCTCTCAGACCTGTAACTTCTTCTTTAAGAAGCTCTTCTGTCCTTCACTTGTTACTTGTATTAATGGCACCTGCTTGACCTCGTTATCTGTATAAAAGACACCTGTCCACAGCCTCACACAGTCAGACTCAAAACTCAACCATGGCCAAGACCAAAGAGCTGTCGAAGGACACTAGGATGAAAATTGTAGACCTGCACCAGGCTGGGAAGAGTGAATCTACAATAGGCAACCTGATGAATGACCTGCAGGGAGCTGGGACCAAAGTAACAAAGGCTATTATCAGTAACACACTACGCCGAGAGGAACTCAGATCCTGCAGTGCCAGGCGTGTCCCCCTGCTTAAGCCAGTACATGTCCAGGCCAGTCTGAAGTTTGCCAGAGAGAAAATGGATGATCCAGAAGAGGATTGGGAGAATATCATGTGGTTAGATGAAACCAAAATAGAACTTTTTGGTAAAAACTCAACTCGTCGTTTTTGGAGGAAGGAGAATGCTAAGTTGCAACCCAAGAACAATATACCTACCGTGAAGCATGGGGGTGGAAACATCATGCTTTGGGGCTGTTTTTCTGCAAAGGGGACAGGACGACTGATCCGTGTTAAGGCAAGAATGAACGGGGCCATGTGTCGTGATATTTTAAGCCAAAACCTTCCATTAGTGAGAGCATTGAAGATGAAACGTGGCTGGGTCTTCCAGCATGACAATGATTCCAAACACACCGCTCGGGCAATGAAGGAGTGGCCCCGTAAAAAGCATTTCAAGGTCCTGGAGTGGCCCACCAGTCTCCAGACCTCAACCCCATAGAAAATTTGTGTAGGGAGTTGAAATTCCATGTTGCCCAGCAACAGCCCCAAAACATCACTGCTCTAGAGGATATCTGCAAAGGAAGAAAAAAGAGGAATGGCCCAAAATACCAGCTATAGTGTGTGCAAACCCGGTGAAGACTTACAGGAAACGTTTGACCTCTGCCACTGCCAACAAAGGTTATGTTACAAAGTATTGAGTTGAACTTTTCTTATTGACCAAATACTTATTTTCCACCATAATTTACAATTAAATTCTTTAAAAATCCTACAATGTGATTTCCTGGATTTTTTTCCTCATTTTGTCGCTCATAGTTGAAGTGTACCTATGATGATAATTACAGACCTCTCTCATCTTTCTAAGTAGGAGAACTTGCACAATCAGTGGCTGACTAAATACTATTTTGCCCCGCTGTAGATGCCAAATTAATCTTAGGATTTGTATGGTGGGACTTACTCTGTGCTGTACTGGAGGTGTGATATCTTCAAGATCCGATTCCAGTGGTGCATGAATGGGATCAATGCTGATCGGCTCTTCCTCTGATGGAAATAACAAAGGCACTTCTTTCAGACTTCTGAATGCATATCATTATTTACAAATGTACAGATTGTAATCTCCAACTCCTTTTTTCGACACTCTTTTTTGATTTTATCAGTTCCACTTACCATACAGAAGCACTCTGTAGTTCTACAACAAGTTTTTAAAGACCTAAGTGTCACAGCTGGACTGACAATAGTCCACCAACCAATCATGTCAAGTCAAGTCAGATTTATTTATATAGCACTTTTTAATATGGAGCATTGTCTCAAAGCAACTTTACAATGCTTTGTGCCTGCTTTGTTATGCCTTGTCCTTTAGCCAGGAGTGTCTGGTGGACGGTCTAGCTGAGCTGGGCTTTGGGCCTATTGATGTTGACTTGTGCATCCTTGCCTTAGATTAAGGGCAGAGCTGGGGCTTCACAGTCAAAGAGTTTTGTGGTGATCTGGGACATTGGGTTGCTGTCTTCTGCCAAGCATTTCTAGCAAATAGCATCCTGTAGGCACTGATGAAGGATTAGAAGATGACTAACACATACTGTGCAACAAAGATGAGCTACGGTCTCTGAAGCAATATAGTAGATGTGTCTAATAGAGTGCACAGTGTGTGAAGTGTGTTTTAAAACTCCAGCAGCACTGCTGTGTCTGATCCAATTGTACAAGCAAAACACACACTAACACACCACCAAATCATCAGTGTCACTGCAGTTCTGAAATTAAACTGCAGTGACAATGATGTGGAACTGATAAAATTGACATTGAGTGTAAAAATTAGGAGGTGAAGTGATTGGTGTGTGTGTATATATATATATATATATATATATATATATATATATATATATATATATATATATATATATATATATATATATATATATATATACACACACATATACACACACACATCGGACACCTCTGGCATCAACAAGGCATTTTCACAGAGAGAACTGCTGCATTCTGGATATTTTCTCTTTTTCTGACCATTCTATGTAAACCCTAGAGGTGGCTATACGTGAAAATCCCAGATCAGCAGCTTCTGAAATACTCAGACAAGCCTATCTAGCACCAACAATCATGCCATGTTCCAGGTCACTTAAATCAACTTTCTTCCAACATTCAGATACTCAGTTTGAACTTGAGAAGATCGTCTTATTCAGGTCTACATAACTAACTGCATTGAGTTTCTGAAATGTGATTGGCTAATATTTGTGTTAATGAGCAGTTGAATAAGCATACCTAATAAAGTGGCTGGATATGCTCAACTGAATGCAAAACCTTGAGGCAGATGGGCTAGAGCAGCAGAAGACTCCATCCGGGGCCACTACTGCCAGCTAAGAACAGGCAACTGAGGCTATAATCCGCAAAGCATGATGCTATAATGTCAATATGGACCAAAATCTCTAAGGAACGTTTCTCATTACCTTATTCTATGCCACAAAGAATGACGGCATTTTTTAAAGTAAAAGGGTAGAAATCGGTACTGGCAGGTACTAGTGCACTTAAAGGTTTTTAAACCAGGCTTGCGGGAGGGATCAGGTCCCTGCTGGGGAGAGAGTGACCGGAAGGCACCAAAGGCACTTCAACCTGGGTAAACATGGCCTTGGGCTAGTGAATGTCTATTACTGATATTTGTTACCTTTATTATTGTTACTGATATATTTACCTTTAGTCATTCAAGTAATTCACCAAGATTTTTTTCTGAAGTGTACAAGTCTAGTTATGTCTCTTGAAAGACATAAGACATAGAAAGACAAATTACCGTCAGATGACTGCAAGGTATATTTCCTTTTCCTGCCCCTAGGCCATAAGGAAACATATAAAATGACAAATTGATCAAATGACACTAAAATACCATATTAAAAAGTAGAAAAATACACATATCCACTTACCTTAATGGTGTTCCAAAATTATGCTATAATGAAAAACATGGTTCAATAATAAATGTCTAATCTCAAATAATAATAAAACTGAACAACATGTTTAAGAACATAAAACATACAATGACTAACACACAAAAGAGAACAAAACTAGGAATGAAGTACATGCTGCATTTGTTCTTAATGCAGAACTTTCCATTATTGCCCTGCATCTCGGCACTGTTCTTAAAACACAATGTAACATAACATGTGAGATACGCAGTTTGTTATAGCTGAAAGAGTGTTTAATGCTGCCAATGTTTAGGCACAGTTTGTAGCCAATTAGCCCAAGCTCACTAACAATTATTAACTAATATGAAAATGTGCGTATATTTACATTATTGCAAAAATAATATTTTATGCTACCCTCCCTTTCTACAGCACTGAGTTTTCTTTTATAATGCCCACGATATTCACTGATGGATTGAGGCATGTTTTTGAGTACTGTCTGTGTTACATGCAGAGGCACGAAGCATTCTCTGTTAAGACACACCACCTTAATTTACATGCTTGAGAAAGTTCGTGTCTTTTCTCTCTCCTGCTCTGCTTTCTATAAGTCTGGGTCCAGTCTGGGTTACTCATCCCACGTTCCATCCAATGGTTGGCCTCACTTGCTCACTCAACCACACTCTTACATTCCTTTTTTTGTATGCATAAGATCCTAGTAACTTTAGTCCATGTTTTACAGTGTATTTGTATTACAATCGCCACAGTGATTTACTCTACAAGTTTTAGTTCAGTTAATGCTGGTATGCTGTTTCCTGTTCAGCTCACACTGAAGGAGAGCAACCAGTAATTAGGGTTGTACACTGTGTGCTTAGTAAGTCTAGCAGTAATTGTGTAGGAACTACAATCTTATGCTTTGTTCATTAACTTCCCACCACCCACACCTTGCTTTCTCCAATTCTTTGTCATATAAAATTAATTTTCTCTAAGTTGCATTTAAACTTATGCTGTTATTAAACCTCTTATTTTTATTTGTAGTGGCCTTTGTAGTTTCCTTGTTGCCAAGTTCCACTGACAACTATTAACCATTGATAATTAATGGCACCATTCACTGAGTGCCAGTTTAAAGGCAAGTTGCTCTTAGCAATGTTATAGTCAAGTTCTACGGGTGAATGTTTGTAGAAGTAGAGTAATTTGTGCAATTTGAGAGGATTGAAAAGACTGCCCTGGTGTTCAGAGAGAATAGCTCCTATGCCAGACCCTAACTCATCCACCTTCATAATCGAACTCTCACGTGGCTATCTGTGCCTCACCTACCGTAAGAAAGATTTAAAAGAAAGTTGCCTAAACATAGAATGCACATGCACGTTTGTGTGTCGTGCACGATTCTGTGCATAGTATGTGGTGTTTTCCCCTTAGGCTACTTCCTGTCACATTTTGTTGCTGTAAGAGACAGAGTGTAAATTGCAATGGTTTAAAACTCTGCTGTCTCACACTAAGTTTTTTTTAATTATTAATATTAAAATTAATCATTGTATAATTCTAAAGAGTAACTTTCTATTAGAGTAGACAATATTGTCATCTCTCACAAAACCCGCCCACTCTCCCTCGACTCACTTCACGATAGAACGCTGAAAAAGACGACTGGTACTGAAGCAGCCATTTACTGCCTTTGTGGAAAAGATCTTCCTAAAGCCCCTCCTTCAGAAAAGACATGAAGTGCTGGTATCTGGCAACATTTGGCATTTACCACTCACAAAACCCTGATCAAACATGAGTGGCATTTGATTCCAACACAACTTTGTCTCTCTGAACAATGTCTAGGAGCTCTGAGTTGTTTCAGCAAGGAGCAAGTGGCGGACATACAGAGGATCTATTGCTACCGCATCACAGAAGACCATCGTTAACCCTGAACCATTCCTGTGGTTCAGGGACAACGATACAACAAAAGATATCATGGAGTACTGTATGAAGATTCATGCTTTTGATATTAGTCCCTCCCCTTCCATCCCTATTTATGGACTAAGGTGTACTGCTAAAGAAGGTGAACATAAACAAGTGAAGACATGTTTGTGGAAAGGCACTTCAATGTTGACAATGGTCTTCAAGAGAACACAAGCATCTCTAGCAGAATCAAACCTTCATCTTCACAAGATGGTTTCCAACAGCCAATCAATAATGTAGGGAATAATGGTTCCCGTTCCAGCACTGTGCTCAAGATGTGAAGGACTTGGACCTCAGCTGAGAAACCTCAGCTATACAGAGGAATCTCAGATTGCGCTGGAAGACGACTCGACACATTTCAGAGTCAGTGAATGACAAGCCATTCAGTGATCGAGTCCTTGGACACCGCTGCATCAATGCCCTAGAGTGGTTCTTTGGAATCTGTGGACCCACGAAGCAGCTTAGATCAGTCCGTGGTTGAACAGCAATCACAATCCCTTTACCTGGAAGTTCAATCCCCCTCATTATTCACACATGGGAGGTTCCTGGGAGCGTATGATCAGAGTAGCTCACAAAATACTCGAATCCATGCTGCAGAAGCACAGCTGTCTAACTCACAAAGTTCTGTGTACACTTACGACCGAGGTATCTGCTGCTATTAATGCTAGACCCCTCGTACCATATTCTACCAACCCCACTGTAATCTACAATTAGGAGATGTGGTGATTTGAGAAAAAGCCTAGTCATAAGGAATGAGCGGCCTATTGCAATAGTAACGACTACCTTTTCCAGTCAGTGGTGTGTTTCCCAAAAGCATAGTTGCTGTCTACATTAGCAACTTACATAGTTGGAATGAGTTAGCTGTGATTTAACTTTGTAAGATGCTAATGTAGTTAGCAACTACTCTTTTTGTCGTAAAAGTGCGACAGAAAGGTTTCACCTTCCCACAACTCGTGGGAATTCAAAGGCATTTGTGAGGTGACCCTTATTCTGCGATAGGAGACAGAGAGTTGGCAAATAATATAACGTAAATACACTCATTGACGGAAAAATAAGTACCCAAACAGAAATGTCAGATTGCTGCAAAACTCGACCTGCAGTTATGTCACAGACAGATATGAAAATGATTGGTGTGGTCTGATTAGACACTGGGTCTTGCCACAAGAGTCCGTAAAAGTGCTTCCCCCGCTGCCCTATAAAAAGGCTATCAGAGGCTACTTTTACTTAGTTTACCTCTCGGTGAGAGATCGTTGACTGCTAGACATGCCTCTATGACACATATGCCGTCAGCTGGATGTGTAGATCCTCCACACGAAGCTGGCATCCCAGCTGATTCCATAAATGCTTGATTGGCGATAAATCTGGTGACTGGGCAGGCCAAGGAAGTGTTGCAATATGGCAGAGACATTCCTGTGAAATCCTTGCTGTGTCTGGGACAGCATTATCCTGCTGAAAAATACCAATTGGAAATCCTGCCATGAGGCGCAACACATGGGGCTGCAAATTGTCCTATACATACCGCTAACCTGTTAGTGTCCTTCATATCACTACTAGGTATGACAGTCGTTTGCGGCTGTTGTAACAGCTGTCTAGGCCGTCCATATCCTGTTTGTCATGTGTGCATGCCCTCACGGAACCACTACTCCCAAAACTTATTAACAGCTAGGTCAGAACTCCCTAAATGATGGGCAATTCTGTCGAAACAACCATCCTGCTTCTCTCAATCCAAGGATGCTCAAAGTCTGTCAGCTGGGCAAAAACATCTTCAAGTGCATCGTAGAGTAATGTCTAGCAGTCAACGATCTCTCACCAAGAGGTACACTACCCAAAAGTAGCCTCTGAGAGCCTTTTTACAGGCAGCTTGGGAAGTACTTTTATGCTCTCGTGTCAAGATCAGTGTTAATTTCATTGACGAATGATTTTTGTCATAGTTTTCGTCAACAACCCTTTTCTTCTAACAAAAACGAGACAATGACTAAACTAAAATGAATGAAAAATGACAATAACTAGGATGAAATGAATGGACACTTGTCAACTAATAAAAACAAGACTAAAATGTTTGGCAGAGACGACATCCAATCAGATCTGACTGAGTTTGCGGCAGGTAGGGACAAGTTAGGAAAAGATCCAATCATAACTTTAGTATATGTGGAAAGGCGGGACAAGTTCTGTAGTGATCCAATCAGTAATGTGAAAAGACGCACACATTTGCTGTAACCACGGGAAGACCGTACTAGCTCGACAATGTCAACACCTGCAAGAAAGAGGAGATTCGATATACGGACACATTTATCATTTGATGTTAAAGAAAACAAGGCTCTTTGTAAACCGTGTGGGGTAACTATCTCCGGTAAAAAAAAAAAACAACAAAGTTGAAACAACATCTGCAGGCATGTCATCCTGAAACTGTAGTCAAGCTATCCACACCTAAATAGCAAATAAAGAAGGGATTAAAATGTTTTCAGTTCGCAACGTGGATATATTTTAACTTTGTCTAAAAAGTGTTCATATTATATTTAAGGATTTAAAGAACTCTGTTCTGTACTGCAAGTATGAATAAATGCATATAGAGCATGCATATCCAATCTTATGATCTTAAATGTTTAATAAAGCTCATAATATATAATTTATTCCAACTTGATTCCATTCTTCAATATCTCAAGAATGTCCATACAGAGTTTGAAGCAGATCTTTGACACATGTTGAGTTTTGGTGACCACTTTGGTGACCAGTACTGTATACTGTTATTATCAATGCATGCACATAGACCTGAGCTTAAATCTTCATTAGATCTTATATCATTCATTCCAACTTGATTCTATTCTATAATATCTGCTTAATGTCCACACCACGTTTGAAGCCGATCTATGGTGGAAACTGAGAAATAACCACTTTAATGTATTTTTATTACCAATGCATGCATGTTTCATCTTAAAAATGAAATGTTAAAAAAGCATTTACGACTGCAACCTTTACATTTCATATTGGACTGTGGCGGCCTAGTGGTTAAGGTGCAGGACTATGAACCAGAAGGTCCAGGGTTCAAATCCCACCTTAGTCTACTATAATATTATTATAATTAGTCAACAAAAACTAGACTAAAACTAAAAACAATCCAGATGACTAAATTATGACTAAAACTAATTAAAATTATGTTTTAGTCAAAAGACTATGGCTAAAACTAAATCAGAATTTGCTGTCAAAATTAACACTGGTCAAGACCCAGTGTCTAATCACACTACACCTGTAAGCCTTTAAATATCTGCCTGTAATGTAACTATGTGGAGTTTTGCAGCAATCTGACATTTCTATCTAGGTGATTTTTTTTGGCACCAGGCATTCACCCTAGTGTAGTGAAATAAGGATAAATATATATATATTTTGCACAGTACTGTATATCCACACCCTAAATACAAACAGCTCAGTTTCCACAGACTTGCTCCTACTTACAAACATGCCTATGTAACAGAAATGAACATATCTGTTTCACCTTAATATTCTTCAGTTTATCCTAGTGGACACTGGCATACAGTAACATTGTTCAGTCTCACTTATGTCATTGTTGTTCTGAGACAGGTTTTCAGTCTCCTGAGAGCACCGAAATTTCTTTCAGCCTCACTTGGCAAAACTGTGATGACTAAAAACGATCTGACAAGAGTTTCAACTTGATCAAACAGGCGTTTCAACTGCAATTTCAGTAATGATATTAGCCACTTCAGCACTAGACTAGAAAGTGTTTTTGCACCGAAACATAGCTAGTTCACAATCCTCACAATACTGAATTTCACTACCAACATTTCACCAAGTCATTTTTGACTCTTCCTGTGACCCTATCTGCCCCTAATCTGGGCAACTACAAGTTCGAGGTGTTTCTGTTACCAGACAAAAATAACACATTGACTTATTTGTTTCTTGATTATTATTATTATCATCGTTACTGATATTACAATTGTTGACCCCTCTTCTTTTTTTTTGCCTGCCATTTTGACTGAGCATATCATAAAATTCAGCCAATTGCCAAACACACACACACACACACACACACACACACACACACACACACACACACACACACACACACACACACTTAATTGCCTCCAGTTCCGTATACTAGCCTTCAGAATAATTCCTCATCTGAAAATTATATGCACTGTCCCTTACTGAATCAATACCAGATGTAGTTTTTTTGCGCATAACCATTAGATGGCATCTCTCTCAGTTTACATGCACGTCAGAGCTTGTAGCACATCATAGTCGCTGGATATTGGACCTGGATGTTTGTGACTTCTACGAGCAGTGCAGGGAAGTTTTTGTTTTCCTAACATTTCCAGCTTAAACAAAACCATAAAAAGGTGGGGCATCACCCCTGAACTTCAAAAAGTGTTGGTTCAAATGCCTGCTTGCCCAGTGGTTCGGGCGGCCCTGGTCTGCAGTAAAATTGAAACTAGAACACCATATTATAAGCGCCACCATTAGGAGGACAGCACACAGCATAATTTTATGCCAGGGATGCATATGAGTGTAATTCAGATGTGTGTAACGTGCTTTTGTTTACTGACCTTTGATCCTGCACGCATGTTCTCCATATCTCTGGCATCTGAGTGATTACCAGCTGAACTAGAATTATGAGCTTCAGAAGCATCATTGGACGAAAAAAAAAAAAAAAAAACACCCCAAAACACAGGTTATAATATGTTGCAGTACCGCTTAATGTAAAGAAATATTGTTGGCTACTTTTTGGCTAATGTGACAAGTTCTCTAAAACATAAACATTTATACCTAGACACCGCATTAGCCACTTCAGCCCATTGCTGAGATACATCAATGCAGCCACCATATTGGTCCAGGAAAGACTGGCTTGTAAATAAATACAAAGTAAACAGAGGAGCTGTAAATCAGTAAATCAGGCCTCTTTTACAAAGTAAATCAGGCCTCTTTTTTCCAATACAATACTTGGAGAATTATGAGATGTTGCCTGGACCAGTATGACGACGTTGATGCATGATCCAGCAGCCAAATGCGGCATATAGGTATACTATGTCTATGCTCTAAACCTCTTGTACAGAAGACATTATAAGAAAATACCCATAAGGATAAGTACTTACATAGCATCCTATTTTTATTTTTTTTGGAACTCTCTGCCAAAACACAAGCATATACAAAATCAATATAACATCAGTATCTAACTGGTCAATGGAAACTATTTCTCCAAGTTTTTGTTTCTTTTATAATGTGCCATAGTGGATATAACATTCCTGATAGTTCCTTTCCTGAAAGTTTAAAGACACAATTCAGACAACTCACAAACATTTTCACTTACCCAAAACGTCATTATTGGGATCATGCTTTGGACAGTACAACCTAAAGGAAATCAATATTTTAAGTCTACAATTGACTACAACATGTTAATACCACATATTAGTCTGGTTCAATAATTTAACAATTGTGACTGTAAACAGGCTGCTTACATGTAACATCCACGTTTCTCCACAGCTTTTGCTTGGACCGCCACAGCACATGGGTAATGGTAGGAGCGCTTACATTTTTTCACCTCGCACCCAGCTGTAGCTCCCATTTTCTTGCAACTGCTACATTTCTGAGGGTAACATAAATGCATTGCATAAGTACACTGATTACCTTCTGATTTATCCAAGCTAGATAGTGTCAAGGTTAGTGTTATGGATGTGACATATGAGATAATGTTAACAAAATTCTTAATTCCCCTCAGGAAGAAATACACGCTATACTTAAATACTATAAACTCTATTTTACCTTACTACAAATATTGAGCAGCTTATCAGCATTATGAATGTGATAACACATGGACACCGTCAACATACACACCTGAGCTTGCAATTTGAACTAATTACTAACTACTACTAGAATTAGCAAATTTCTTGGCTAGCGAATGCATATTAGCATCTTGCTCCAACCTTTGGGAGAGAGCAGAGGGCACTCTTTAATGTGACACAAAGGTTAATTAAAGAAACGGCAGATACATATTGATCGCATCAATAAAAAGTGTGGATGAACAGCTATTTTCAAATTACCCGCTAGGCTACCACAGTCCCCGGTGTCTCAGGGTGATGAGCAGTGTTTTGTTTGTATTTACTTCTATTTGATGCTCTGTTGTTATTCATATGTTACTATTTTGGCACACTAATTTTGGCACAGTCTAGCACAATATTTTTAATGACTCCTTCAGGATAAAATAAGTTCTATCTTATTAATATCTCATCTTAATAAATGTGCTTGCTGCTGACAAGGCAGCAATTGTGACTGGAGGATCAAGAAAAGAGCAGCGGCTTGATATAGCTACATTGTGAATTTGAATTTTACAGTGCTGCTTGAAAGTTTGTGAACCCTTTAGTGTTTTCAATATTTCTGCATAAATATGACCTAAAACATCATCACATTGTCACACAAGTCCTAAAAATAGATAAAGAGAACCCAGTTAAACAAATGAGACAAACATATTATACTTGGTCATTTATTGAGGAAAATGATCCAATATTACATAGTAGTGAGTGGCAAAGGTATGTGAACCTCTAGGATTAGCAGTTCATTTGAAGGTCAAATTACAGTTAGGTGTTTTCAACCAATGGGACGATAATCAGGTGTGAGTGGACATAATGTTTTATTTAAAGAACAGGGATCTATCAAAGTCTGCTCTTCACAACATGTTTGTGGAAGTCTATCATGGCATGAACAAAGGAGATTTCTGAGCACCTCAGAAAGAGAGTTGTTGATGCTCATCAGGCTGGAAAAGGTTATAAAACCATCTCTAAAGAGTCTGGACTCCACCAATCCACAGTCAGACAGATTGTGTAAAAATGGAGGAAATTCAAGACCATTGTTACCCTCCCCAGGAGTGGTCGACCAACAAAGATCACTCCAAGAGCAAGGGGTGTAATAGTTGGCGAAGTCACAAAGGACCCCAGGGTAACTTCTAAGCAACCGAAGGCCTCTCTCATATTGACTAATGTTAATGTTCATAAGTCCACCATCAGAAGAACACTGAACAACAATGGGGTGCATGGCAGGATTGCAAGGAGAAAGCCACTGCTCTCCAAAAAGAACATTGCTGCTTGTCTGCAGTTTGCTAAAGATTATGTGGACAAACCAGAAGGATATTGGAAGAATGTTTTGTGGACAGATGAGACCAAAATAGAACTTTCTGGTTTAAAATAAAAAGGTTATGTTTGGAGAAAGAAAACACTGCATTCCAGCATAAGAACCTTATCCCATCTGTGAAACATAGAGGTGGTAGTATCATGGTTTGGGCCTACATCTGTCCATGAATTGTCAATCCACATACTGTTGCCACTCACTAATATGTAATATTGAATAATTTTCCTCAGTAAATAAACGACCAAGTATAATATTTTTGTCTCATGATGTTTTAGGTCATATTTATGAAGAAATATAGAATATTCTAAAGGGTTCACAAACTTTCAAGCACCACTGTAGTGTGATGATTTAGTTTAGATGTGATTAATAAGTCATCTTCTTTTTATATAGACCCTTGTGTTAAACGCACAATGTCTCAACAACATCACAAAAAAGTGGTCAGCAAATTCTCCTTCAGGTGGAAGAAATAGGGACTTGAGTAAGGCTCAAACAGAAGTGAAACAACCTCAAAAGAAACTCATCACCAAGTCACCAACACGATCTGGTTACAGACGTGCCATGATTTAGAGTGCTGGACTAGGAAAAGTCAATTTTCTCAGGTCCTGAAGGCAGACAAAAAGTCAAGGCACTTGACAACATCATGGCAAGACCTTGATGTGATGGAGTCCATCAACAAGGTCCTGGCTCCACTGAGGGACTTCACTAATGCACTCTCAGGTGAGGACTAGGTGAGTGTGTCATACATCAAGCCAGTGGTTCATCTGCTGAAAGTCAACCACTTGAACCCAAAGGATGATAACACTGAGTTAACAAAAAAACCTAAATTTGACAATTCTTGACTACCTCACTTACAATTACCAGGAACCCACCACTGATGACCTACTGGCTGTGGCTATGCTTGTTGATCCAAGACACGATACATTGGCAGTGATAAGAGGGAATACAAGCCAGAGCAGTGCCTGACCTGGAGTCCCTGACTGTACAAACACAGCAAAAGCATCAAGCAGCATCTCCTTCCACATCAGAGCCCTGAAGCAAAAGAGCAAAAACCACCAAAGAAAACACTGGCCAGCTTTTTGAAAACCTCACATGCTATAACTTCAGCTGCCACTACATCTCCTTCCCCATCTCTAAAAGAGGCAGTGAAGAAGAACTGAAGGCCTACCTGTCCACACCAAATGCAGACAGTGAGAAGGATCCTCAGGAATCATGGATACTCAATGAGGGGAAACTTTCCAAAAGTTAGCCTACCAACTAGAAAGTATTTGTTCATTCCATCCACAAGTACTCCCTCAGAATGAGCCTTCAGCACTGGTGGCAATATAGTCACAACATGTTGCTGAGTTTTTCAAAAGACATAACTCAGACATATTATTGCAGTTTGTTTTGGTTCTGAATCACACTGCAACTCAATAAATTACAGCATTTAAGTATTTAGTGTTTTAACTTCATTAAAGTCTCCAGTCATGTTAAAATGACTGTGTGTTCAGTTGAATATTAATAGTAGTACTTAGACTACTACAAGAGTTTACATTTTTATTTAACTGTTTTTAAAAAGCCAAGGGTACTGGCTTTTTCCTTATTGATGACTCAATCTGTTGATTTTTATTCTACTTTTCTCGTTCATTGGATGTGAATTACAATCTCAAGTGCTCCCTCAAAAACCAAAGTGAAGCGATTCATCTGATTGTGCTGAGGACCGGTGTTTAATAAGATACGTGATATGTTAGCTGTGTTGTAGCAAGAGCGCACTTTGGGTGGTGGTGGTGTTTACCTTTTGAAACCAATGTTAATTTTTTGACATTATGCAAAAATTGCATACAAAGATTAAAATATGCTTGAAAAGGTAATTTCACTAAAATTGTCTGTTATTCTTTTTTCTTTTAATTTAGTAATGTTAAATTTGGTTGCACTATTTAGAAACGTCCAAAATGGTAGTAAAAACCAAAATGAAAAAGAATCATGATTTTGGAATATCATCCACCCTTACAACCAACATGATTTCAAAAGGAGTTTTTGTCAAGAAAGGCTCTAGTCTTGTCACTCTTCCATTGAATCATGATAATTAAGCCCTGGACAATACTAAGTCCACAACAGCATGCTGGCATTAGTGAAATCAGGTAGGTGATCTAAATGTTATGACATAGAAATTTCTCTTATAATAAATTATGTAAATATGGATGCTTCCATGTAAATTTTTGCTATCCATTCATTTTTGGAATAAATTACTATTCACAACATATAGTTTAGAGTGTGAGTGTGAGTGTGTGAGTGAGAGAGAGAGAGAGAGAGAGAGAGATATTTACTAGTTTCTTTCCTCTCTTTAACTCAGCCTTGACATCAGCCACATCAAATCCGAACAGATCATCATGAGCAGGAGAGTTCTTACAGTAGATTCCTGATGCATAAAGCTGGGAGGCAGAAACACCAGTGTTTACACTCTTCAACCAGTAGATACCAAGACTGTATGTGCAATTAATAAACCCAAAAGCATTTCCAAAGTGCTTAGCAGTGTATTCATAAATACTATTTCATAACACACATTGCAGATACGTTTTTCTAGCTCATTTCGGAATATACCAAGGATACAATAATAAAACGAATTGTATAAACTTACTAAACAGTTCCGATGGGCCACGATACCCGCTTTAGTGGCCAATGAGCTTGTTATGTCGGTCTCAGTAGACCTCATACACAAATGACACTCCAGATCAGCAGAACCCGAGACTGATTCCATAGCTAGACGAGACAAGTCTTTTCACCAACAAGCTACCGTTACGAAAACCATTTAATCTTGCTAAGCGCGCTTAACTTTCGTTTCTCCATCAACAGACGAGGGTCACGTTGTACGGTGGCCCGTAGAGTCACATCACAACCGCATTTACAAAGCAAACCAAAGTCTAGAACACAAGAGCATTAAGTCAGAACACAAATACATTAAGGAAAAACGCAACAACATTTCCAAAAAATGCTGCATTTAGTGAAACACAACAACATTTAAGAGGCAAACAAAAGTCGAGAACACAAATACATTTAAACGGAACACAACAGCATTAGCCGAAACAAAAATATTTACAAAAACGCTGCATTTACTCTCAAACGGAAGCACTCCTGGCCACTAGAGGCGTCGTTTTCCATCTGAAAAATATGCGACGAGTGAATGATTTCCATGACTGGTGTTTTAACGCAGTTCAGACTAGTGTAGTTGGTAGTATGAGCTGAATCCCATTTCAGGGGCTGCATCCTTCGAAGGACGTGGTCTACGCGGTGTATGAAGGCTGGGTAGACCGCGGCGAAGGCCGACCGCGGTCAAGCTATCCGCGCTCCAGAGATTCACAGTCCAGCCATCCGCACTTTAAACCCGAATGCGCCTATATACCCGATATTACGGTATTGCGCTGTTCACTACAAGCTGACGCTGTTAAAGCATAGAGAGACAGACTAGCATTTTCTTTTACAGTTTTGATAGACTTTACCATTTTTGTAAAAGAGTTTTGGTGTAGAAACCAACTTTTACTAAATATATAAGCACGAAACATATTTTCATAATTGAACTAGTTTACTTGCATTATTACATTAAAAACAATTATATATTTAATAGCTTAACAGTCACTGTAAAATGTTTTTCATATATAATGTTTCTCAGGAACAAAATTCCAAACTGGAGTCCTTTTAATTTTAAATGGTGTTTAAATGCCTGTATCATTCAGAAAATGTTACCTATTGTTCTGAAATTTCCCAAAGTGCCACAACCATTCCAATGCCGATCAAGACTGGAACCACCTCTTCACTATCACCAGTGCAAGTTTAACCAGATTCCATGGTACCATTTCTTTATAAATCCAAGTTAAATTTGTTCTACCTGTAGGAGACTAAATATACTATTTACATATAGGCTGAATTTGGTTATCTGTTTCTCAAAAATTACCCATAATGCCAAAACCATTTTACTGGTACCCCTTAGCTGTCTCCAGTCCAAGTTTGGCCAGATTCCACTGTACCATTTCTTCATAAATCCAAGTTAAACTTGTGCTACCTATATATATATATATATATATATATATATATATATATATATATATATATATATATAAACATATTTTGGTTATCTGTTTCTCAAAATTTACTCATAATGCCAAAACCATTCCACTGCCAACCAAGACTGGTACCTCTTACATTTACATTTACATTTACAGCATTTAGCAGACGCCCTTATCCAGAGCGACTTACAATTGATACAGTCTTACAATCCAAGCAATTATGGGTTAAGGGTCTTGCTCAAGGACCCAACAGTGGCAGCTTGGCAGAGGTGGGATTTGAACGCTGGACCTTCTGGTCCATAGTCCAGTACCTTACCCGCTAGGCTACCACAGTCCCTCTTAGCTACCACAGTCCCTCTTAGCTATCACCAGTGCAAGTTTGACCAGATTCCACTGTAGCATTTCTTCATAAATCCAAGCTAAACTTGTACCACCTGTATAAAAACATAATTTTATCTGTTTCTCAAAAATTACCCATAATGCCAAAACCACTCCACTGCCAACTAAGACTGGTACCTCTTAGCTATAAGCCGTCCAAGTTTGGCCAGATTGCACTGTACCATTTCTTCATAAATCCAAGCTAAACTTGTACTACCTGGATAATAAAAAACATATTTTGGTTATCTGTTTCACACAAATTACCCATAATGCCAAAACCATTACACTGCCGCCCAAGACTGGTACCCCTTAGCTATCACCAGTGCAAGTTTGACCAGTAAATTTTAAGAAACAGATACACAAAATGTGCTTTTTTATACAGGTAGTACAAGTTTAACTTGGATTTATGAAGAAATGGTACAGTGGAATCTTTTGAAGCAGGATAACACCACTGCAATGGCTGCAATACACTCTCGCTACCATATCTACCGTGGCCTCCGTGTCCTAAAGTCCTAAAGATTGTGGAATCCCTTGCATAGCTGATGTCACGTTCCCATTCTCTATAACCGCAAAATTAGAGATTTATTCCAGAAAGATATTGTTACGATTCCTTCTATAATGCCATACGAGGACTGTATTGTAGAGAATGTACCTTGGTGGGAGGTGTGGCCCTTGCTATTTGAGAATGCAACGGAATATGTTGGGCCTCGGTAAAGTTAGTGTAACAAATGTGGTATGTGATGCAAAACGGGACGCAGATGAGTGCAGGGTTCCAGAAAAAAACAAACAATTTATTAAACAAAGAAAACGATACTAATAACACTAACAAACAAAGAGAAACACCGCGAACTAAACATAAGGAAACAACCCGACGCTATGAAGAGCTTGGGGAAGGCTACCGGGGCTAGCGAGAAGCGGACGAAATAAAACAAGCGGTTAGAGCTGCAAAACAGGACGTACCAGATGGGGCTGCAAACACAAGAGTCTGGGGATGCAATAGTCCGGAAACACAACAGTCCGGAAACGCAACAGCACAGGTAATCCAGCGGACAGGACTGCAACAGCACAGGTAATCCAGCACATGGAACCGCAACAGAAAGAAATCCTATGGATGGAAACGCAACAACACAGGTAATCTAACGGACTGCACCATAATGCTACCACGACAGAGCTTGGGAGAGCAGAGCTTATAAAGAGCTCCGTCCGGCTGTACGCGGTAGGCCAGTAATCAACAATAACAAGGTTCAGGCGAGGCCGCAGCCATCTTGCTTCTGCAAGGGATTGTGGGCGATGAAGTCCGAATCGCAAGAACCTAACAAGGAGAAGTCCGTGGCGCCAGGGTTTGTGCAAATGTCCGTGGCATAGGAGTAGGCGCAACTGGCTCCGATAACATACAGAGAGTCACATGTCGTTCAGGTATAGAGCTAGGTGGTGCGTCGTGCTCAGATACTGAGCTAAATGGCATTAACGGAGGTACGGAGCTATTTGGTGATGCTAACGGTTTAGACACCGAAACGGAGCTAGGTGATGCGTCTGTTTCAGGTACGTATCTAAGAGACGCGATGTGCTCGGGTACGGAAACACACGGCACTTTGAACTCAGATATGGAGATCAGGTACAAAACTATGGGGCGCTACGAACTCAGATATGGAACATAGTTGCTCATACAACTCAGGTACTGGGCTAAGTTGCGCGACAGGTTCAGGTACGGAACCAAGTGGCGTATTGAACCTCTGTACTGGGCTACCGTGCTCAGATACGGAGCTAACAAATTCAAGCACGGGGTTACCATGTTCAGGCACAAAACCAAACAAAATTAACTTGGGTACAGAGCAATATGAGGTTAATGGCGCATCTATGGAGTTAGGAGGTGCGACGTGCGCTGAAACAGTGTTAACGAATTCAGATACGGAGCTGCTAACATGCTCGTGAACGAAACTAAAGGGCTCGGCGGGCTCAGATACGGAGCCAGGCGGCGCATCGGACCTCTGTACTGAGCTGACCTGTTCAGATGCAGAGCTAGTCAGTGCTCACGGCTCAGGTACTAAGTTACGGGGTGCTAACAGATCATCTACGGAGCAAAGGGGCACCGCGTTCTCAGATACGGAGCTAGTGTGCTCAAATACGTAGCTAGCGTGCTCAAATACAGGGCTACAGGGTGCTAACGGCTCAAAAACAGAACTAATGTGCTCAGATTCGGATGACTTCCTCTGGGCAAACTCTGGTGATGTCTCCCGGACAGAACCAGGGAGTAACATCCTCTGCACACTGGCGAGCAGAGGATCCAACAAATGATGCACCAGCTGCAGAAGGTCCCTATGGTCAACGAACCTGGCCCCCTTAGTCAGACCAGTGAGCGTAGGTTCTGTCGCTGAGGTAGCGACTGACCGTGGGGCCAGGAAGTGGGGACAGACTGGACCCCAGTAGGAGGAGACGCAAAAACCTCCAAAAATTGTTCCCCGGTACTAGCTTGGGCCATAGGCCAAATGTTGGAGGCTCACTGCAACGCCCTACTCATGAGATGTGAAACAATAAATGAAACCTGGGCATGGGGGGAGCAAGAGGAGTAAAAACTAAAAATGTCAGCGCATTAGGAATTGAACCGCTGACAAAGATCAGTCTCTCCATTAAACCTATCCGGTAAAACCGGAACTAAATTGGAACCACAGTCTGCATGGTAGGCGGTAGCATTCTGTACCGAATGCGGTACTTGGTGCAAAATGGGACGCAGATGAGTGCAGGGTGTCAGAAAAAACAAACAATTTATTAAACAAAGAAAATGACAATAATAATACTAACAAACAAAGAGAAACACAGCGAACTGAACATAATTGAACAACCCGACGCTATGAAGAGCTAGGGTAAGGCTACTGGGACTAGCGAGAAGCAACAGTCAGAGCCGCAAAACAGGACATACTGGACGGGGCCGCAAACACAAGAGTCCGGAGACGCAACAATCCGGAAACAAAACAGTCTGGAAACGCAACAACACAGGAAATCCATACGCTTGGGAGACCCAAGATAATGCTACCGCGACAGCACTCGGGAGAGTGGAGCTTATAAAGAGCTCTGCCCGGCTGTACGCAGTAGGCCAGTAATCAACAATAACAAGGTTCAGGTGAGTCCGTGGCCATCTTGCTTCTGCAAGGGATTGTGGGCGATGAATTCCGAATCACCCATGGGCGAAAATGTTCTGGCCGTGGATCATGACAGTTAGTTTTATTTTCGAAAATAAAACTAACTTTAAATTGGTAGATGTTGGCATGTATACATACAAGCATGGCTTTTGATGTTTATTCAAACAAAATCTTATTGCTGACTTTTCGCTTTAAATACGTCTTTTTGGTATATGTCATTATGAGAAGGTTAATGAATGGAAATAATGTGTAATAAATATATTGCTGTAGGGAAATAAATATTTTATTTTTAATAGCTAAATATATTCATCCCACGACCCTGATCAGGATCAAGCAGATAAGAAAGTGTATACATGTATACTGTATAAACACTCAATTAAGAACACTTCTAAGACATAAGGCCTTATGAGCAAATGTAGAAAGCGTATGTGCACAGGGTGCTTGAAAGTTTGTGAACACTTTATAATTTTCAGTATTTCTGCATTAATGAACTAAAACATCAGATTTTCACAAAAGCATTGAAAGTAGATAAAAATAGCCTAATTTAACAAGTGAGCCAAAATATTATATTTGGTGACATAGTGATTGAGGAAAATGATTTGCAGAGTCAAGCGTTTCAAACAATAGGATGACATTCAGGTGTGAGTGGTTGCCCTGTTGCATTTAAAGAAGAGGTATCTATAAGTCTGATGTTCGGAACACCTTTGTGTATCATGGCACGAGCAAAGGAGACTTTGAAAGACTTCAGAATGTGTGACGTGTGAATGGATGCAATATAATGTAACGTAATAAACTTATGATGTATAATATAGTTTAATACACACACACACACACACACACACACACACACACACACACACACACACACACAAACACATTTCATCATGTCCTTTGTTTGTCTGGAATGTCTGCTGTTCTCCTGAGAGTGAGAACCAATAAATTAAAGGCGTGACAGACTCCTACAGTTTCTCACACATAAGCCATGAAGGACAAAACTATTACACAGGACGAAGGTTAAACCTATACTGCTTTTTATCCCTTTATATACTTCCACCCATTCAAATCCTAAAAATATGTAGTATCACTCACAATGAGATGCTGGGGTGTAGCAATAGGCATAACACAGCAGTGGTGTCGATTCACACAGCCAACACTGTGGGCAGCTGTGTGTCCTGACATCTCACAGAATACTAACAATGTGTTTAGTAGTCACTTTTAACATGGTCACATTTGGTGTGTTTCCCATGGCTAAGGTCTGCGTTGCAGGTGGCATACGAGAAGGAATGGCAGAACATTTAATATGATACATTAACTCCCTTACATTTCCTTTAACAACTTAATCATTAATTAATGAATACTAAACCACCAATGTATAACTCAATGCTGAATTACAACGATGCTATATTGCAGTGTTAAGTCATGAGGTCTGTCCCTTATGCATGACTTAATGGCCTCCCAATATTTGACTAAATGAATTAGTATTAAGTTTACACAAAACAAAACAACACAAAAAATAGATAACTTTTTTTTATCGGTTTGTTTAAAAGGGTTTTAGTTATACCACCACTATCATTATCACAGCTTGTTATGAAAGTTAAATCTGTGTATCTTCATACAAGATATTCTTAATCTTACTCGAGTAATTATTTTGATGACTGACTTACTTCAGTCATCATATTTTAAAGTGCTAATAGTTTTAATGAAGTGTTTGACTTCTTTACTTACTTGAAAGAGGACTAATTGTTTCCACATTTGCCGATTCCCAGAGAACACTAGATGGCGTAGATGGTGAATAAAAAGAAAAACACACTACTGTACTAATATAACCATACCACCAACAGGAGACATTGCTTATAGGCCCTTAAACCACATTAGTGTATACACTAAAACGCCCAGTTAGCATGCGTAGTTTTCAAAACTGCCTGACTCAACCACCTGCTTCCTAACATAGAATTGTAATACAAACAGTGAGTTATTGGACCACACTTGTGCTTATTCTTCTGCTGTTCCTGATATGATGAAAAGCTCCCCATGGCTGCTGTCTTATTAATAGCCATGATTGATTAAGAAGGTCTGGCCACAATGCCCCCTGCTCACCCATTCTCCACTCAATCTCACCTTATAGCCCATCTGCCCACCACTCTCCTCTATTTTCATCTCTGACTTCTCAACCTTTCTGTCTCACACTCTAGAAAATCATTATTCTCTGGTTTTACAATGGCTAGGTTTGTCTGACTGTTCACTGAATTAGCAGAAGTCATTTAAAAGGGTTGATTTGTCAGAATTTCTAAGTACCTTCCACCTGAATTCTTAGCCTGTCATGTACTGGTGCGGATGTTCTCACATGCATGGATTGTAAAGAAAAAGTGTTAAGTCTAAGGATTACATAAATATCACTATTTTAAATATCATTAAATATCATATTATAAGAATAAGTTTACTTTTGCATGAGCGTTGAACTAATTATTTGCATCATGGATGAATTACATCTGAATTGGACAAGGTCTGTCACACAGTGTGAGAGTGTAAACAAACCCTGATATCTTTGTCTGAAAGTCTGAAATTATTCATGTAGTGTGAGGGTTTTTATATTTTATTTCCACCACTGCATTGAGAGATCAGATGTAAGACTTATCCTGTTGTATAATGTAAACTTGGCTTTAAGAAAGAAAAGATTTAAAAACTAATCTTAATCTTTATAGTATATTAAAAACAACTAAAAACATCAAAAGCCAGCATGTGTGTGTCTGGGATAACTGTTTTGGAATTTTTTAATTGTATGAATTGTATTTTCAAGCAGTGATTTGTGGTGGGAAATGAAGTGGGAAAACAATTATGTTATCTGAAATAGCACCAAAATTTACAGAACTTCATTACACCAGTAGGGGGCGGTATAGCTTCATAAATTAAAATTCTTAATCATTTCACGTTCTCTTGCTCCATTCAGTACCTAGAAGTGGATTATCGTATATACAAATATAGCACGTTCTATAGTATAAGACCACCAGGTGGCAGTAAAGCACCACACATTTAACTTACATCATTTCTGTTTGCTGGTTTATATTTACATTTAATCATTTAGCAGACACCCTTATCCAGAGCGACTTCCAACTGATACAATCTTGTGGGATTTGAACTATGGATGTTCTTGTCCATAGTCCAGTACTTTAACCTCTAGGTCAGTACAGTGGTTTCTTCTGGGTTCTGTGTATCCTGGTCTGCTTTGATCAAAAAGCACATTTCTGCACCCGACTGTGTACTGTCTGTGCAAATCTCTTTGTTTTCCCAGCCAAGAGATCTTCACAGAACTATGTGGAAGTCAGATATATGAATCTTTGTGTTAAAAGAAATATTGGATTGGAATATCAAGAGAAGCATCAGAGCGTCAGAGAGTGTCAAAAAACTGTACAGTCAAACCAGGGTGTAATTGCACAAACATGCTTTAATAATTAACAAAATAATTTATGGATTTTTATTATTAAATATAAGCCCAAAATATTACACCAAGCTTTGTTTTTGACCAAATGTAAACTCTATAATTGTAAGGACTATACAGTGGCATTTAAAGATGTCTGAAACTTGGTGCAGCTAAAGTTAAGTATACCAGAAACATGCATTTTGACATTTATTATTTTTTATGTAATAACTGGTATAACTTAGCAGTGAAATGTTTTTGGCCTGAAACACACATAACAGAATAAACGGCAGAATAAATCTATCCTCATCCAGCAGCCATGTATTTACAACTGTTGTCTGTTGAGTCATCTCCAGATGCTGTGAGAGAGACAGTGATAGATAATTGGAGAAAGAAGAGTCTGACCATGGAAGGTCATACAGAGGAGAGAGAAAAAGAGGGAAATGTAGACGAAATGGAGTGAGAGGGAGAATTATTATCTCTGAATTCAGATGAGGCTGGCAATACCATAGCACAGATGACATGAGAACACTGAACATGAGGTTGAGCTGATGGGGATCAGCACTAATGCTGCCTACAGTATACTTCTGAGCATTTGAGACAAAGGTTAGATTTCTGTCCTTACACAAAAATACTCCATAAACATGTCTAGTAAAATACATGCACATTCAGTATTTTAGCTCTCACAAATGTTAGGAGTCGTACTGATCCCATCTTATGATGCTAGAGGGCAGTGTTGACTCATATTTCGGCCTGGGCATGCTTGGGGTGATCATGCATGTTCCAGGGTATGTTTAGCGTTGATTGTGCGATCAGCGACACCTGCTGGCTGTTGTATATAAGAGCACGCCTGAGCTCAGTCAGGTTGTCGCATCATCAAGCGACCTTCTGAGAAATCACCCGTCTTGCGTGCGTTAATTCGTGTTTTTTGTGTTTGTCCGGGAAAGAGGTGTAGCTGGCGGTTTGAAGATCGTCAGCAATTGTATGGCTTAGAGGCTGAAGGTAACCGGTAGGGCATAGATTTAGCGTAGGGAAAGACTCTGCTTCCCTGTTACCTTTACTGTCCTGCCATCCCTCGGATTCTTTGACTCGCTCGCGGCGGCAATACGCGAGTCCCCTGCCTATTTCCTTGTGTCGCCGACAGCCCTTTGGGCTTTAAGTCACCCCTCCTCACCTCTTTGAAAAGACACAGTGCTGCTTTTAAACCAACCTTGTCCTTTCATTTCCGCGTCCGTGTCACGCTCCGTAAGCCACTGGAGTACCGTGTCATGCCTTCGTGGCGCTCTGCTCGGGTATTGATCAAGAGTGGACCTGTTACGCCATTTGCGTAGCAGACCTACGCCATAAGCACAGCTCAGCCTGGGTGCACTGAGTGCTTACAGCATTTTGTTAGGTTTTTAGCTTCTTTTCCACAGTGGTTGAGTGGCATGTTCGGATGCTAGCACCCAGGGTTCGATCCTCAGCCACTGCTCTTGTTTTCTTTTTGTTGTTTTATTGACATTGTTTTCATTTATTTATTTTTGTTCACTATTTTGGTTCACTGTTTAACTGCATTTGGGTCCTAAAACCCCTTTTATTTTTGTTTTCACGGTTTACTTGTTCTTTATTATGGCGTAACAATAAAATTATAAAATGATTTTTCTTTCACCAGTTTTACTTCATACAGTTAAGTCTCATATTGTTTTTTTTTTACAACGGATTGTATATGCTAATATTTCATATGTGAAGCTTAAATGCAGGAGTGATAGGTCTGTCTATTTATCCACCCATCCATCCATCATCTACCAACATATCCATTCATCTGTACAGTGGGGTGAGACTACTAGACAAAATGCTTCTATTTTCTCTAATTTAATACAATGTTTTTCATAAAAAAAATGAATGAAGTTGAATAATATATTCAAAAAATAAGTATTTAAAAATATATTTGATACATTTCAGTGGTAGTAATATTTGGTATGCTTTAATGACAAAGAGCCTCTCAATGGCATCTAGGTCAGGTGACTGGTGAGGAACGTCCATTACAGCCAGTGCTCTTTGAACTTCAGGTGTCTTCAGGTAGTTGTTGCAAAGTTTTGGGTCATTACAAGGCTGCAACTCCTTCTCCTCAAAGAGCCAAACAAGCATCTTTGCTAGTGGTCTCTAATTTTCGGCCTTCACCATATGAGGAGACAATGACTACTCTCAGATAACAAATAAGGAGTAATATTGATGACCATATTACAACTGTCATATCATAATATACAATACATATTGGGATATATTACATGGTAAGCAAACAGTCGGTTCTCATAGCACACATTTTGGATGTGGCAGGACTATGAGGCATAAACACCTGAGAGACTTCGAAAAGGGTCAAATTGATATGGCCAGTTAACTAGGTCAGAGTATTTATGAAAAGGCAAGGTTTGCAGGGTGATCTCATTCAGCAGTGCTGAGTACGTATCATATATCATATACATAATACACACACACACACACACACACACACACACACGCACACATGCACCTCTTAATCACTGAATTCAGGTGTTGCATTCAGACCCATTGAGACAGATGTTTAAAATCAAGAACTTGGCCATGCAGTCTGCCTTTACAAACATTTGTGAAATAATGGCTCATACTGAAGAGCTCACTGAATTTGAGCATGGTACTGGTAATAGGATGCCACTGTTGAAACAAGTCGGTTCATGAAATTTCTTACCTCCTAGATATTCCATGATCAACTGAGTGATATTATTGAGAAGTGGAAGCATTTAGGAACCACAGCAACTCAGCCACAAAATGGCAAAATGACCATAATTGTGTGTTTGGTTCATTTAATGTCACATCAGCACACTAGGCTATTTTCATGACAGGAACCAGGTTACATCGATACACACATTTCATCAGTACAAGTTCAATCTCAAACATGGGTTTAGTATCTCCATTTCACCTATCTTACATGTGTTTAGACAGGTAGGAGAAAACCGTAGCACCCAGAGTAAACCCACGCGGACAAGGGGAGGACATGCAAACTTTACACAGAAAGGACCCACACAGAGCCCCAAAAGCTCCTCTGGCATTAACATCAATCAGCACAAAAGCTGTGCACCAGGAGTTTCATGGCATGAGTTTCCATAGCACAGCAGCTGCATGCACGCCTTATATCACCAAGCACAATGCCAAGCATTGGATGGAGTGGTATAATACACACTGCCATTGGACTCAGTTGAACAGTTGAATGGACTCTAGATACTTCTCTATCTGGCAGTCTGATGGACGAGTCTGGGTTTGGTGAATGCCAGGAGAACATTACCTGCCTGACTGCATTGTGCTAACAGTAAAATTTGATGGAGGAGGGATAATGCTAGGGGCTTGATTTTCAAAGGGTGGCCTAGACCCCTTAGTTCCAGTGAAGGGAAATCTCAATGCTTCAGCATGCCACAACATTTTGGACAACTGTATGCTTCCAACTTTGTGCGCTCAGCACGATCGCGCATGCGCTAGTCCCCTATTTGGCTTATTGCGCTTAAATTCCCGACACTTGTTGTTTGGGTTATATAAGTACACCTGTTATCCCACACAGGTTGTCGCATCACTAACAAACGTGCGGTCTGCACCAGCCCTCACCCTACTCCTGCTAATCCGTTTGCCATAGCATTCACGCTATCGCTACCAGCCTTTACACAGCTTTTTTCGTCAATAGTTTTGTGTGCTGTTTTTGGATAGGGACAAAGGTATGACTGGCGATTCATAGATTATCAGTTTGGGCCAGTCAGGAGCCTGGTCAGGTATGTTAGGGCTTAGATGCCAGCGTAGGGGAAGATCCCAGTGCACTAACGCCGGACTCCCTCGGTTCCTGTTTGGGCTCGCTTGCCCCTCCTCCTTTGGGGCAATTGGACGCTCACCTCGCGATCGTGCACAGAAAAGGACGCTGAGCCGTTGGCGCAGCGGAGACATGTCATTGGCGTAATATTGAATAGGGGCTTCCATACTTCCATCTGGATACTTCCATCTGGAGCTAACTGCATTTGGGTCCTAACCTTTATATTTTTATTTTCTGGGTTCGCCTACTGTTTTGAATATGGCGAACACTAACACTCACACCATCAAAGTATGCAAAAAAGCATCTCTGAACAAACAACATGTTGAACCTTGAAGGTTCCACTCTTGTCAGTTAAGAACAGGCAATTGAGGCTACAATTCTCACGGGCTCACCAAATTTGGGCAACAGAAGATGAGAGCCTGACCTGATGAGTCTCAATTTCTGCTGCGACATTCAGATGCTAGGGTTAGAACTTGACGTAAACAACATGAATTCATGCTGTTGGTGTTGTAATGGCGTGGGGGATATTTTTTTGACACACTTTAGGCCTCTTAATACCAACTGAGATTTACCTAAATTCCACAGCCTATTTGAGTATTGTTGCTGACCATGTCCATGCTTTTATGACAACAGTGCACCCACCATCTGATGGCTACTGAGGATAAAATTGCATATCACAATGTTTAAATCATCTCAACTGTTTTCTTGAACTTTGGTTCCTCTGCAGGGCTGCTGGGCTTAATTTCTGTGACAGGGTGAGGAGTTCATCAAACTGGAAGAGACTTGGAGCATAGTATGTTTGGGAATCTCGCTAGGATCCCCTGGAAGGGTGCCACAAGAGCTGTTTCAGTCATGTCCCACTGGAAGCAGACACCAAGGCAGACTCGGAACTCACTGGAGGGTCTATATCTCATAATTGGTTTGGAACATCTTGGGATCCCCCAGGAAGAGCTGCAATCTGTGGCTAGTGACAAAATAAATCTTGGCTGACCACAGCCATTTACCACCGTGACCCTCAACCCTGAGGATGAGACTGAGAAGAATGATACACGATAATATTAAATGTGGATGCATGAGCATTCCCTAATGTGATTTATATTTAGGTTTGCATAAAAATTGTATCTTTTTTTGAGATAAATGGATGTAGTGAACACAACAGCTTACATGGGTATCTCAAGTCAGTGCTAAGTGTGTAATGGTACAGTACAAATATAATCTATAATACATATATCTGGAAAGTCATATCAATGTTACTGGCTTGTTTATTTATTGTACATTAGGGAACATTCCCTACTTAAAAATAGTTTACTTTTTAACAGTGTATGCTTTTTATAGGCAGCTTTGCTAAGTATATAATATAGTGTTCACAAAATGTCCAATCACATACTGTCCTGTTTCACAGAATGTACAGTTGTAAGCAATAATACACGAGAGAGAGTGCTTTAACATGAGATATTGGGAGAGGTATGCTGTGGTCATAGGAATGAGGCTGCAGGATGAGGCTGAAGATCAGTACACACACAAGACCAGTATGTGAAATAGTTCCATTTTATCAATCATTTCGCTGCTAAGCCCTTCAGTCATAACAGTTGAGGAACAGAATTTTCCAATAACTGTTTATTATACAGACAATAAGCACAAATATATCGAATGGTAAGTTTTAATTTATTAAAAACAAAGTT
Organism: Ancistrus triradiatus; assembly: GCA_025084515.1. Taxonomy (NCBI): domain Eukaryota; kingdom Metazoa; phylum Chordata; class Actinopteri; order Siluriformes; family Loricariidae; genus Ancistrus; species Ancistrus triradiatus. The sequence goes on along the minus strand of JAJAGP010000665.1, from coordinate 137,145 downwards.
TATTTACTTTCAGCAAAAAATGGGGCAGGTTGTCTTAGTACTAAGACACACTATTCTACCGATTAAAGCAAATCTGAGTGACATCCCAGTGTTATAACGATAGTCTAGGATTCCGTTTGTTTATTGATTATCAATTTGAAAGATGAAGCTCTTAATGTTAATATTATCAGTCAGAAATGTAATGGCAGAGTTATAGAGCATCGGTAGCTTCGGTGGGTTAAGAGCTGGACTTAACAGATAATATATGGATGGTGTTTAATGAAGTATGCAGAATAACACCAGTAAACAATGCCTTTGTGAGTGATGAAGCTGATTCAGTTTATTTTTGTTGATGACAGTAAAACTAATCTTCAGTGTTGTTGCTCTTCAGTGGAGCTGTGAATCCATTAAGAGCCCGGAACATTTGATTTAAAGTAGTCACTTTGTTTCTCTTTTCTAGCACTTCCTAAAGGTGACAAACCTTTGGCTCAGGTTGGTCATTAATAGCTTCATCTTCCAAATTTAAATCGTTTTCAAAACCTATAAACTAATTGTATTTTTACTTTTGGCAGTGTTTTACTTGTGTGATTATAACTTGGTTGCTTTGTAGGGTGGGTATCGGTCCTAGGTTACGTGTGTATGCCGCAGAGTAATACTTATATAGAGCGTCAGTCATAGTGTGATCGGGAAATAATATCACAGCTATAACATCTCTCAGCCAATCAGATTGCAGGGTCAGAACTAACTGGTATGATGGACATTAAGTAATGCATGACTCTACTGTACTGTATATATCATGCTAGAGTTTATTCATGTTGTTGTTTTACTCACAAATTTTTTATGTTGATAATCATTGAGCACTGGCTGAGGTTACATCCATAACAGATCTGATGTGTCTGGTTAGACTGAGCTGCATGTCTCCAATTCCAATTCCGATTAATTTGAAACCACCTATAAAATGTGGTTTTTAAATGTGGTCTGACTGAAAACTCTGATTTCATTTGGATTTTAGCCATGCAACCAGCTTTGACCATATTTGAGAGACACTGGATTTTCCCATGGACATCAATTAGGAATAAAAGTAAAAAAGTAAACGGTGCATGCATATTTCTGACATATCAGGATGAACGAATCCTTGTAGGTACATCAATTTTAAAATCTGTTAATACAGACATCTTTACACATGAAAACCCTGGGCTTTGAACCGTTACTGAATAACACTTGACAATTTAGAAGTATCACATATGACATTTTATGGGGCTCGTGTTCCTTTGAACAGGTCAAATTCATTGTGCTTACAGATTTTCCATCATAACTACGGTTTCCTCTAACATAACTGTCATCTGACTGGCTTTAGGTTTGACTTTGTCTATGACTTTGTTCAGATAAAGCATATAATATATAAATACACGAATTTATGGATAATGTGTTTCACTGACTTTTGTTGATTTATTTAAATAACATCTGTGGTATTCCGGCCAGATCTTACTGGCCGTAGAAAAGAAAAGGGATTAAAGGGACTTAACTGCGATAGATCTGATCTAACTTTTCTTGTCTCACAGGCCAAATTTAACTGGCTATAGTAAATGAATGGCTTTGAAAGTATGTAAAAATCTTGTGATAATGCATTGAAAAGGAACTGCTTAAATGTGTAATACAACAATAGGTGATAATTTTTTAATCTATTTATGAATGGTTTTGAGGGGTATGGCTATGAATTTGACCATGAATTCCAAGGTTGGAACAATAGTTTGAACAAAACAGGGGGGCTAAGTGGGTGGAGCATGTAATCACAACATTGTTAGTATTATTCATGCTACATTTCTGACAGTTACAAACCTCCTTATTAATAGCTGATATATTCATTGAATTCCTTTTCTACAATGCCGTATTTGAGGCTATACTCTTTACAGAAACTTTTTCATTGGGGCTTCGCTAGTGCACTTAAGGGTATGTTTAATCATTAGTGAATGACAAGGTTTGGATAAATACATTAGAGCACAGATGGTAGTGGTGGGGTGTGGAAAAAGTGCTGGAAGCACGAACAAATGTAACACTGTCTGTACCATGGGAGCTAAAGGACCTGCTCACAGCTTGAGCATCTGTGAGCCTGTGCCCAAACTTGTTACTTTGACTTGGAACCCAATGACAGTTCAGCGGGTGGCTAGTTATGCTGCAGGTGGGCTTTCTTGCTAGTCACACGTTTGCTAGTTAGATTCTCCACAGTCATGAGATGACATGCTTAGAGACAATATGAGGGCCAGACCAGCTGTCGAAGTGTCTGCACTACAGAAAGAGGAACTGTCAGAAAATCAAGAACAAGAAGCAAGACATTATTTCAATTAGACTGTCAGGAATGACAACTGATGAATTCTAGACCACTCTTCCTCACTGACTGCTATGGTTTTGTTTATGTAAAGAACTAAAAGAATTTCAGTCGTCGTCGGCGACATCCTTTCCGTACAGAGTGCAGAGTTTTCAGGTGAAGGGGTACATGCCATTAGCCAGTCAGCTTGTTTTTTTACTATCCTAGCACATGCACCTCAGCCCACCATACATTCGTATGTTTTACATCTTATTCATTAATATTTATTTTGTGATACTAGATTAAACCTAATTGGACATAATTTTTAATAAAACATTATAATTTGTAGTTGCAGTTCTTGACCAAGGGTAACATGGTGGTGCTGTGGTTACTACGGTTATGTCATAGCTCCAAGACCTGGGTTCAAGTCCTGGTCCAGCCAAAAGTATATAGACAATGCTTCTAATAAGTGATCTCTGTTATTCCAACCAAACTCAGTGCAAACAGGTTTACAATCTCAAAACTCCACACAGGATATCCATGTTTTGGTAATTTTTTGTAATTTGTAATTTTTGGGATGCCCACAAACGTTTGTCCATATAGTTTATATAAGCCCAAACCACATCATACTCTAATAACTAGCATACAGTTGGGACCAAAAGCCTGAGACAGCTAGAAAAAATGCTTCAATTTGCATTTTCATTAATTTAATACAGTGCTTTTCCTTACAAATCAGCACAACAGCATGACTGAAAAGTAAAAAAAAAACTATACATTTAAGAATTTGTTAGTATTGCCAAGATATCCTTTTGTTGTAAAGACAGTGTGCACTGAATCTGATTACAGTCAGATTACAGTTGACTGTGGAAGAAAGTCCATGACAGTCAGATTTTTCACTTTTTGATTATATGATTTGTAATGAAAAAATGGTATTAATTTAGAGAATAGTGCAAATTAGCAGCACCACATGCCAATTTACTACATGCCAATTTACTACTTCATTGATTATGTTACTATGTTGTGATACCAGTGCTTTTTAAATTTTAACTTTATGACTACATGTCAAAAAGCAATAAAATGGCTATGACATAGAAGAAACCCTGATAAAACTTCATACTTCACACTTCATGTGGGCAATTTGAAATATGCCACCTTCATAGCAATGGTATTCTCTTATGTCAGTGGACTCTTTCAGTAGGCACCATGCCACACTATTGTTTGGGAATGGTTTGAGGCTCCTGGCCTTAAAAATTCCATAAATCTCAACTTGAGTGAGCATCTGTGGGATGTACTGGAAATTAGATGCACTGCATTTCTACCTAGCAACTTACAGAATTTAAAGGATTTCTTCTTAAAGTTTTAGATTCATTGTCTTGCTACATGACCTACATTGTGACCTACATTATGCCATGCCCATATCATGTCCGGACTATATGTCCCAGCACGATTCACTCTCGCCACATCATCCACTCCCTTGTTCATATTCACCAGCTCACTGATCATGTGGATCGGTTCCTCATTTGTTTATCACTATCACAAGCATTTAAATACCATGCTTCAGTTCATGATTTCATAATCCCTGTACTCTGTATGACCTTGTTACTGAGCATTTTTGCTGTATTCTGGCTAAGACCCACTATACCAGATCATTGTTCTTGTTTTTAATTCTGCTTATTGTCTAGTGTTTTGGATTTTTTTGCCTGATTATCTTGATGCTCTGGTTACTGAATTGTCTTGGAATTGCATCCACCTCCCATTTTTGCCAGATATTACAGAAAAAAATCAGCCAGCAGAATCTAAGCTGATTTTGGACCTAAGCAATGCAAGCAGTCAGCTGCTAAACTGGCAGCAGCACATAGTGGCGATTATGCAGTCCATTGCCAAACTTCGGGCCCAGCACCAGGATACAGCTTCACTCCTTTCAGCTACCCAGCTTCCCATTTCCCCAACTAGTCCAATGCCAGCTCCTGTACCTCCAGCGCTTCCTGTTGGCACCTGATCCAGCTCGCAGGAGTCATTCTTCCTGATTACTGAAAATATTTCTGAAAAATACAATACTAGCCCATTTCGCTGAAATGTTTTCCTTCTGCAGTGCTCTCTGTACTTCACAAACCACCTGGCTAGTAGTGACTCTGCCTGCTTTGTGCTCCTAGTCTCCCAGCTAATTGGTTGCCCTCTTGCCTGGGCCAAAGTGGTATGGAACTGCCAAAGTGAGGAACCATGCAATTTTGAACAGTTTATAGATGTATTCTGCACAGTCTTCAATCAGTACCATTGACATACGTTGGGTGTAGGCATCATGACCCACCAAATATTACCATCGGATATCTAGAACAACTAGAACAACTCAGGTCAGCCAGTTCTTCACAAAGCATGATCTTAGCAGTGCCTACAATCTAGTGAGGATCCAAGGGGGAGATGAGTGGAGGACTGCTTTCTTAATGGATTCCAGCCACTCGGAAGAATTTATTATGCCCTTCGGACAAATAGCACCAGCTATTTGTAAAGGTTGACAAATATGCTACCACATCCAGACCATCTCTTTCCTAGGGTATGTCATCTCTCCTTCTGGGGCCACAATGTAGTGCAGTAAAGTCAGCATTTTATTTTATAAATTCTATAAGCACTTTATCCAGGGATTCAGCTTCACTGCTGCACCACTCACTGCCTTACGGAAGGGCAAGGCCCAATACTTTCATTTCTCAAGCCATCCAAAAATCCCACAGACTGAAGAAAGCATTCTCCTCTGCCCTGGTCTTCAAGCACCCTGATCTCAGTCATTCTATTCTCTTTAGAGATGGATTTGTAACCTTTTCCATACAGATCATCAACAACTCTTTTTTCTGTGGCTGTTAGTTATCTAATCTGTTTTTGCCATGATACACATCCACAACTGTGTTGTGAAGATCAGACTTTGATAGCTCCCTGCCCTTTAAATTTAACAAGGCGTCCACTCACGCATGATTGTTATCCTGTTGATTGAACCACCCTGACTCTTCACCTTCAAATTAGCTACTAATTCTAGAGTAGTTAACTGCTAATTAACTACTAATTAACTACTACTTCTAATACTTTGCCACTCACAGATATATAACATTGGATCATTACTGAATATTAATACGGAAAGTTCTGAAGTGTTTAAAAACTTACAAAATCCCCTGTATTTATGGCAACTTGAATACAATGTTACGTAACATATTTTCATAGATTGCAGCTCCATAATAACTGCATATACAATCACCAGCCACTTCATTAGGTAAATCTGTTCAACAGCCAATTAACACAAATATCTAATCAGCCAATCACTTGGCAGAAACTCAATGTATTTAGGCATGTAGACATGGTCAAGATGACCAACTAAAGTCCAAACCGAGCATCAGAATGGGGAAGAAAGGAGATTTAAGTGACTTTGAGAGTGACATGGATTTAAGTATTTCAGAAAGTGCTGATCTACTGGGATTTTCATGCACAGCCAGGGTAGGGTTTACAAAGGATGGTCCGAAACTGAAGAAATATCCAATGAGTGGCAGGTTTTTGGGCAAAGATGCCGTATTGATACCAGAGATCAGAGGAGAATGATCAGACTGGTTTGGGCTGCACAATTCGTCAAAACCTTGAAGCAGATGGGCTACAGTGGCAGAAGACGAGACTGGGTGCCGTTCCAGTCTGCTAAGAATGGACAACTGAGGCTACAATTTTCATGATCTCACCAAAATTGGACCACAGAATATTGGAAAAATGTTGCCTGATTTGATGAGTGACATTTGGATGGTAAGGTCAGAATTTGGTGTAAACAACATGAAAGCATGAATCTAGCTTAACTTGTGTCAACAGTTCAGGTTACTACTGGTGGTGTAATGGTGTGAGAGATATTTTCTTGGCACCCTTAATACTTAATGAGCATTGTTTAAATGTCATAGCCTATCCATGTAATGTTGCTGACCTGACCACAGTGTACACATTTTATACATTCCATATCACAAAATCTAAAATAATCTCAAACTAGTTTCTTGAACATGCCACTGAGTTCACTGTACTCAAATGGCCTACACAGTCACCAGATCTCAATCCAATAGAGCACCTTTGGGATGTGCTATAACAGGAGATTTACATCGTGGATGTGCAGCCAACAAATCTGCAGCAGCTGTGTGATGTTATCATGTCAATATGGATGAATTTCTCTGAGGAATATTTCCAGCACCTTGTTGAATATATGCAACAAGGAGTTAAGACAGACAAAATATTAATGTGTAATGGGTATTAACGTTGGCCATAACAGGATGGAAAATGGTGTGAAACAAATGTACACAATGACACATATAGTGTAGCTTCAGAAACAGACTACACTAAATAATGCAGTCTGATACAATTCACAATGACTGGCATGGTTAGAATTCCATATAAACCAATGAATAAGGTTAGGATGTTTAAGATGTGACTATTACTTGCTTGCCAGCAGTGATTCCTGGCTAATGAATGGATTTAACTGGTGATTGGGAACTACAGTATAAGCCCAGTTTATGTCTGGTATGGATTGCAACAGAATGGTAATAGAGAAAATGTTGTCTTTATTTTGGTATCTATCCTGCACTATGTGGCACAAGAAATGGAATAAGGAAGCATTGTGTGAGTGGGACGCCAGGGTCACCTGCAGCAGTGATTAAAGTTTAAACCTGAAATGATATGAACAGCAAAACAAACACATGTTTAAAATTTTAAACTTGTCTGAACACTGTCAGTAATCCCAGCCAACCTTTAGCTCTATTTGTCATATTGATGAACAGCCAGTATCAAAGTGCAGAGATATTGACTCAGCTCATATTGCTATAACCTGTCTAGTTGTCACAAATGACAAATTTATACATGTATAGAATTCAAACTGGTAAAAAAAAGGTTTCACTCTGACTAGGTGACTTTAGTGACTAGAATCCAGTGAATTGCTGTGATTATAATTAGAATACCAGACAGCACCATGACTGCCTGATGTACTGACTTGTTTAATTAATCATACTGACCAATATGGCCCAATATGGCCACACATTGGTCAGAATTCTAGGCTGTTTTCATTGTTAAATAGGACAAGGACAATCAGTGCTTTTATTAGAATATCTTTACAGTTTTTGCAGTGTAAAGAACTGGAAAAACACATACTACAGATTCAGATCTGTAGGTTCAGTTGCCTTAGAATTGTGGGATGGGTAAACAAGAGAGTTTCACAGTGTTCAAAAAAGGTCTAAACACTTTGGAGTATACAATGATGCTTTTATTAATGATGCAATTAACTTAATGTCGATGTGAATACTTCACATTTTATTCGAACTTTGACTCCATGACTGTAGTTTCGCTCTTAGATTTATCATCATACCCCGGCCACTTAATGTCGATGTGCATACTTCACATTCTATTCGAACTTTGACTCCATGACTTTAGTTCGCTCTTAGATTTATCATCTACGCCGCCCAAGGAGGTTGGGTCCCTTTTTGAGTCTTGGTCCTCCCAAGGTTTCTTCCTAGAACTAGGGAGTTTTTCCTTGCCACTGTCGCCCTAGGCTTGCTCAATTTGGGATTGGACGTAGTTATTAGGAGATAATCTAAACTTGTAAAGTTGCTTTGAGACAATGCTCCATTGTAAAAAGCGCTATATAAATAAATCTGACTTGACTTGACTTGACTTAGAGTCTTTAATTTAGGCACCAAATTAAAGCTATTGTGGACAATATTTTACAACTGAAGTACACCCCTGTATTAACAGATTTATTCCAAATTTTGTCAGATGTAATATTGCATGTTTATCAAATTACCATTACCCAATGGCATGTACAGCTGTTCTGTAAACGAAACTGTTTTCTATCATTTGTCCTATACAAAAGCTAGAGTAAAAAGTCATTCAATCACAGAAAGAAAAAAAACACAATGAAGACCTCTATGAGTGAATTAATTGTCTCACACTTACAGCAGTGAATGGTCATTTCTTTCTCCAATATCCCTCAAACTTGACCTTCTTTTTACTGATATACCTCTCCTCCTTCCTCTTTTACATTTGTATTTCTCCCAGGGTTCTGTCTGTCATTCTTTGGAAGTGGTGACAGGATTCTTTTGTATGTGCCAGTGACAACAATATGGGTTTAACATATCTGAACTTGGGATCCTGAGCAATTACCTAGAAATCAATAGAGAACTAATTAAAAAGCCGTGGGGTTTTACACCAGAAAATGACAGCCATATCAGAATAGTCAAAGCCACAAACAATGATCTGGGACAACCTCTCTGTTCTTCTGTAGTCATTCTGCAGTGACCTGATTAGCCAGTCAATTATTTAGTGTTCATTTTTCACCACAAGCAAAAGCAGGAAAAGATGCTACCCCGTTCACATGTCTATGAATTAAAAACATGCTACCACTGGGAGGAAGGCATTGTGATTGTTCAGGGAGTAAATATCCACCTATAAATATGTAAATATCCACCTCTCATAAAGAAACCACAAATAACAAGTGGATACTGAGAAGGGCCTTTGGTGATCTTTGACACAGATTGAGAAATATAATAATGAAAAATGTGACGATTTGTGCCACTCACAATGGATTGCCAGTCTTTCAGAAATACTTCAGAGATAGATTAGAGATAGATTACAGGACTACATTTGTTTCTGTCCTGTCCATTTTACGTTGAATTGTTGAATTATTCCAAGCATCTAACAGGCTTTATCAACTGAACATTATATAACATCTTGATGCATACTCTATAATCCAGGTAAGAAAATCCCAGGAGTTAGGTCTGGACATAGATTTTGTCTGAGAAACGTTTCGTCACTCATCTAAGTGACTTCTTCAGTCTCAGCAGTTGGAAAACTTCCCCAATCTTATATACAGCACCTTTGAATAATGACTGATACCAGCACCATTGCATAACAATGGGACCGGTCAAGAGTGATGAAACGTTTCTCCGTCAAAATCTATGTCCAGATGAACAGACTCAACTCCTGGGATTTTCTTACCTTGATTATTGAGTATGCATCAAGACGTTTTGACTCAATTTGGCAAAGATTGCCTTAAACTCGTACGAGGGTACAAACAAACGGCTCGTAAGATGGCTGATTACAGGAACCACCTGAGATTCAACCTCAGATGCAGACAGAATGGGATCACTCCTAAGAGTCTGCAAATGAAATCCTCAGTAAAGGGCCACCGGGCTAACAAGATCCTCCAGAAGGCACAGAACCAGCTGCTGAATGAACGAGTGAGGCAAACCAACTTTACCATTGATGCTTTGAAAGTCAGAGAGGAACACATCCGACAGAGACTTACTTCATGTCTAGACGAGACCACCCTTCAACATGTGATCAACTTCACAGAAAAGGCTCGGTTAGCACAACATGAAAAGTCTAAAACTAGGCAGCAGAAGAAGTTCGATCTTCTTGCTGCACGCCAGAGACACCGGCGGACGGATGACACTCTCAAAGGCTGGAAGAGAGACGAAGGACAGACACAAGTTGTGGATGTGGACAAGTGGGTGAAGAACTTGTCTGACAGACAACTCACCCAGGCGGAGAAAGACATCTTGGCTAAGGGGCTGAATTTTGCTGTGACACCGAGGCAAATACCACTAGTAGAACTGATTACAGCCACGGAAACAGCAATCCGCAACAACAACATCGTGGACATGGAAGCAGAACAACTGCGAATGAAAGTTTCAGCCTGCCTTAGCAATGCTAAGCCACCGCCGTCTAACATCAGCAGAGAGGAAAGGAATGCACTCACGACTCTCAATAAGGATAATGACATCATCATCCTTCCAGCGGACAAAGGCAGGTGCACTGGTGCACGTTATATAAACCAGACAGACTATCATGAGAAAGTTATGACTCTCCTTTAGAGACACTAACACTTATGAGCCCCTGAAACGAGATCCTGGTAGCGGGTACAAGAAGAAAGGTGATAGATTGTCCTGAAGCTTTTAGAACAGGACAATGCTATTGACCCGGCCTATGTACCACAGATTATACCCACGGGAGGCTACACCTAGTTCTGTATGGTTTACCTAAGATACATAAACAGGGATGGGCCATTGCGGCCAATTGTGTGTATGATCAACTACAGTGACCTACAACATCGTTAACGTTTCTGGCATTGATCCTCAAACCCGTTGGTAGGCAGCACGGATCATCACATCCAGAACACCATGGATTTCGTAGATAAGGTGAGGGACGTCAGTGTGGAGACGGATGAAAACAATGGTCTCATTTGATGATGTCAACATCTTTCTTCACGTGCGTTCCAGTTGCTGCTGAGGCAGTAGAGGTAGTCCGAGTGAACTACAGGATGACCCAATAGGATCACCCTTAACTCGGACCAAAGTGTGTTTGCTTCTGGAGCTGTGTCTTCAATCCACCTATTTTCACATACAGAGAGCAGTACTATAGGCAGAAACATGGGTGCGCATGGGCTCCCCAGTTTCACCTATCGTGGCCACCCTGTATATGGAAAAGAAAGCACTAAGATCTATTCAGGAACACACCACCCACGCCATTGGTTTCAGATATGTGGATGGACACCTGGGTTAAAATGAAAATCTCAGAGAAGTTTGGGGAAGGCACATTTTCACCGACCACATCAACTCAGTGGACAGGGCAAACATTAAGTTCACCAGGGAGGATGTGAAGAACGGCAGGTTAGCCTTCTTGGATTGTGAGGTTGTGATTGGAGATGGGGGAACGATTGAAAGTCGATGTTTACCGTAAGCCTACACATACGGATCAGTACTTAAGTGTTTGACTCTCATCATCCACTGGAGCACAAAACTAGGAGTCATCAGGACACTGTACCACCCGAGCAGACAGCGTCCTCACTGACACAGCGGCCAAGGATGGAGAGAAAATCTCACATTAAGCAGGCCCTGGGCAAATGTGGTTATCCAAACTGGGCCTTTGTCAAAGCCAGGTAAGACGCCCAAACAGTGCTCCAGCAGATCGACGAGAGGAGAACAACAACCGCAGTCTAAGCGTAAACCAGTGGTGATTCCATATGTGGCAGGAACATCGGAACAATTGAGACGCATCTTTGCCAAACACCGCGTCTCAGTGGTTTTCAAACCCCAAAACACGTTACGACAGAACTGGTCCACCTCGAGGATCAGGTCCCCCCAGCCACAAAACAGAGTAATGTAGTGGGGGGGGTTACGCTGTTCAAGTGCCGGGAGGATTGCCAGAAATTGTACATCGGGGAAACCAAACAGTCACTGGCGAAACGGATGGCACAAATAGAAGAGAGCTACTTCATCAGGTCAAGGGACTCTGCGGTTTACACCCACCTACAGGCCAGTGGCCACTCTTTCAAGGATGAAGATGTGCAGATCCTTGATAGGGAGGAACGATGGTTTGAACGCGGAGTAAAAGAAGCCATTTTTTTTGTAAAAAGGGAACGTCCATCCCTGAACCCGAGAAGGGGCCCCAGAGTACACCTCTCACCATCTTACAATGGAGCCATCGCAGCCCTTCCCCAATCCTGTGTGAATGGCACACGTGGCCATTGTCGTTAAAGGCTATGTCCAATCTGCATATACGCAAACTGATCCCGGTCCCATTGTTTATGCAATGGTGCTGGTACCAGTCGTTATGCAAAGGTGCTGTATATAAGACTGGGGAAGTATTCCAACTGCTGAGACTGAAGAAGTCACTTAGATGAGTGACGAAACGTTTCTCAGACAAAATCTATGTCCAGATGAACAGATTCAACTCCTGGGATAAACATTATATAATTGTATTTCCATCGCCCAGTGCCTCATGCTGCACACCAGTGCTGGGTATGGTTACTTTTCTTACATGGGTACCAACTATACAGCTACTATAGTATAACAAATTCTGCTGCTACTATTTGTCTGTTGAGATTCCATGCTTGTATAATTCATACTATGAGCGTGTTAGCAGTGAGTGTGGCTGAAATGATATATCTCTAATTAGTATTGGCTACAAATCTTTGTCTATGTAGTGTACATAACACACTATATAATCCATAGCATACAAGCTGACATACATAAATGTAAGTTATTTATTGGATAACATTTCAACCATTTTAACCAGCTGTGCAGTTGACATTCTCTTTATGAAAATGTCTCTTTGAAATAGCCATATGAAACAGGTACGCATTAGTGCTAAAGAAGTAGTGTAACTCTTTTTCAGTGTAATTACCTAATAGTATTATTTGCTGAAGTTCACAGCTAGCTATCATTACACTCCAGAGGGGGGTCTTAAGGGGTCTTCTTGACCAATTGTGATGGCTTTTGGAATAGATTCTTTGCTTTATTCCCGGGATGTTTGCATGAGTCTGTCTTTGCTCTTACTCTCTCTGTTCTCTGACATGAGAAACATGCAATGACAGCTCCCCTTTTCTCTCTAGCAAAATACTTCCTGGCATTGGTTGAAGCAGAGAGGGCTAAACTAATTACCGGCCCTTGTTCTCTAAGGTTGGAGCTTACATGGCACAATGAAGTCATTATTGGTTCCACATGTTCCTTTTAGCAGGGCTAAGAAAGGAACCTCCATTACAGCAATTAACAATTAAATAAGACACAACAAAAGTACTTTTCTTTTAGTGGTGTCCTAAGTTGTATTATATTTCCACCCTTAAATAGAACCTTCTGTGTATTTTTTGGGCTTTGCTCATTGATTTGACAGCTGTGAAACAAGCCAAAGTGGGTTCCTCATGTCTCAACAGTTGTGTACTTTCACATACCCAGTTTTACAGAGTTACATTTTTTATCACACTGACTGCAGTTAACCATGCTACCTACAAACAATAATGGTCAGTTTGAAAAAGGGTAGTTGTTTGTTATGAAATTGTTTCTACCTGTAAGTAATATAAATGAACATATATATATGTAAACAACAGAGGAAACAACAGAGGAAACAATATTTGGTGACCAAAGGGTTTCCCACAAAAAATAATGCACATAAATAAATGTGAAATGTAGTATTTAGAAACTGCCCTAAATATTACTGTGTAACCAAAGCTTATTTCTATTATGTCAGGTGAAACTAATATAGATATGCCCCATAAAGTACAGTTATATGTGAGGAATATTGTAAAAGTTGTATGCATGTTAGTCAGAAATGTAGAGAGTAGTATGTATCATTTTGTATTCTGATTTCTCTTAAGGTTTCTGTTTTTTTTGTGAATTTGCTCCTGTTATTCCTCACCCTGTGGACTTTAATGCATCAATATGCTCTTCTTGTATGCACGTAGAGTTTGAAATATAGCGTGGGTATGTTACTGAATATAATGCAAGCTGTTCTTAATTTAGTTTCCTTTTGAAAAACCCACAAGGAACTGAGTACTAATTTGATTTCTTTTGCCCCACCTGTGAGAAAAATTTTTTTAGATCAAATTTCATTAACATTTTTGAACTGTAATAAGCAACATCAATCACTAGTCAAAGGCTCATTATGAACTGGACATGCCAAGTGGATTATTTTGGCAGCTCATTCTATTCTACTGGGCTCTAAGGGTTTCAAAAATCTGCAGGTCTTCCAGCATTGTTCTGTGTTGTGTCTCAAATTTTATTTAAGGTCCTTGAAGCCCTCAACAGAATTCCTGTCTAACCTGACAGTATGTATTGTGAAAGGACACAGCTGTATGTGGTAATATGTTTGAGTGAGTATATGAAAGTTGAAGGTGAAAAGGTGAAACACTCACTTGCAGTATTAAGTAATTCTGTAAGAGATGCGTCTATATTTTCAGTAGCTTTAATCACTGAAATGTGTGGGATTCTGTTTGAGGCACAAATATGTTCCGAAGAGATAGGGAAAATGTTTGCACCATCCTGAAGCTCATAAGCCCCACCCAGTGTTTCCCTTGGCTATATAATTTTTATCTGAAGTGGAGGAACAGGGGGTGAAGTTTTATGTTTCTCCATTTAACACACATACTTGTATTAACATCTTTGTGTGGTATTTTCATTGGCTGTTATATTTCTGTATTACTCCAATAACATACTCCAATAACTTAAAGTAGACTTTGGAATAATGTGAGAAGTTAGTTAATGTTGAAATTGCCTATCCTATGTACAGACTTATGGTTTTACTGAGGTGCACGCTTGGGCATAACATCAGGCATTGCCCCCTCAAGAGAAAAATATTTTCATAAAAGAGAAAATATTTTCATTCCTATACATAATTACATCATTTAAACATTTGTTTGAAGAAGTTATCAGAAAATGTATACAGTAACAGTCTGTATACAGTGGATTCAGAGAGTATTCAAACCTCTACAGTTTTTACACAATTTATTGTGTTTGTACATTTGATATTAAACTGTGAAATTTGCCACCTTTGCCCATCAATCTACACACAATAACTGATTGTGATAAAGTGTAAACTTGTTATGATTCTTTTTTTTGCAAATTAATTAAAAATCTAAAACTGAAATCTCTTCTTTACATAGAGTAAGTAGTCGCACCCTTTGCTGTGGCAGTCCATATCGATTCAGGAGTATTATTTTTGCTTTAATTATACTTGAGATGTCTCTAAAACTTGACAGCTGTCCCTATGTACATAAGGTCCCACTATGCACACTGCATGACAGGAAAGAACTTGGGCTCACCACTAGGGTCGATTCGGACCACATCATTCGTGGTGCTCCGCCGGATAGTGGAGCATCTGAAGGAGAAGCTAGGGCCCTAGAATGGATTGCTTACAGCTGCTACAGATTGTATTTAAGCAGGCCCCTAGCTCTCAAACTTTGCAGGGCATTACTTCGGGACTGCTCACCACGTCGGCTAATGTATGCCATGTTGCGGTAAAATCCGCTTATGTTCTCTGTGTTGCGGTAAGTCCGTGTTTATTACTACTGTTGCAGTAAACCCGCTTATGTTAACTACGTTACAGTAACCTGTTTGTGTTTACCATGTTGCGGTAAGGCCGCTTTTGTCTACGGTGTTGCGGAAAGCCTGCTTATGTTTATTGCATTGTGGAGGTCTGTTTATGTTAGTTATGTTGCGGAAGCCCGCTTCTGTTTACTGTGTTGCAGAAGCCCGTTTATGTGAGCCATGCCGCTTGGCGTCATACCCTTGGTTTTGTTTCGTGTGTTATGAGGCCCATTGTGAAAATAAACAATGGTTATGTGCGTTGAACCTGCACCCGTCTCCATTCCTCCCATTAGGCCCCGTCGTGACAGAATGCCCCGCCAAACCATGGAGACGGCAGGTTATCACAATACCCTGGTTCGGTCCGTGTGGGCTGAGCTGCTGGAAAAATTTGACGGCAATTCCCATCTATGCTGAGAATTTTTCCGGCAATGCTCAGCCTACTTGCGCCAGTTCCCTCACTACACCGATTTTGAACGCCTGGCATTTTTAGCTGGCGTCTCACTGGCAAACCGCGCCTCTGGTCGGACACAACCTGGTCCGACCTAATGTTGGGGACCAGTGACCAGCTTGTAGAGAAGCTGTGGGAGAGGTTCAGTCTCCTTACTGAAGACAAGCAGGTGTTCTCCAGCCGCCCACGTTTGTCCATGTTTGCTGGTAGTTTGCGGGATCCCCAGCTCACCTGCAGCCGGAAGGTACTGGTCAAGCACTGGTTAGTGCCCGGTAGCTCAGTATCTAAGCAAGTTAGCTCAGTAGTTGAGCCGGTTTGCTTTGTATCTGGGTCCGCTGTCTCCATATCTGAGCATGCTGCGTCTGTTAGCTCTGTAGATGAGCAGTTAGTGCCCTGTAACTTAGTATCTGAGCATATTAGCTCAGTACTTGAGCACGCTAGCGCCGTATCTAGTAGCCTTGAATTTGAGCATGTTCGTTTTGTATTTGAGCACGCTAGCTCCGTAGAAGAGCAGTTAGCATTCCGTTGCTCAGAATGTGAGCTGTTAGTGCTCAGTAGCTCAGTATCTGAGTTAGTTTTGTAACCAAGCATGTTAGCTCTGAATCTCAATTTGTTGGTTTCGTCGGTGCGCTGTTAGCATCGTACAGTGCGAGAGCGCCGCACCCTGTAGTTTCGTATCGAAGCATGTTAGATCCGTATCTGAGTTCGTTAATTCCATTTCCATGCACTTTGTGCCTCTTAGCTTTATAGATGCGCCATTAGCGCCATATAGCTCCATACCCGAGCACGCCGCCCTTTCTAGTTTTGTACCTGAGCACGATGCGTCACGTAGTTCTGTACCCAAATGAGATGTGACTTTCAGTATTTTGTCACGGACATTGGCGCCGGCCCCTGCGCCACGGACATAAGTGCCGAGGTCGTCTTCTCGTCCATGAGGCCACCCCAAAGGCTGTTTGTTTCCACGAGGCCACCCCGGAGGCTGTTTGTTTCCATGAGGCCTTGCCAGAGGCCGTTTGTTTCCACAAGGCCAGCCAGGAGGCTGTTTGTTCCAAAGTGGCTGTCTCTAAGGACGTCCAGAGCGCCTCACTCCCCTCTAGGTGCTGCCACGAGAGAAAGCCACCGGACAAATGGGAGGGGCCCAAGGGGCCATTTATTAAGGAGCCCTGGCTCTGTCTCGGGCTCCTTGGGTAGGGGATATGTCACAGATCGTCTCGGAATTGGGGTTGCCACTCCCCTCCTAGCCCCTGGGGGCGATCCGGATCACATCATTCCCACTCATGTTTATTGTGTTGCGGAAGCCCGTTTATGTGAGCCGTGCCGCATGGCGTCATACCCTTGGTTTTATTTTGTGTTCTGAGGCCCATTGTGAAAATAAACAATGGTTATTGTTGTTGAACCTGCACTTGTCTCCATTCCTCCCGTTAGGCCCCGTCGTGACAATATACCGCCATGATAAAATCATGGCAAGGCACAAATCTGGGCAAGGGGTTAAAACCATTTCTAAAACTCTTAGTGTTCCCAATCGGGCTTCCTAGGAACACAATGATCTAAACTAAAACTCTTCGTGGTATTGGTTGTTCATCCAAACTGAATATCCTGGCAAGACATTTTCTTTAACCTGATGAGACAAAAAATTAAGAATTTTGACAGATCTCCAAACACTGTTTCTGGTAAACATCAGACATTGTGTATCACCTGGCTAATATCAGCCTATGGTAAAGCATGGCGGTGGCATCGTCCTTCTCAGTGCCATGACTGGTCAGAATAGAGGAAAGGATGAATGCAGCCAAATATAGACTATTGTTTGAAGGTAATCCGTTCCATGATATACTGTACACCTTTTAGTGTAAAAAATACCCAAAGCATACAGCCAAGGCAATGTTGGAGTGGTTTCAGGTCATGTATCTTAAGTGCATTGACATAGACTTCCCAAATGAATGTTTACAAAACTTCTTTTTATTTGCAAAATTTTTTTAAATCACATTTTTGCTTTGGCATTATGAAATATTGATTTTAGATTTATGGGGGGAAATTGAAATGTATTTTTATTCATTTAAAATTAAATTTACACAAAATAAAGTGATCAATGTGTATAGGGACAAATTACTCCCTCAAGATGAAAATTGTCATATATTACTACATCCATTAGGAGGAACCCCTACAAAGAACTAAATATCTGCTCTCTAACAGCAGACTCTTTATTTTCCGGAACAACACTTAATACTCTATCACCAACACAGCCTCTGCCATCTGTAGTTTTAAAGTAAAAAACAAAAAACAAAAAAAGCAATCCATGCAGTGAGATAGCATTCCAACATTAATCATGATGTACATCTCCTCTACAGCTATTTCTTATTTGAGCATCAGCTGTGTGTAAACAAATTCTGCTCCTCAATAGTTTTAAGTCAGATGCCCCCTGTTTGTATTTTCTCCTTGTTTACTTAAATGCAGATAGGGGTCTAATGCAGGTGCAGTAATTTTGTGCTGTGAAAAATTGGAACAGGTGACATGGCTCCCTGATATCAGCAGCCATAAGGCTTATCAGACCTTAACTAGAATAATCACAAACCTGAAATTATCTCTTCCCCTCTATGGCCCGGTGACATGCATACTTTTATGTATCCTTTCTGAATATTTTTGTTGTTGTTCTAGGTCATCCTTGTCCATGTTCGTGGCTATTTATATTTAAGGTTATCCTTCCCCATGCTGATCTGAAACTGGTTTTACAGGAACTTTTAATGGTGAAAAGTAGCATGACGACATTTTTGCATACTCATTTGAGACCGAGAACTCATGAGTGACAGTTGAATCGGACGCCTTTCTGTAATTTCTAGTCTGTTGTGACTGCTTACACTTAAAGCACAGTATATTTCTATTGGAACAAATAAACATGCTTTAGTGAATACAATGGCCATATCTGTCTGCTTATACCACATATTCACATTCAGACTTTCTGCAAATTCACTCTTGCTTTAAATACTTAGTATCATCTGGATCTGTAAATGTCTCACATACTGTATTTAGCTGACATCCATATATTTTGTCAGTATGGTAACATTCCCACCTTTTCAATGAAAAAAAAAAAAACTATTGCAGCATATTCAGAATTTTTTTTAAATTTTTTGTATTAGATTAAAAAGTCTCTAGATTTTAGGACAGTAGTAGTACCCTATTCTCACTTTGTCTTGTTTCCCCACTATTCAGTAATTGTAAATTCTACACAGAAAATAAAACTTATGTGGTGCTGTATTCAACTGTGTAAATACACTCATATAAAACATAATAATGCAGACTGTTTTCCTTACAAGAAAAAAAAAAGAAGATACAAAAAATACCAAAATGAACCGTTTCCAACACAAACTAACATGCACAATTAAATAAATCTGTTACTGAAGATCCTTGAGAATCTTGGTTGTGGTGAATGCAACAAACACATAACATTTACATTTACATTTACATTTACAGCATTTAGCAGACGCCCTTATCCAGAGCGACTTACAATTGGTACAATCTTACAATCCAAGCAGTTGTGAGTTAAGGGTCTTGCTCAAGGACCCAACAGTGGCAGCTTGGCAGAGGTGGGATTTGAACCCTGGACCTTCTGGGCCAGAGTCCAGTACCTTAACCGCTAGGCTACCACAGTCCCAATGAATCACATAAAATATGACAAAAAGTAGAGGTGAACAGGCAAAGACACAGGAGTTACAGTGTGAACTATGGCAAACACAAGAGAATAGGAAACCATGAGTCCTTAAATAGTGCCTGTAAACTATGTACACAAGTGAGTGAGTGAGCTTGAGCCAATATATAGAACAGGTACCCTCTGGTGGCTTGGAGGGGTTAAAGCAGGTATTGGTGCTAAATGAAAATGCTATGTTGATGCACTGTGAGGACAATGATTAAGCAATTTTCTTTTAACTGTCTATTTTGTCTTTTACTCTGTGGAAATGGGCATGTGTATAAGGAGTCTGTTGGTAATAAGTAGCTTTTCTGGGAGAGAGAAACTAAGCCTGGGGCAAACGTTTCTATAGATTATAAAGTACTATAGCATCATCAAGTTTGCCATCCCTACAAACAAAAAAGACTGGCATATGCTGGGTTTTGAACACTGGCATGCTGGTCAATCAGCTTCATGAGCAAGACCATTTGAGTTAACAAGCTACAGTGGTGCTTGAAAGTTTGTGAACCCTTTAGAATTTTCTATATTTCTGCATAAATATGACCTAAAATATTATCAGATTTTCACACAAGTCCTAAAAGTAGATAAAGAAAACCCAGTTAAACAAATGAGACAAAAATATTATACTTGGTAATTTATTTATTGAGCAAATGAGCCAATATTACATATTAGTGAGAGGCAAAAGTATGTGAACCTCTAGAATTAGCAGTTAATTTGTAGGTGAA
Source organism: Ancistrus triradiatus (assembly GCA_025084515.1). Classification (NCBI taxonomy): domain Eukaryota; kingdom Metazoa; phylum Chordata; class Actinopteri; order Siluriformes; family Loricariidae; genus Ancistrus; species Ancistrus triradiatus. The sequence goes on along the minus strand of JAJAGP010000665.1, from coordinate 117,152 downwards.
ATTAGAATCAGGTGTTTTCAATCAATGGGATGATAACAGGTGTGAGTGGGCACCGTATTTTATTTAAAGAACATAGATCTATCAATGTCTGCTCTTCAAAACACGTTTGTGGAAGTTTATCATTGCACAAACAAAGGAGATTTCTGAGAACCTCAGAAAGAGTTGTTGATGCCCATCATGCTGGAAAAGGTTACAAAACCATTTCTAAAGAGTTTGGACTCCACCAATCCAAAGTCAGATAGATTGTGTACAAATGGAGGAAATTCAAGACCATTGTTTCCCTCCTGAGGAGTGGTCGACCAACAAAGACCACTCCAAGAGCAAGGCGTGTAATAGTTGGTGAAGTCACAAAGGACCCAGGGTAACTTCAAAGCAACTGAAGGCCTCTCTCACATTGGCTATTGTTAATGTTCATGAGTCCACCATCAGAAGAACATTGAACAACAATGGTGTTCATGGTAGAGTTGCAAGGAAAAAGCCACTGCTCTCCAAAAAGAACAAAGTTTGCTAAATATCATGTGGACAAGCCAGAAGGCTATTGAAAGAATGTTTTGTGAACGGATGAGACCAAAATAGAACTTTTTGGTTTAAAAGAAAAGCGTTATGTTTGGAAAAAGGAAAACACTGCATTCCAGCATAAGAACCTTATCCCATCTGTGAAACATGGTGGTGGTAGTATCATGGCTTGGGCCTGTTTTGCTGCATCTGGGCCAGGACGGCTTGCCATCATTGATGGGACAATGAATTCTGAATTATATCAGCGAATTCAAAAGGAAAATGTCATGACATTTGTCCAAGAACTGAATCTCAAGTAAAGGTGGGTAATGCAGCAAGACAACGACCCTAAGCACAAGTCATTCTACGAAAGAATAGTTAAAGAGGAATAAAGTTCATGTTTTGGAATGGCCAAGTCAAAGTACTGACCTTAATCCAATAGAAATGTTGTGGAAGGAACTGGGTGGAAGTGAGCAGTTAATGTGAGGAAACCCATCAACATCCCAGAGTTGAAGCTGTTCTGTACAGAAGAATTGGCTAAAATTCCTCCAAGCCGGTGTGATCAACATTTACAGGAAACATTTAGTTGCTGCACAGGGGGGATCACACCAGATCCTAAAAGCAAATGTTCACATAATTTTGCCAGTCACTAATATGAAATATTGGATATTTTTCCTCAATAAATAAATGACCAAGTATAATAATTTTGTGTCATCTGTTTAACTGGGTTCTCTTTATCTACTTTTAAGACTTGTGTGAAAATTTGATGATGTTTTAGATCATATGTTTGCAGAAATATATACATTTCTAAAAGGTTCACAACCTTTCAAGCATCACTGTAAACCATTGCCAGTTCAGCACTAACCACTATAAACCAACTTGAGCTAATTTGGACATGTAACTCATGTGGATTTGCTTACCAGTATACTAACATGCAAAACACAACTTTTGCTGTTTTTTTAAGGCAGGCATGGTTACCATGGAAACTCTGTTGGTCCAAGATATAACTGACAGATGTGCAAGGCTGAACATGTAACATGTTCTTGTATCTGTGTGTTTGCAAGTGTGAAATTTTGTGTCTGGCATCCACACAATTTCCAATACGTTTAGTGTAATGCTGCATGAGTTTGCTGGCAAACTGGATGCCAGGGCCTTGAAAATTAGTTTAACCTGTTAAATACTACATCAGTTCTTTTATGAAAAAACACCCTGGACTGTTATTGCTTGGAAGGAAGGGTGGATACTGTGCAAAAGGCTTAGGCCACTATTAGCTTTGATGTTTTATCAATGGTATAATGACCATATATAGCAAGCTGTCGACAATGGGACCCAAAAAATTAAAACCTGGATTCATCACTCAATAATACTCTTTTCCATTGATCTTCATTTCACACTTTGTAAGCTTTAGCATATCTTAGCTTTTTCACCCTGTTCCCCTTCTGAAAATGTGGTTTCTTGGCTGCTAATATTCCAACACCTTTCCAGATTGAGCTTCTTTGGTGTTTAGAGAGTCAACTTGGCATCCCGATGAAGCTGCAAGATTCTGCAGATGCTCAAGTGTAAGGGGAGGTCACACTAATCCTTGCCACTGTAGCCTATAGAGGCTGTCTTTTTCAGAATTTTTTTCTGTTTTTTTAATACTGCATACAAATTTCCTGTATTTTCCGGTTGTATTATAATCAAGACACAGGAGAAATTAGATATGGCCATTAGACCATTGCTAAAACAAGGGTATATCTAATCCATAGGTGTCCTAAGACGTTTGTACAGTACTGTATTTTCACTATACATGTGGTCACTGAAAAATATACACATCACATTGTATGCTCATTGGAACACTAGTTGAAATAGTGTACATTTTTGTAAAATACATTATTCCCTTTACAAATTAACATGAGTTCAAAGAAATGCAATAAACTTAAATGTTTACATTCTATACATGAATAAAAAATCAGTATGTGATGAACAAGTAAAGTGGAAAAGTGGAAGGGTTTTGTACAGCGGGACAAAAATGTATTTAGTCAGCCACTGGTTGCACGAGTTCTCCTACTTAGAAAAATGAGAGAGGTTTATAATTTTCATCATAGGTACACTTCAACTATGAGAGAGAAATTGTCTTGATGCATGCTCAATAATCCAGGTAAGAAAATCCCAGAAGTTGAATCTGTTCATCTGGACATAACTTTATGTCCAGATGAACAGATTCAATTTCTGGGATATGAGAGACAAAATGAAAAAAAAAAAAAATCCAGGAAATCACATTGTAGGATGTTTAAAGAATTTAATTGTAAATTATGATGGAAAATAAGTATTTGGTCAATAACAAAAGTTCAACTCAATACTTTGTAACATAGCCTTTGATGGTAATGAGGTAAAGAGGTCAAACGTTTCTTATAAGTCTTCAGCAGGTTTGCACACACTGTAGCTGGTATTTTGGCGAATTCCTCCATGCGGATCTCCTTTAGAGCAGTGATGTTTTGGGGCTGTTGCTAGGCAACACGGACGTTCAACTCCCTCCACAAATTTTCTATGGGGTTGAGGTCTGGAGACTCACTAGGCCATTCCAGGACCTTGAAATGCTTTTTACGGAGCCACTCCTTCGTTGCCTGAGCAGTGTGTTTGGGATCATTGTCATGCTGGAAGACCCAGCTCTCTGCAGGTCGTTCATCAGGTCCCTCAATGTAGTTCTGGGATTTTTGCTCACCATCCTCATGATCATTTTGACCCCAGATCTTGTGTGGGGCCCAGATTGCGGGAGATTATCAATGGTCTTGTATGTCTTCCATTTTCTAACAATTGCTCCCACAATTGATTTATTCACATGAACCTGCTTGCCTATTGTAGATTCACTCTTCCCGCCTGGTGCAGGTCTATGATTTACCTTCCTGGTGTCCTTCGACAGCTCTTTGGTCTTGGCCATGGTTGAGTTTGGAGTCTGACTGTTTGAGGCTGTGGACAGGTGTTTTTTATACAGGTAACAAGGTCAAACAGGTGCCATTAACAAGTGGAGGACAGAAGACCTTCTTAAAGAATAAGTTACAGGTCCGTTAGAGTCAGAAATCTTGCTTGTTTGTGGGTGACCAAATACTTATTTTCCACCATGATATACAATTAAATTCTTTAAAAATCCTACAGTGTGATTTCCTGGATTTTCTTTTGGTCATTTTATCTCTCATAGTTGAAGTGTACCTATGATAAAAATTACAGACCTCTCTCATCTTTCTAAATAGGAGAACTTGCACAATCAGTGGCTGACTAAATATTTTTTTGCCCCACTGTATGCACAGATACTCCTATGACCGACTGGATGAACTTCATTATTTGCATAGACATCAGTGAGGAGAAACATTATTAAAAAAGACATTCATAACATTGAATCTGCATGTGGTCTTCCCAGATGTCTGCAAAAGCCACTTTTGTCACTTCTTCAGGTTGTTCATCACAGATCACAAATGATAGAGTGGCCAAGGACCCCTGGATTGCAGTTTAAAACCATGGCTAAACATGAAGCCTTCAGCTCTACTTTCATTTCTGACTTCCAGAGGTAGTATCAAATGGATTGGATACAAATAATTGGCTTTAATAAATTTCTCTTACAAATAAAATTATATCTTGTGGCACAGGCTGTACTTCAGTTACCACTTTCACAGCTTCAGTTCCACCTCTGTCAAACTTCCACCATTGGAACATGTAGCCAACAATTACTTGGACTGTAAGACTGTATCAGGCTAATGTGACGGGTACTACACCTAGGGTACAGAACCAATGCAACAGTTTCTGTGTTGTGCAGTGGAACTTGTGTACAGATGTCTGTGGTTAGGAAGCAGTTGCAACAATGATGGCGGACTCCCCTCTGTTGTGCTTTATTGTGCCTGTACATATAAATACGCAATCCATTCTCAAATCATGCTTTCTGCAGCTGCATATGTGCTCTATAGAAAAATAAGAAGATGTAAACAAACATTTAGGCTTCCTTTTCTGTACGTTCCAATTAATTGCCCATGAGGTTCACTTGGCACTAAAACTACTACACTACTCAACTCCGCTAAGAATTAAGTGATAAAACTGATTAAATATGCATCAACACTTAACGGAAACAGCAGTTAGATATTGTGACAAAAACATTAAAGTTCAAGCTTACAATAGTTCATCTCAAAAGTATTAAAACTTATCTAACTATGAGATTATTTGCTGAATGTTTTTATGCCACTCACCTCCAGCACCATGTGAAACGCTACTGGAGTAAGGCAAGCGTAACAGAACAAAATCGATACAAAATGGAAGCACTTGCAGTTGCGCAATACAACAGGGAATTGTAGTCTAAAATAACACGAACATCTACGTTATGTTTTAGAATACTTAACAATATTTTTAGAAAACAAGATAAATATAAAACAACAGTTGAGTTATTCAAACAGTAATTTTGAAAGAATTCAATCAAATATGGAACAATAATAATTATCAAATTTGTTTTCTTTAACTCCGTTACACCCACCCCCACTGAATTCTTACAAAATTATGCACACACCGGGACAAACGTCACACAATGTGTGTTTTATAATCAGGAAGACCGACTCATAAGTATCCAACAAGGATGAAATGGAAGGGGAGTGACGTCTAGCTCCCCAATCAACTACCGGACATAGGATGCCTTTTACACCCCACACAAACCCATAGATTCTATCACAGCACAAAATCTATATACATGGATGCCCCTTGACACAATGGCTACCAAACAAAACATCAGCAATGGAAAAAAAGTCTTTAACCCTGAAAGGCCTGAAAAAACAGATCTACAAACTGCCTGAACATTTTGTTGCATATTTTTAACAACATCTTGTCCTGACATGGTGTTAAGAAGCCTGCTGCTTTTTAAGGCATGTCTTTGTAATGTCGAGCCATATTTGTCAGAACTGTCCCCTCTAAACACTTTGAGTTCATGTTCTGTCTTAATATGAACAGTCAGCTGAGGAGTGACTGGTCTTAAGGAGCAAGGCCTAGTACTCATCTTTAGTTTGTCACTATCACTATCTTTAACAAAGAGTCCTGCTTCCATTAATCCAGTTGCAATCAAGTCACCTATCTGCATACTCAGTTGAACTTACTGAAATACTGCTCCATACGGGACAACCCTGGGCTCCTACAATGTCCTCTGCCCCTACCAATCCCTGTCATTATATTCGAGTTACCTATACCTCCACTGTGAAACCCACTGGAAACTGGAGTCTCAGTCTTCAAATGTTCATTAAACACAATACCTCTGCCTCTGCCTGAGTAAGACCTAGGGCATTCAACAAATTCACAGCTACTCAATTTCTGAAACATTGTTCAATCGTAAATAAAATAACTACATCAAAGCAATTTGAGATTTGGCAGTCGCAAAACAAAACACAGAAATCTATTGTCACGGAGCGCCGGGGACGTGGACGTTGTGCTCCTCCTGGCCGCCGGGTGGCGATCCGGACACTGACTTTTCATAGCGCCACCTGGTTTGCAAAGCCACCGAGGGAGAAGCTGGGACGCTTACCGTAATGACTCACAGCTGTTTCTATTGGTATTTAAGCAGCGTCCTAGCTCTTCCTCGGCGCGGGGATTTGTGTTTGGATTACTATCCTTCTGACTGTTACGGTGTTTTGTTCTTTGTACCCGTTTGCAGCCTTTATTCCGGTGAGCCCGTTCAGTTGTGTCTTGCGGTAGCTGGTGGTTTTTTGTTCGTTCGGTTTATTATTAGTTTGTGTATGTATTTTATGTTCATCTTTCAGTAAATTCAGTATGGTGATTACTTTAGAACCTGCGCACGTCTTCTCCTTTCCTGTTAGGCACTCCCGTCGTTACAGAAATCCCCGCCATGCTATGGAGACGGCAGGTTATTGCGCTGCCCCGGTTTTGCCTGTGAGGAACGAGCTGCCGAAGAGATTTGACGGTCATCCCCGTTAGTGTGGTGAATTTTTTCGACAGTGTTCGCTCTATTTGCGCCAGTACCCTCATTATACGGATGAGGAACGTTTGGTGTTTGTTCAATGGCGTCTCTCAGGCAAAGCCCTTGACTGGGCAGTTGCCAACTGGTCCCGGTTGTTTCTGGGGACTTATGACCAGTTCATTAGTGAGCTGTGGGACCAGTTTGGCCTTAATGAGTACTCCAAGCTTGTCGCCCGCCCTGTCCGGTTTGCGTTGGCTGGCCGTGTGCTGGATCCTCAGCTTGGCCGCAGCCGGGCCATTGTAGTCAAGCGTTGGCATGCGCTTGTAACTCGTGTTTCAGACCACACTAGTTCACTGCAGGAACCGGTCGTTGTGGATAATCGTGTCTCAGACCACACTAGTTCAAAACATGAACCGATAGTTGTGGATAATGGCGTTTCAGACCACCCTAGTTCACTGCATGAACCGATAGTTGTGGATAATGCCGTTTCAGACCACCCTAGTTCACTGCATGAACCGATAGTTGTGGATAATCATGTTTCAGACCACACTAGTTCACTGCAGGAACCGATAGTTGTGGGTAATCGTGTCTCAGACCACACTAGTGCAAAAGTTGAACCTCTAGTTGTGGACACTCGTGTTTCAGACTACCTTAGTTCACTGCAGGAACCGATAGTTGTGGATAATGGCGTTTCAGACCACACTAGTTCACTGCAGGAACCGATAGTTGTGGGTAATCGTGTCTCAGGACCACACTAGTTCAGAACATGACCGATAGTTTGTGGGGTAATCGTGTCTCAGACCACACTAGTGCAAAAGTTGAACCTCTAGTTGTGGACACTCGTGTTTCAGACCACCCTAGTTCACTGCAGGAACCGATAGTTGTGGATAATGGCGTTTCAGACCACACTAGTTCACTGCAGGAACCGATAGTTGTGGGTAATCGTGTCTCAGACCACACTAGTTCAGAACATGAACCGATAGTTGTGGGTAATCGTGTCTCAGACCACACTAGTGCAAAAGTTGAACCTCTAGTTGTGGACACTCGTGTTTCAGACCACACTAGTCCACTGCAGGAACCGGTAGTTGTGGATAATGGTGTTTCAGACCACACTAGTCAACTGCAGGAACCGGTAGTTGTGGACACTCGTGTTTCAGACCACACTAGTTCAAAATTGGAACCGATAGTTGTAGAAACTCGCGATCCAGACCACACTAGTTCAAAACATGAACCGATAGTTGTGGATAATGGCGTTTCAGACCACACTAGTTCAATAGTTGAAACTCTAGTTGTGGAAACTCGTGTTTCTGTACAAGCTAGCTGAATTTATGAGCCGATAGCTTCTTTATTTCCTGTGTCAGTACAAGCTAGCTCAGTAAACAAGCCGATAGCCTCTTGGTATCCTGTTTCTGTACTCGCTAGCCCCATTGCTAGCCGTCAGCAATTAGTGTTCGGGTTTCGGAGCTCGCTAGCAAGGTACCGATTCCTGCCCCATGGATAAGTGTGCCTACTCCCACGTCTCGGACATTCGTGCTGACTCCCGCGTCTCGGTCAGTTGTGCCACCTCCTGCACCACGGACAATTTTGCCTACTCCCGCGTCTCGGACTTTAGTGCCAGTACTTGCTCCAAGGCTGTCTTATTCCGGACCTGTGTCAGCTCCAAGGGCAACAGATCCGGTGGCAGTACCAAGAGTGACTGTTCCAGTGCCAGCACCAAGAGTGAAGGTCCCCGTGGTCATGCCAAGACAACTGTTCCAGTGCCAGCACCGCGAGTGAAGGTCCCCATGGTCATGCCAAGAACGAACTGTTCTGCGCCAGCACCGAGAGTGAAGGTCCCCGTGGTCATGCCAAGAACAACTGTTCCAGTGCCAGAACCAAGGGTGAAGGTCCCTGTGGTCATGCCAAGAACAACTGTTCCAGTGCCAGCACCAAGGGTGAAGGTCCCTGTGGTCCATTCCGAGGGCATCTGTTCCAGTGCCTGCATTGAGAGCAGCGGATCCAGTGGCGGTTCCGAGAGCGAGTGTTCCAGCACCTGTAACCGTTCCTTGTCTGTTTTAGTTCCAGTGCCCCCAGCGCAAAGGGCGTCTGCAGTTCCAGTGCCAGCGCCGAGGGCGTCTGCAGTTCCAGTGCCAGCGCCGAGGGCGTCTGCAGTTCCAGTGCCAGCGCCGAGGGCGTCTGCAGTTCCTGTGTCAGCGGCCGAGGGCGTCTGCAGTTCCTGTGTCAGCGCCGAGGGCGTCTCTGCAGTTCCTGAGCCAGCGCCGAGGGCGTCTGCAGTTCCTGAGCCAGCGCCGAGGGCGTCTGCAGTTCCTGAGCCAGCGCCGAGGGCGTCAGCAGATCCTGTGCCAGCGCCGAGGGCGTCAGCAGATCCTGCGGTTGCGCCGAGGGCATCAGCAGATAATGCGGCTGCGCCGAGGGCGTCAGCAGATCCTGCGGCTGCGTCGAGGGCAACAGTCGAGCCAGAGGCCTTGCCAGGGGCCGTCCGTCTGCCTGAGGCCCCGCCGGAGGCCGTCCGTTCTCCAGAGGCCCTGCCGGAGGCCGTCGGTTCTCCAGAGGCCTTGCCGGAGGCCGTCAGTTCTCCAGAGGCCTTGCCGGAGGCCGTGTATTTTCGTGAGTTGTTCTCGCTTCCCTTGTTTGCTCGCTTGTTCTTTGTACCCGTTTGGAGCCTTTATTCCGGTGAGCCCGTTCAGTTATGTGTCTTGCGGTAGCTGGTGGTTTTTTGTTCGTTCGGTTTTTTATTAGTTTGTGTATGTATTTTATGTTCATCTTTCAGTAAATTCAGTATGATGATTACTTTAGAACCTGCGCACGTCTCCTCCTTTCCTGTTAGGCACTCCCGTCGTTACATCTATCGCCAATAGCCTACTGGACAAGCCTGCCACTATTATTGCTAAACGGATTCTATGCTATTCTCAGCAACTTGCTTAGCGATCTGCAACGAGCTGATCTCAATGATCCAAAGAAAGGTCATGGCACCAGGGTGACGGGTACTGCACCAAGGGGACGGGTACAGTACCAATGAAACAGTCTCTGCGTTGTGTAGTGGGTCTTGTGTACAACTGTCTGTGGTTAGGAAGCAGCTGCAACAATGACGGCAAACTCTGCTGCAAAGGCTCTATAGAAATAAAAAGATGTAAACAAATGTTTAGGCTTCCCTTATGTTCCAATTAATTGCCCACAACGTTCACTTTGTGCCAAAACTACTGCACTACTAATTCTAACTCCGCTAAGAATTAAGTGATAAAACCGATTAAATATGCATCAACATAACGGAAACAGCAGTTAGACATTGTGACAAAAATATTAAAGTTTATGCTTGAAATAGTTCACCTCAAAAGTATTCAAACTTATCAAAATATGAGATTTTTTGTGGATCGTTTTTCATGCCACTGACTTCCAGCACCGTGCGAAACTCTATGGAGTAAGGCAAACCTAACAGGACAAAATCAATGCAAAATGGAAGCATTGCTGTTGTGCAATACAGCAGGGAATTGTAGTCTAAAGTAACACTAACATGTATGTTGTATTTTTAGAATATTTAACAATACATTTTTAGAAAACAAGATAAATATAAAACAATTGAGTTATTTAAACAGTAAATTTTAAAAGAATTCAATCAAATATGGAACAATAATAATAATTAGTAAATTAGTTCGTTTTAACTCCGTTACACTAGGTGGGTAGCACTGTCACCTCACAGCGAGAAGATCCTGGGTCTGATCCCTGTGTGCTCTGCTCTTCTCCCCGATATATATATATTATATATATATATATATATATATATATATATGGATATATATATATATATATAATATATATATATTAAACACAATGCTCTCAGGTCGAAGAAATATTAGAATATATTTGCATATTTATCCATTCCCAGTGCATAATATCTTTAAACGATTTAAGGAATCTGGGGGAATTTGGAATCTGGGGGAATCTGGGGGAGCAACAAGTCCAAAAGCCAGGCTCTGTCATGGTATCGTGTTGTGTCAGTCTCTTGGCAAGGGTAATTTACACTTCTGTGATAGCAGCATTAATGCAGAAAAGTAGAATTCTAGGTCAGTATATGCTGTTTTCTTTCAAATTATATGCTGCACACAGTACAACAAGTCCTGACCTGTTTCGAAATGAAAAATTTGATGACAACGCCATGTTGTTGCAAACCTTAAAATGTGTTTACAGGTAGAATGACAATTAACACCTGAACCACTTCATCGCTTGGAATCCTCAGTGCAAAAACATATTTTATTTGTTGTGAGAACGAATGGCAACATTAAAAAGTAGTAACTTCTTTACTGTCCCAACTTTTTTTATGTGTTGCAGGCCTGAACTGCAGGAATGGATGTGTATTAACAAATGAATTAAAGTTGATCGGACAAAAAATGAAATGTCTTGGGTTCAAACTAACTGCAGTGAAATAAAAGTCAAAGTAAATGTAAGAAACTGTTTTTTCCAAGCATTGTCTGATTTATGGTTGTAGTAGTCTCCCAACTTAAAGGCTGTTACAGTGTCAACAGTGGGGGTAGATAAGATCTAAAAAATATGTCAAATTGTAGCTCATGGAATGTAGATTCTGAGTTGTATAGCGGCATGTAAACTGGTCATTGATTGATTTTGGGTCCAGATAACAACTAAAATCTCCTAGTTCAGCCAGATGCCCTCACTTCCCTACCATATAATGATAATGCAATAGTAAACATCAGACCAGACATCCCTCTTACGTGCTTAAAGGTCCAGTACCAGGGCTAACTGTAGGCTCTTTTGATGGTGGACATTGTTTAGGATGGACACTGTCTGTTGTGCAACTTTCAGCCCCATACTCTGATGTAATTTGTACCACAGTAGCCCTTTTCTCTATTTGAATGAGGCAGGACAGTTTCATTCTTCATTAGTGGTCTTTTAGGGTTCGCCATATTAAAAACGGCAGATGAACCCAAAAAATAAAAATATGAAGGTTTTGGACCCAAATGCAGTTAGCTCCAGATAGAAGTGGTAAACCAAAATATAAATACATAAAGAAACCCAAAAAGTTCACCAAAAGAAAGCTGAAAATAAAACGAAAAAGAAAACACACGTCGTAAGCGTAAAGTACCCCTATTCGCTATTCGGCCTATGACGTGTTTTCCACTGCGCCAACTCGGCGTACGGGTCTGTGCATGTGGAAACCATCAGATACCCGCACGGAGAATTTGCGAAGGTGACTTACAGTCCTCCTGAGACTTCTGGTAGCGTGAGGCCGAGCAGAACGTCTGCAAAGAGCGTCTTACGGTTCTACGAAGACTTCAGGGAGCATGGAGCTGACGCGGGAATGAAAAGGAGGAGACTATAAATAAGCTCAGTGTCATTTTCCTCCGTAGGAGGAGGGGGTGAGCGGCGCGATAAGGAGAAGGCAGGGTGTGCTTTGCCGCAGCGGGCAAGCTCAAAATGGAGCCCAGTAAGTCCAGCGTTAGTGCGCTGTAATCACTTGCTCTACGCTGGCATCTAAGCCCTAACGTACCAAGCCATCCTCCTGACTGGCCCAAACTGACAAGCTAGGAATTGCCAGTCGTACCTTTGTCCCTATCCAAAAAACAGCGCACGAAACTACTGACAAAAGAAAAACTGGTAGCAATAGCGCAAATGCTATGGCAAACAGATTAGCAGGATGAGCCGGGTGAGACAACCTGTGTGGGCTAACAGGTGTACTTATATAGCCCAAACAACAGGTGTTGGGAATTTAAGCGCAATAAGCCAAATAGGGGACTGGCGCTTGCGTGACCGCGCTGAGCGTGCTCACGCCGAAAAATGAGTCAACACTTGCCTATAGCGACCCAAGCGTGTTCACAATGTTCACAATATGGTCATAATGTTTTGGCTCGTCAGTGTATATGGGTGTGTTTAGTGTTACTTCAGATCATTGGGGCACACAAAGTAATCACACATTATCTATTTCAAACTAGTATCCATTGGGAACTACATCTTGCAGATGACATATTGCTATAAACCAGCAGCATATGCAATAAAGGCAACAAATAATTAAAAAAAAAAAAACGCAATCAGTTGTGCACAATGTGCACAGTGCCCTCCATAATTCTTTAATCGAAAAAGTTTGGAACAACCAGGACTCTTCCTAGAGCTGGCCGTCCCAGCAAACTAAGTAATTGGGGGAGAAGGGAGTTGGTAAGAGACATGACCAAGAACCCAATGGTGAGGTATAAAGATCCTGTGTACAGATGGGAGAAACTTCCAGAAGGTCCACCATCACTGCAGCACTCCACCAAAAACTCCCAAAATCCAGTTGTCCAAACGTTGTGGCATCATACTCAAAAAGACTGCATACCCAAAAATGCAATATTTTAGTTTTTCCTTTTCAATAAATTCTAAAAATGTCTAAAAATCCTCAGTATTGGGAGCAGAATGATGAGGAAAAGCTTTATTTATTTTATTTATCTTACTACAAGGCCGCAACATAACAAAATGTGAAAAAAGTGAAAGGGTCTGAAGACTTTCCGAATGCGTCCTATATAATAAGATTTATTTTTCTCACAGTTAATTTATTACATGAAAAAATGTGTATATAATTATTTTTTTACATAATAAATTCTAGTTCTCACTGGATCTTAATCTAATTACAATGTAGACATTATGACAGTTAATTTAATTTAATGCGTGCTCTCCCTCAAACACACGGGGGGATTGGCTTTTGTTGGTTGTTTCTTTGATCCACCCTCAGTGGTCGGGTGGAGCGATCGGTTATACCACTAAGGATTGACGTGGTCGACCTGGGTTCGCTCCCCAGCAACTGAGGTGACTTTCTTTATTTAGTTTCTCACTTATTTGCATTCTATTATTTATTGTTTTATTTCTTTGTTATATTTCAGTTCACTACTACCATCTGGAGCTAACTGCATTTGGGTCCCAACCCCTTTTTCCATTTTCTTTTGACGGTTCGCCATCGTTTCTACATGGCGAATCGTAACAGAATGATCCGACCAGCCAAGGGACCCAGCGTTAGCTCCTGGACCTCCACTAAGGAGGTCCCCAGACGCCGCAGACGGCTACCTGGGTCGCGGTTGGCATTTGGGGGGCCCCTCAGCGTTCGTGACCTAGACGCTGAGGATTTTTTGTATCCTCACTACGAGGATTTTTGTTATGACCTCGATGAGGAATTCTCTTATCCCCACGAAGATCTTTCGTATCCTTCTGAGGAGGATTTTTCCTATCCTCGGGTTCAGGAGTTATCGTATCCTCACGAGGACGATTTGTCTTATCTTGCTGAGGATTTCTTTTCTCCTCAGGCAGAGGAATTTTCGCAGCCTGCCCGTCCCAAATTGCCCAGCCCTCGCTGCCGTCGCCGTCCGGCGTACGGGTCTGTGCATGTGGAAACCATCAGATACCCGCACGGAGAATTTGCGAAGGTGACTTACAGTCCTCCTGAGACTTCTGGTAGCGTGAGGCCGAGCAGAACGTCTGCAAAGAGCGTCTTACGGTTCTACGAAGACTTCAGGGAGCATGGAGCTGACGCGGGAATGAAAAGGAGGAGACTATAAATAAGCTCTAGCCGCACAGAGTGGCTTGCAGGGACCAGCCCTGATCACCCCCTTCAGGAATGGGCTGGTTGATGATGTGGATATGGAGCTGTGCTTCCTCCCTCAGGCTCTCTTCTTCGATCACCTGCTTGAGCTGGCCATTTTGGCGGAGGCCCGCCTCGAGCAGCATGAGAGGAAGAGGAGAGGCCTCCTCCCTATCAGCTCCCATCCACCCGGTCCCTTGCCAGGGCTTACAGCGCCACCTAGCCCCGTTCACGAGCACACGGAATGCTCGAAAACTGGCAGAGCAGAATAGAGCGCACAGCACCCCCCAGTTGTGAACCTGGGCTCGTCGCGCACTCAACGCTCCGCCTGGGCAATCAGACCCCGTGCCAGAGCCTATAGCGCCACCTAGCCCCGTTCACGAGCACACAGAATGCTCGAACTGGCAGAGCGAGCGCACAGCGCCCCCCAGTTTTGAACCTGGGCTCGTCGCGCACTCATGCTCCGCACCTGGGCAATCAGACCCCGTGCCAGAACCTATAGCGCCACCTAGCCCCGTTCACGAGCGCACAGAACGCTCGAACTGGCAGAGCGAGCGCACTGCGCCTCCTAGTGGTGAACCTGGGGCTCGGTGCACTTTTAAGTTCGGCACCAGGGCAGTCAGACCCCGTGCCTGAGCGTATGGCGCCCCCTGGGCCTGTACTGGGGACCGCCGCGCACACAAGCCCCGTGTTTGAGCACAAAGACTCCACGGTGAGGCAGTTCACACGCCGCCTGACCCCGTACAGGAGCCCACTGCGCCACCTACCCCCCGCGTCTGAGCAGAAAAGCTCCACGCCTGGGTGTTTTGCACACCGGTCGTTGCCGCCGACCCCTGTGCTACGGTCACGTAGACCGATTCCTGCGCCGCGATCGTTGGCCCCGATCCCCGCGCCACGGTCACTTAGACCGATTCCTGCACCCCTTGACTCCTTGCAGGGGTGCAACACTCGTACTCAGGAAGCCACTCGGTCCTGGGGCCGTCTCTCCTAGGACCCCTGGGATCCTCGACCTTGAACAAGGGACCAGGTCGGTCCTGGAGTTAGTAGGGGACTTCAACAACGTTGCCGTCACTTCCGGCTTCGATGACCAGGTCCTCATAGCCCTTTTTTTTCGGGCGCTTAATGAGGAGGTGTTGTGCGAGCTGGATCTGCTCGGGCCGCCCTCCTCTATTACAGAGCTTTACGACCTGGCCATTGATGCGGAGTTTCAACTTCGTAGATCCTGTAGGAGGTCTGTCAGGGTCACTGAGGGTCTAAACAGGTCTCGAACCTGAGCAATTAAGCTCTGTTCTGG
Source organism: Ancistrus triradiatus (assembly GCA_025084515.1). NCBI lineage: Eukaryota > Metazoa > Chordata > Actinopteri > Siluriformes > Loricariidae > Ancistrus > Ancistrus triradiatus. The sequence goes on along the minus strand of JAJAGP010000665.1, from coordinate 101,888 downwards.
AGACCACCGCGCCCGTTGGCCCCGCACTTGGGCAGTCAGACCCCATGCCTGAGCGTATTGCGCCCCCTGGCCCTGTATCTGGGCCCGCTGTGCACGCAAGCCCTGTGTTCGAGCACAAAGACTCCACGGTGAGGCAGTTCGCACCGCCTGGCCCCATACGGGAGCCTTATGCGCCTTTAGGCCCCGTGTTTGAGCACGAAGGCTCCACGGAGAGGCTTACAGTACCGCCTAGCCCTGTTCACAAGTGCACTGAATGCACTAGCTGGACGAGTGAGCGCACAGCGCCCCCCAGTGGTGAACCTGGGCTCAACGCGCTTTCAAGCTCCGCAACCGGGGCAGTCAGACCCCGTGCCTGAGCCTATGGCGCCCCCTGGCCCTGCACTGGGGCCCGCCGCGCAAGTCAGTCCCCGTGTTTGAGCAGCTGGACTCCACGGTTGCACTGTTGGCGCCGCCTGGCCCCCGCGCGGGAGTCCATTGTGCCCTCCTGGTCCCACGTTTGAGCCGGTAGGCTCCACGCCTGGTATTTTCGCACACCGGTCGTTGCCGCCGACCCCTGTGCCCCTCGATCGCGCAGACCGGTCCCTGCGCCGCGATCTCTGGTCCCGAACCCCGCACCACGGTTGCCACGACCGATCCCTGCGTCGCCATGGTCGCCTTTGTTAGCCTCGTCTCTGAGGTCCTTGGCATCTATGCGGTTGGCCAGATCCCTGGCCCCGGCTTTTTTCGTCGGCCTCTGCAGGTCGGATCCGGTCTTTTTTTGCCAGTGCAGAGCTCCGCCCATGAATCACCAGCCCTGGGCTCTGTCCCTGGGCCGCCGGTTTTGACCTCTGCTCCTGGGTCGCTGGCTTCTGCGTTTGCGCTGCAGTGTACTGCTCCTCGGCCGGCGGCCCTCGGGTTGATCTCTCCGGACCAGTGAGTGGGTCACTCGGCCCGCTGTAGGTGCCAGACCTGCCGGCGCCTGCCCCCCGTTTCTGTTCAGTCCTTTGCTGGGGGTTTGCCCTGCCTACCAGGGCCTCCCCTTTCGTCGGACGCTCAACCCCGAACGTGTCCGGCAGGCCCGGGCGCTTAGGTGGATGCTTGCGGGCGTCGGGACGACGCCCTTCGGGGGGGGGTACTCTTAGGATGCCATGCATTCTGGCATGACTCCTGACAGCCGCTCTGTTTGCACTGTCAATAGACTTTGAGAGCGCAATCAGAGCAAAGGATCCTCAGCTGCTGCCTGTGGGTATTTAAGACCCTCGTCACAGGCAGTAGCTGTCGGCTCATCGCTCCAACATGCCACTTATGCTGCCTGATCTTCGCCTTTTGCGAGTTGGTCACTGTTGGCCGCTTAAAAGCGTGTTTCTTGAGACTTCATCCGTCTCACCTGCTCTCCACAGAGCTTCCCGTTTTTCTTTCCTCCCCGATCGCTTTTTTGTTTTTGTTCTATTTATTTGATAGGCTCAGCGGACGACCGGCCTCGGCAAGGAGGTCGGCCTTGTAGTGCTCCTGAAGGACATGAGGTAAGACAGGGCATTAGTTATAGTGTAGGGCTGAGAATTTACTCACTCTCCATTCTCTTCTGTTTCTCCGCGTTGCCGCTGATTACCGCGGCCACTTCCGTCTCCTTTCGCTTTTAGCGATCGGTATTTTCTTTCACTCCGCCCTTCTCCTGTTTTGGGCCGGCAAGCGATAGCTTTTGCTTTCGCTTTCGTTCCCTTATTTGTAATTATTGTATTCGGGTTATTTATTTTCGCTTCAGCTCGTTTGAAAGATCCGGAGCCTTAGCCCCGCCCCTTCCAAAGCGAGCCGGCTCTCGTGTGTGTGTGTGTGCGTGCGTGCGTGCATGTGCGTATGTGTGGGTGCATGTGCGTGCGTGAATGTGTGTGTGTGTGTGTGCGTGCGTGTGTGCGCGTGTGTGTGCTTGTGTCCGTGAGCAAGTGTGTGTGTGTGTGTGTGCGTGCGTGTGCGTAGTGTGTGCGCGTGCGAGTGTGCCTGTGTGTGTGTGTGTGTGTGTGTGTGTGTGTGTGGGTGCGTGCTCTCCCTCATACACACGGGGGATTGGTGCCCGTGCGTACGTGTGTGCGCGTGCGAGTGTGCCTGTGTGTGTGTGTGTGTGTGTGTGTGTTTGTGGGTGCGTGCTCTCCCTCAAACACACGGGGGGATTGGCTTTTGTTGGTTGTTTCTTTGATCCACCCTCAGTGGTCGGGTGGAGCGATCGGTTATACCACTAAGGATTGACGTGGTCGACCTGGGTTCGCTCCCCAGCCACTGAGGTGACTTTCTTTATTTAGTTTCTCACTTATTTGCATTCTATTATTTATTGTTTTATTTCTTTGTTATATTTCAGGAGCTCCATATTACCATCTGGAGCTAACTGCATTTGGGTCCCAACCCCTTTTTTCTATTTTCTTTTGACGGTTCGCCATCGTTTCTACATGGCGAATCGTAACACAAAATGGTGCTTTAAGTTTATAAACCCTTTAGAACTTCCTATATTTCTGCTTAAATATGACATAAAACATCAGATTTGCACAGTCCCACCAGTCCCAGAAGTAAATGAAGAGAATCCAATTAACCAAATCAGAGAGAGAGAGAGAAAGAGAGAGAGAGAGAGAGAGAGAGAGAGAGAGCACTTATTTAGACTACTCAGCAGCAATCCCAGAAGAAACTCTGTGATTGTTGGGGATGGTACAGAATTGGCCAGAGGGACTGGCACTAACCTCCTTGCGATTGCTCACTGTAGTAGGTCCTGACACATCTGGTGCCAGTGGAGTGAGAAATGAGCATTGTCAGTGTATGGTATGGTAACTTCAGGATTCAACAGCAGCCTTGCCAACACTTTCTATTCAAACTGCATGTGCTGTATTCTGAAATGCTCTGTGCTTACTATTAAAATCAGAGAAATAATATTTGCAAGCTATCTATGGTGATATGGTGAAATGACTAATGTAAAAAGTAAAACAAACTGCTGATGATGTTTTCTACGTAATAATGTGTTTACCGCACAATTACAAGATACTGAATTTCTTTATTTGTGGGTAATATGCATTAGGAGAATGTGCCAAGGTTTAGCAACATGCCATATTCAGAAATCATACTGTACTATGAACATACATCATATGACATATTATTACTGTATAATAAAATGTGTGCGCATGTATATTTCTTTGATCGAAGAGAATGATGGGTCATAATGGACTACAAATTCATTTTGTAATACAGGGTGAGTACATTTAAGGCTTTTTATAGTTGTTGTTACAGTTCGCCATATTAAAAGGTTGACCGTGAAAACAAAGCAAGGATTTTAGTACCCAACTGCAGTTAGCTCCAGATGGAATGGGTGAACCAAAATAAAAATAAATAAAAGAAACAAAAAAAGTTTTCCAAAAGAAAACTAAAATAAAGAAAACTCATATAAGCGTACAGAGCCCCTATTTACAGATATGCTTACGACGTGGCTCCGCTGCACCAACGACGTATGGATCCGCATACGCGCAAAGTGCTGGAACCTGAACCGGAGCGTCTGCGAATGTGTGCCATGAAAAAACTTCTAATAAATTGCCTGCAGGACAGTGGCATGGATGCGGGGACAAAAACAATGAGACTAATAAAGCTCAGCGTCCATTTCAGCACACGATCGCGTGAGGAACGTGTATCCCCCGATCGTGGAGGAGAATGAGGAGGGTGACGGCGTGAGAGAGAGAAAAAGTGGGGGGCGAGTCTGGCCGGCTATGAGCAAGCCCCAAAGAGATCCAAGGAAGTCCGGCAATAGTGAGCAGAAAATAACAGATGGCCCTAGGCTGATGATCTAGGCCCTAGTGTACCAGACAGCCTCCCGACTGCCACCAACTGCCGATCTACAAATCGCCAGTCTACCTTTTTCCCTAACCAAACCAAAAAGAGCTCAGAACGAAGCAAAAGAGCTGTGTGAGGGCTGGTGCAGCATGCCAAAGCAATAGCACTGTGGAAGTGATGGTACAAAACCTGTGTGAGCCCAAAGGTGTGCTTCAGTAGGCCCACCAACAGGTGTCGCCACTTGCACGCATGGTGCCAAATATATCAGTACAATCAGTATAATCATGTACTTCTACAAGTAGTCCAGTTAGAATCATTGTGATCTTGTCAGGATTCAATAGGAGGAAGTTACTCAACAACCAGTGTTTAATATCCTGTACACTTTCCTCCAGCTTACTAAAATGGTGTCAGTCATCTGGCTTGGATGATATATTGTATAATCCTGAGTGTCATCAGCATAACAAGTCCATGGTTATGAACTGTATTTAGTGGCAGCACATACAATGTAAAAATGCAGTGGCCCTAAAACTGAGCCTTGTGCAACGTCAAACTCATAATATAGCGTACATTAAAACCCGGTAGAAGTACATGTGATATGATTGGGAATAGACAATTGCTGTAATCCAGTGCCCCTTTTTTATAGATAAGAATATTTTTGAGTCCCCTCCCTCTTACACACCTACATGTCTATGTACATCTCACACACACACACACACACACACACACACACACACACACACACACACACACACACACACACACACACACACTTTGGGAACCATTGCTGTAATCTATGGTGTTGAAAGCAGCACAAAGATCAAGTAATACACTCGGTAACACTAAACCTTGGTTAGAGGCCAATTCAAGGTAATTTACTACTTCAATGAAAACATTCTGTCCTACGATAGGGGTGATCTCCTTACTGTAATATCTCAAGTATAGTCATTCCTTTGAAGGTACTTTATGAGTGTCATGTGCGCTTAGGAACAGGACGGACATGTCCGGGGAACCCACGTGACCCAGCGGAGGACTGTGAGTGATGTAGTCCCAATTGCCTTCAGTGCTGGCTTCGGTTGCAGAGCGTGAAAGAGCGTTATTGTTTGCTGCACTGCAATAATTCCTAAATGTTTTTAGATAAAAGGATGTTTAGATATTGGTCTGTAATCTGATAATACACATGAAATCAGATATGGTTTCTTTACCTGTGGTTTAATAACTGCTAATTTTAAATATTTGTGGATGTAACCTATCCTAAGACACAACAGATCAGGTACTATTTTTGTGGTGGATCATTCTCGCACTGCAGTTACACTGATGTGGTGGTGATGTGTTAGTGTGTTGCACTGATACGAGTGGATCAGATACAGCAATGTTGCTGGAGTTTTAAACCAATTTACTGCCACTGCTGGACTGAAAAAAGTCCACCAGCCAAAAAATGTCCATTCACCAGTATCCTGTAGGCATCATCCTGTGAGCACTGATAAAGGATTAGAATATGACTAAAACAAACTGTGCAGCAACAGATGAGCTACTGTCTCTGACTTTACATCTACGAGGTGGACCAACATGGTGAACGTCTCTAATAAAGTGGACCAGCTCAACACACACTAACACACAACCACCACAACAGTGTCATGGCAGTGCAGAGAATGATCCACCACACAAATAGTACCTGATCTGTGCTGGTCCTGTTGGAGTCCCGACTGCTAGAGAACAGAGTAAATGGAAGTAACAAAGTATGTAGAGAAATACAATGGTGCTTGAAAGTTTGTGAACCCTTTAGAATTTTTTACATTTTTGCATAAATATGACCTAAAACATCATCAGATTTTCACACAAGTCCTAAAAGTAGATAAGGAGAACCCAGTTAAACAAATGAGACAAAGATATTATACTTGGTCATTTATTCATTGAGGAAAACGATCCCATATGACGTTATTAGTTATTATTATTATTTAGGTCATATTTATGCAGAGATATAGAAAATTGTAAAGGGTTCACGCATTTTAAGCACCACTGTAGATGGACTAATTGGACCACTACAACTTAAATAAAGAATACGGAGAATATAAATAGAAAATACAGAATGTTTTTTGCACATTGCTTTATATAAACCAAAGATTATTGCAATATGTAAAATCAGATTTGTCTGCCATTCTAAATGTGGAATAACATTTAATTTAGTTGCATGATTTAGTTGCATGATGAAGCATTCTCTTAAATATAACGTTGTTTAAGTACAGGCCAGAGTTATGGTCTACAGTGTACAATGGACATGCAATGCTGAACATTTATGTTTTGTAGTCAAGACACATTTGTTTGTTTTTAACAAGGTGCCTTTTCATTTGCTGCACAATAGATTGTAGCTGCTCAGTCAGCCAGTACCCCCCCCCCCCAAAAAAAAAAAACAAAACAAAAAAACAAACAAAAAAAAAAAACGAAAAAAAGAATAAAAAAAAACAAACAGAATGTTAAACTGGACGGCCAGGTGGTGCAGTGGTTAGCGCTGTTGTCTCACAACTCCAAGATCCCCGGTTTGATCTCGACCCTGGGCTTCGCCTGTGTTTGAGTGTTCTTCTCGTGTTCCTGTGGGTTTTCTCCAGGAACTCCAGTTTTCTCCCACATTCCAAACACCTAACACACATGTCTAACACAAAGTGCCCCTTAGTGTGTGAATGTGTGTATGAGTGTGTGAGTGTTTGTGCCCTACAATGAATTAGCACCCTGTCTAGGGTTGGTCCTGCCTTGCGCCCTGTGTTGCTGGCTAGGCACTGGCTCTCCCGCGATCCTGACTATGATAAGCGGATAAGATGAATGAATGAATGAATGAAGAATGTTAAACTGACAGTAAAGTAATTGTTGTTACGTAGTAACTGTGCATAACAACAAGTTGAATCTTAACACTACCCTAGTTGTGGCAACAGATACACATTTTGGCTTAGTGAATGATAAAGTATTTACATCACATGCTGCAGTGCCAGAACAGATACATTTACCACATGTTAAGGCAAAGAAAAAATGTATGTAATAGTCTGATATGAGTCACTGGAAAAGTGGGTGTATTTATGATCTGTGTATGACCATTTGAGCCTTTCAGTTCAGATTATTTAAAATGCCCTCTGGTTCATTTTCAAAGATATTCCTCAACCATCATTACACTAAAGACTATATTGTCCTCTGCAGCGTTTTGTCTTTTACACCTCATTTGGGTCTAAATGCCTTCATGTCCTAATAGCAGCTATTAAGTATTACACACTCATGCCATTAAGACTCCATTCACCATTTTGCTTTCAGCTCTGAAAGTAATTGTTTTAAAATATGCGACATTGCAACAATGTTTTGAATATTTTTTACATTTAGTACATTAGTTTTACTTATATTGATTTTAAGAATTGGGTAATTATTGCAAATGTAAAATGGACTGTGAGTCAGTCTGCAGGACACACATACACAGTCACAGACACAGACATACACATGCATTCAAGAATGCATTCAGGCATGCACACACATGCAGGGGTACTTTACAGATTCAAAATGACCTAATACACATTGCTGGAGTGTGAGAGGATAGAGCAAACACACAGATATGGGAAGGAAATGTATACTTGGTCTTACAAGAATGTTTATTACCACTGGTCAAAAGACATTTCTGTAAATTTTAAAACACAGTTGTTGATTATTTGATCAAACTAACATATTGGAAAAAGATCAGTGTGTGGCATGGGCATCAACCTGTAAGCAACACCCCTTTTAGCAGAAATGATAATGGTTTACAGTCTTGTAAACATAACATATCTGACATCTCTACACAAATGTCCTAACATATTCAAATCTTGGAACTGTGAAGGCTATTTATCTATTTAAATGGTGCAAGGTTGATATTTAGGTGTTATTTTGATCACTGTTGTAATATCTTACCTCTACAGTTTCAGTTTCTTCAGTGACTGTGGACTTCCCAAAGCTTAATAATTGGCAACATACGCTTTGTTGGCTGCAGGTTTGTCAGCTGCACATCCATGATGCAAGTCTCCTGTTCCACCACATCCCAAGAATGCTCTATTGGATTGAGGTCTGGTGACTGTGGAGACCATTCGAATACAGTGAACTCATTGTTATGTTCAAGAAAAAAGTATGATTCGAGCTTTGTGACATGGCGGGTTTGTGACATGACATAGAAGTGGCCATCAGAAGATACAGTGGGTCAAAAAAGCATTTAGTCAGTCACTGATTGTGCAAGTTCTCTGACTTAGAAAGATGAGAGAGGTCTGTAATTTTCATCATAGGTACACTTCAACTATGAGAGACAAAATGAGAAAAAAAAAATTCAGGAAATCACATTGTAGGATTTTTAAAGAATTTAATTGTAAATTATGGTGGAAAAAAAGTATTTGGCCAACAAATTTGGTTCAACTCAATACTTTGTAACATGACGTTTCCTGTAAGTCTTCACCAGGTTTGCACACACTGTAGCTGGTATTTTGGCCCATTCCTCCATACAGACCTCCTATAGAGCAGCGATGTTTTGGGGCAACACGGACTTTAAACTCCCTCCACAAATTTTCTATGGGGTTGAGGTCTGAAGACTGGCTAGGCCATTCCAGGACCTTGAAATGCTTTTTACAGAGCCACTCCTTTGTTGCCCGAGCGGTGTGTTTGGGATCATTGTCATGCTGGAAGACCCAGCCACGTTCCATCTTCAATGCTCTCACTGATGGAAGGAGGTTTTGGCTTAAAATCTCATGATACATTGCCCCGTTCATTCTTCCCTTAACATGGATCAGTCGTCCTGTCCCCTATGCAGAAAAACAGCCCCAAAGCATGATGTTTCCACCCCCATGCTTCACAGTAGGTATGGCGCAACTCAGAATTCTTTTTCCTCCAGGCGAGTTGAGTTTTCACCAAAAAGTTCTATTTTAGTTTCATTTGACCATATGATATTCTCCCAATCTTCTTTTGGATCATCAATATGCTCTCTGGCAAACTTCAGACGGGCCTGGACATGTACTGGCTTAAGCAGAGGGACACGCCTGGCACTGCAGGATCCGAGTCCCTCTCAGCGTGTGTTACTGATGGTAACTTTGTTACTTTGGTCCCAGCTCTCTGCAGGTAATTCTTCAGGTCCCTCCGTGTAGTTCTGGGATTTTTGCTTGCCGTTCTCATGATCATTTTGACCCCATGGGATGAGATCTTGCGTGTAGCCCCAGATCGAGGGAGATTATCAATGGTCTCGTATGTCTTGCAATTGATCCCACAGGTGATTTATTCACACCAACCTGCTTGCCTATTGCAGATTCACTCTTCCCAGCCTGGTGAAGGTCTACAATTTTCTTCCTGTGTCCTTCGACAGCTCTTTGGTCTTGGCCATGGTTGAGTTTGGAGTCTGACTGTTTGAGGCTGTGGACAGGTGTCTTTTATACAGATAACGAGGTCAAACAGTTGCCATTAATACAGGTAACGAGTGGAGGACAGAAGAGCTTCTTAAAGAAGAAGTTACAGGTCTGTGAGAGCCAGCTTAACAGAACAGTGTTTCAAGCACGTGGTCGTGGGAAATTCCTGCTCATTGGGCAACTGTCTCAGCTCCAGAGCTGCCTCAGAGCTAAGTTTATGAAAAATGTACATTAAACACAGTCATGCAATATTCTCAAACTGCTACAGCACTGATCTTAACAAATGATTAACTACTTTTTAGGAGATATATTGAAGTACATGGTGCTGTAGTGGCTTCAACCAATGTTTACTTAACATTAAAACATATTTTCACTTACCTGGAAATAATCCTTTAAAAAGATAGTAATCCTAAAGAATGCTCAAAATTTAATCAAGGGTATGAAACTGCTGACATTATGTGTAGCATGGGAGTACACCACTTTATGTATTTGAGAACATGAATGAATATTATTCATTCTTCTTCGTGGACTTTGTGTATACTTTGGTTACATTTAAGTACATTACTAATGCCTTCATCAAAATAAATTCTCAATACATACTAGCTTAAGAGCTCTGCATGAGGAGACAATGGTAGGAGTGCTCAAACAAACTCAAATGCAATGTTTACTAAATAAAGACAGAGGACTTGGACTTTAAGACTAAATTACTTCCAGAGACAAATGACCACTGGTAAAATAAATCTTCTAACTGTCCACAGAGTTTGGAGATGCTTGTGCTCTGTTTTAGCCTGCCAGACCAAGTTCCAAAGTCGATTCATACTATTAAACAGATAAGCTGCTGACTTAAAAAAATAAAAAAACAATAGCAAATTTGTTATGGCTAACCATTATTAAAAAATAAAACAAAAACAACAAAACTAAATTGCCTGTAAACTCTGTAATCAACATCTAATGCACAATCCTCAGTTTACAATTGTTTCTTTCTGTAAATTGCAAAAGAAAATTGTATATGATGACATTTGTGAAAAAATGCTGCATACTACAAAAAGACTTTCCTGTTGTTGGAATATATTATATAATATTATAAGGAATTTTAGTATTGGCTGCAGAAGTACTTGTAGTTGTTCTCTACTGTAGCTATGAGTGTGGCCATTTTCCATTAGCATGCATACTTAATTTGACCTTGTCTTTCCAAATCAGCATGAATGATGAGGGAAGGGTATGGAAGATGGGAGACAACTCATGAAGAATGACAGATCAGGAAAGCTTAATGGAAGAGAGAGAGACAGAGAAGGAGAAGATGAACATGTGTCATTGTGTTGTTCTTAATGGTTCATCTGATGGGAAGGACTTCATTGCAGTGGGTGGCCATTTTGCCCAAGTGGTATATTAAACAATGGACATCTTCATTTAACAATCTGATGTCATATTGCAGAGAGAGTAAACAATGTATATGTAATCCTTTTAACACTGTGGATAGATGAAGGAATAGCATGTAAGCTGTAACCGAATATTGCTCTTCTTTGTATCGAAATACATGGTTACCCATTTCACCTGTTGGAGCTTATCCTCTATCTGAACTTTTATTCCAATAAAAGACCAAGGAAAAAATCCGCATCTTAAGCGCACTACAGCTTCACAAGAACATCTTTGATATACCATAATCAGCCATGTATCTGGCTTGGGAACATATAGTAAATTCTTGTTACATGTTTTCTGGTCATTACGTCCAGCTCTTCCATAGCACACATCCTTAATTACAGTCATAAGTGATGTCTTCCATGACCAATGGTTTTCAGGAACGTAATCAAATTTCAGAAGGTAGATTCCAGATAAGGTATTCTGTGAAATCAAAAACTTTAGTTTCAGACTTTAGGCATCTCTTCTACAGACTGTGTACCATTTGGTTACCACAATGAGGAACTGGAACAAAAATGAGGCTCTTCTACAACAGGACTTGAAATGACATGTTATGCAAATGTGACTATGAGTGCGTACACACTTGTTCATTAGATTGCACTAAGAAGTGGCTCTGTGACTTGTGGCGTTTCAGCATAAAATTCATACCTTTCTGTGTCATGCGCGTGTCAACCTTGGTAGTGAATGTGAAAGTGTAACGACAACAACTAATCTCAGTACTTTTTGTATTAACAGACCACTTATAGTTCAAATTACATTTCCTTTACAACTCAGACATTAGATGCTTGGCATTGAACTGTGGTTAGTGATTTCATATTTTTGTGTTGTTTTTGATTGGTTGAATGAACAAATTTGTGAAATAAGACAACTGTTCAGGAAAATTAAATTAAAGAGGAGAAAAACATGAAGGTTAAATCTAATCTTTTTCTTATTAAAACATGTTACATGCAAAAGGATGATTGTATGTGTTAGAGGTCCTACCTTCCACCGACGCTAGAGGGCAGCGCCGGCCCATTTTTCCACCGTAGGATCTCTGACAGCCACCGCAATAGCACATGCCTGTCCGTAAGCTACGCGATTGCGGGAAATTCGCAGCACCTGCTATTCTGGCTATTTAAGAGCTTCGCCAAGCTTGGCAGGTTTTGCACCGTACAACCTCGCATGCAGTTCGCACCCCTCGATTGCTGTTGCGACTTTAAATTGCGATCGCTTTTCACCGCTTGTGCCTGAGACTTCACCCGTCTCCTGCTCGTCATTAAGCCTTCCGCGTTTTTCTTTTGTTTTCTTTATTTTGTTAGGGAGAGCGGACGAACTGGGTCCGTTTAGGGGCTCAGTTCCCATAGCGCCAGGAGGCGTGAGGTAACCTTGTTTAGGGAGTAGATTTAGCATAGGGTAAGCTTTTGCGTTTTGTTGTGTTTTTTGCTTTCTGTTTGCGATCGCTCCCGGCTTTCTCTCCCCCCTTGCTGCCTGACACTACGTGCCATTCTGCACCTGTGCGTCGCGACGCAGGCTCGAGTAGCGCTGTGCACGTGCCCAGCAACGCGCCCCCCCCTTTCTCTGGGCTGGCGCATGTGGGGGCTTAACCCCCGCCCTTCGCTCTGTCTTCAGTGCAGTCCTGAGCTTCTGTGTGTGTGACTGGACTTCACTGATCTCTCCCTCACACACAGAAGCTCAGCCTTCCTTGTCTTTTTGTGTGAAGCTTCCCCAGTGGTCTGGTGGCACGTTTGGTTAATCCGTTGATCATCAACGCAGCTGACCAGGGCTCTACTCCCAGCCACTGAGTTTGCTTTATTTATTTATTTATTCGTTTGTGTGAACCATTGTTTTATTTCTTTATTTTATTTTGGTTCACCAATTCCATCTGAAGCTAACTGCATTTGGGTCTTCAACCCTTATATTTTGTTTTACACAGTTTGTCAGTTGTTTTTATGGCGAACCGTAACAGTATGATGATATTTCATAAAGAAATGTAGCATATAAAAAAAGTATTTTATTACTTCTAAACAGGGCTGAGATATATTAAATGCAGAACAAAGATGTGCACATGAGGGATAAACAGTGGTGATTAGTCACACATATAATTTGGGCTTTAGACACCCAAGTATTGAGTCTACCCATATATAGGACAGTCTCTAACAGCTACTGTATGTACCACAAAACAAACCACAAATGAACAGTACTCAGTCCACCTCAGGACTGATTCCTTTGTCAGCCTGTTTGGAGGGTCTAACCTTGGATGATGTGTGCAATATGTGAAAGAAATCATGGGGTGGTGATATGAGAGCAGTTGAAATGCTGAAACAGTCCATGTGTGAAAACACCTTACAGTGGTACTTGAAAGTTTGTGAATATGTAAAATTCAGGAACTAAATGCAAATTTAAATGTGTATACAGTGATGCTTGAAAGTTTGTGAACCCTTTAGAATGTTCTATATTTCTGCATAAATATGACCTAAAACATCATGAGATTTTCAGACAAGTTCTAAAAGTAGATAAAGAGAACCCAGTTAAACAAATGAGACAAAAATATTATTCACATATGGGAATGGATGTTAGGTGGTGCATACCTGCATGTTAAAATTAGGTCATGACCATGTCCATTAGGTTAATTAGTTGCTCTAAAATTGCCCATAGTGTGATTTGTCTGACTAGTATCGCTATTACTTTGGCCTGCCACATATTGATGCTGAAGTGATTTTAAATAAAATAAGAGCCAAACCAAATAAAACAGGAGTATATTTTACCTAGAGTAAATATTAAATGTTATTTTATAGAAGGCGTAAAAAAGAGTTAACACATATTATTAAAAAATGCGGTATACTACTATTATAGATTAGGATAGAATTAAACTCTCATTACCCAAGTAATGATTACATGACCCCTTTCCCCATGTAAAAATAATTCAGCTGAATGCCTTCCCATTCCCCTGTTCCATTTGTTTATTGGAGAAGAAAATGTCTATTTAAAATATGCATATTGCGAGAGAAAATTGTGTGAAAACGTCCTAATATTTTAGACTAGAGAAGCAAGATTAGAGAGCGTGCAGTTATATCAGAGCTCTCACTGATCAGACCACAGAGACATTCTCTTAACACACATACAGAACTCAAGACTCTCATGCTCAACATTTCTTCTAAAGCATCCCATCAAACATTCATATTTCTTTGAGTGCTCAGTGATTGGGGAATATGAAAAAGATGACGAGTCAGAAAAGTTTCTGGAAGAATTACTTTGAAAGAGTGGCCAGTCATGAAAAATGAAATAATCCACATACTAAGTGCTTCCAAATATAGCCCAATTGAAAATTTGTCTTTGCACATGCACCACGGAGCAACAATTTGACACTTTCACCCATACGTGTGAAACAAAGCAGTACTACAAACCACAAAGAGAAATTATGTAAGACAGGAACGGTTTAAACAACACAAAACAAAACAAAACAAAAAAAGGCTTATTTTTCCTCAATATGTTAAATTCAGCAACTAAATGCTAATTTAAATGTGTATACAGCGATGCTTGAAAGTTTGTGAACCCTTTATAATTTTCTATATTTCTGCATAAATATGACCTAAAACATCTTGACAATTTCACACAAGTCCTAAAAGTAGATAAAGACAACCAAGTTAAACAAATGAGACAAAAATATTATACTTGGTCATCTATTTATTGAGGAAAGTGATCCAATATTACATATTAGTGAGTGGCAAAGTATGTGAACCTTTGCTTTCAGTATCTGGTGTGACCCTCCTGTGCAGCAATAACTGCAACTAAACGTTTCCTGTAACTGTTGATCAGTCCTGCACACCGGCTTGGAGGAATTTTAGCCCATTCCTCCATACAGAACAGCTTCAACTCTGGGATGTTGGTGGGTTTCCTCACATTAACTGTTCACTTCAGGTCCTTCCACAACATTTTGATTGGATTAAGGTCAGGACTATGACTTGGCCATTCCAAAACATTAACTTTATTCTTCTTTAACCATTCGTGGTAGAACGACTTGTGTGCTTAGAGTCGTTGTCTTGCTGCATGGCCCACCTTCTCTTGAGATTCAGTTCATTGACAGATGTCCTGACATTTTCTCTTGATATAATTCAGAATTCATTGTTCAGTGATGGTAAGCTGTCCTGACCCAGACGCAGCAAAACAGGCCCAAACCATGATACTACCACCACCATGTTTCACAGATGGGATAAGGTTCTTATGCTGGAATGCAGTGTTTTCCTTTCTCTAAACATAACGCTTTTCTTTTAATGTTCTATTTTGGTCTCATCCGTCCACAAAGCATTCTTACAATAGCCTTCTGACTTGTCCTCGTGATCCTTTAGCAAACTGCAGACGAGCAGCAATGTTCTTTTTGGAGATCAGTGCCTTTCTCCTTGCTACCCTGCCATGCACACCATTGTTGGTCAGTGTTCTTCTGATGGTGGACTCATGAGCATTAACATTAGCCAATGTGAGAGAGACCTTCAGTTGCTTAGAAGTTACCCTGGGGTCCTTTGTGACCTCACCAACTATTACACGCCTTGCTCTTAGAGTGATCTTTGTTGGTCGACCACTCCTGGGCAGGCTAACGATGGTCTTGAATTTCCTCTATTTGTAGACAATCTGTCTGACTGAGGATTGGTGGAGTCCAAACTCTAGAGATGGTTTTGTAACCTTTTCCAGCCAGATGAGCATCATAAACTCTTTTTTCTGAGGTTCTCAGAAATCTCCTTTCACAAACATGTGTTGGGCTGTGGTAGCCTAGCGGTTAAGGTACTGGACTATGGACCAAAAGGTCCAGGGTTCAAATCCCACCTCTGCCAAGCTGCCACTGTTGGGTCCTTGAGCAAGACCCTTAACCCACAATTGCTTGGATTGTGAGAATGTATCAATTGTAAGTCGCTCTGGATAAGAGCGTCTGCTAAATGCTGTAAATGTAAATAAATGTAAATGTAAATGAAATGCAGCACGACACAGAAATACACTCTGGACAGGGTACTAGTCCATTGGGCATCACACACACATTCTCATTTTATAAACACATACAGCCAATTTAGTATAGCCAATCCACATACTGACATATTTTTCGGAAGCTAGTGTACCTAGAGGAAATCCAGCTGGATACAGGGAAACTATGGAAATAAACAGAAGCATTAAAACAAGATTTAAAACAAAGTCTTTAGAACTGTGTGATATCCACACTACCTGTTATGTTCTACCTATTCCTCATTGTGCATTTTCCATAATAGGATTATTGGTTTCATTGTAACAGTGATAATTTGTTTATCACATACTACAGAAATCTCTTTTTTCAGAGAAATCTCTTAAGATAGAAAAAGTTGAAAGCATTGGACCTGATGAATTACATCTTTGTTTTTCTGACCTAAGTTAAAACAAAATTATTGATGCTGGTTACTAAGTATGTGCATATTGAAGTCATATATTTCACTCTAGAACTTAATGACTGTTCTGTGTTTATTAGTTTTATTTAATGTCGTATCAGCATCAATGGCTATATTCATGACTGCCACAAGGTTATATCAACACACTTTTCATCGGCCAATTTAGAGTGATAAATTAACCTAACGCATGTCTTTGGAATGTGGGTGGAATGGAACAAGGGAAGAACCAGGAGGTGTGTAACAGAACAATACAGCAAAACAGAGAGAGACAGAGAGAGAGAGAGAGAGAGAGAGAGAGAGAGAGAGAGAGAGAGAGAGAGAGAGAGATACCAACCTGGAGTGCAGGGTGGGAGCAATATGAAAGACAAAGCATAACAGAGGCAAGAAGGCCATGTCTGCTGAGGTGCCAAATAACAAATGCCCTTAATAATTGATCTTAATAATCTGATCATAATCAGATTTTTGTAGTCATGTAAACAGCATAATTCGTTTTAGGAGTCAGGTTAAGAAATTTTATGAAGGGAGCTGGGTTTTTATCTCAGTAATCTGATTTCTTAGCATATACTGTATATTCACATACCCTTATTATCAGTCCCCAATTATCATGTGCACAGAGCTGTTGCAGAAACAGCTAGAGGAATTAAACACAGTTGTCAGGTCCTCTTATTCTCTCTTCTTTTGGGCTTTTATCATAGCCCTGATGATATTTCTTTAGTGGGATTTGGCAAGTCTGGAAATAAACGTGGCATTTACAAACACTTTTAGGGATACTATGAAATGCAGTACATGCTCAAGGAAATGAAGAATTTCATTATTTAATTGTTCAAATTTAAAGTTTACATCACATCCTTCTGTGAAATTATTGAAATTTGATTATTGCCTGTATCATGTAAACCTAGAGCTTTCCCATTATCTGTTTATCCAAGTGCATGTAAACTTGTTGATTGGATTACTGACAAAATCTGATTTTCTGCAGTTATCGTATTATTAAATGCTCATTATTATTGTCAATTATACCACAGTTAGTTCTGACCCTGCAATCTGATTGGCTGAGAGGTGTTTTTCCTGTGGCATTATTGACAATAATGGCACTCTGACCTATGCTCTATAAGCATTACTCCATGGCATACACACGTAACCTAGCAATGACATAAGTTATAATGACACAAGTAAAACACTGCCAAAATGAAAGCAATAATTAGTTTAAAACTATTTAAAACTATTGAAATATGAAGCTGTTAATGACTTACCTGAGCCAAAGGTTTGTCACATTTAGGATGTGGAAGCACTGGAAAAGCATAACAAAGTCACTACTTTAAATCAGACTTAATGGATTCACAGCTCTGAAGAGCCACAACAGCGAAGATCAGTTTTAGTCCCATCAACAAAAATGAACTGAATCAGCTTCGTCACTCACAAAGACGTCATTTGCTGGTGTTAAACTTGGAGTCTTTCATTAAACACCATCCTCGGCTGATTTAGTTTAGGTTTATTCATCTGACAGGTATGTTATCTGTAAGTCCAGCTCTTAACCCAATGAAGCTACTGATTCCCTATAACGCTGACGTTACATTTCTGACTGATAATATTAACATTATCAACAAACATCATACAAATACATAATCATTAAACAAACTGGGTCCTAGACTTAGGATATCGGGATCTCACTCAGGTTTGCTTCAGTTGGTAGAATACTGTATCTTAATAACAGCCTGCCTTATAAATATATAAATTTGCTGAATGTAAATAAACATTATTTTTAATATATTAAAACTTACCAATCGATATATTTGTGTTTATTTTCTGTATAATAAACAGTTATTGGTAATTGTTTTCCTCAAATTTAATGATTGAAAGGCTTAGCAGTGGGGTAATGACAGAATGGAACTATTTTACCTTGCAGAATGGTGATAAACAGATCTTTTTTCTGTCGGGCTTTAATGTGAGATATTGATGCCCAGCCTGCTTCCTCGTGCCTACGACCGCAGCACATCCGTGCCAATATCTCACATTAATGCACTCCCTCTCGTGTATTATGACTTAAGTAATTATGCAACTATGTACTCACCCCGACCCTCCAACAGGGACACAGCCAAGGAAATTGCAAAAAAACCTTTAATATCCATTATTTTTCTCTTTCTCCTGTAGACTATACACAGTCACTAGCCACTTCATTAGGTTCACCTGTTCAACTGCTCATTAATGCAAATCTCTAATCAGCCAATTACATGGCAGAAATTCCATGCATTTAGATATGTAGACATGGTCAAGGCAATCTGCTGTTTGTCTTATTCAAACCGAGCATCAGAATGGGGAAGAAAGTGATTTAAGTGACTTTAAATATGGCATAGTTTTTGTTTACTAAACGGGCTGGTCTAAGTCTAGAATGGATTGTAAAAGTCCAGCCCCCTGATTTATTAATTTATTGGGGTCTTTTTTGATTGTATCGCTATCCATCTGTTTGGTTGTCTCCTCATGCTCTTTTTTGTCTATATTGGGAAATAGCTGCCCATTCTTCCTTGTGAAATTGTTCAAGGTCAGTCAAAATTTGTGGTGTGCAACAGTTTGGAGAAATCGAGTTGAGTGCTCCTCCACGTATAGGTGCTGGTAGCTCTGATGGTCATAGTTTGTTCCAAGGTCTGGCTCGTCTGTCAGTAGCAACCCAAATGAGACAGTAAAAGCTGTGCTTGATAGTATGTTTGGAGAAGCACAGATTGTCTGTTAAGCAACAAGAACATGAAACAGAACTACTCCACAAGTGCACTGCTCAAGGACTGGGTTACTGGGATCAGAGTGAGTTCCACTGTGGCAATATGTGTATGGACGTGATGCTTTCTGCCTCTGCTACCACACCTCGATTGGATGCTGTTACAGTTCGCTTATAAGAAAAACTGGCGAACCGTATGAAACAAAAATAATAAGGGGTTAGGACCCAATTGCAGTTAGCTCCAGATGGAAGCAGTGAACCAAAAAAGGTAAAAGTTAAATAATTAGAAACTAAATAAAAGAGCTGAGTGTGAGGACACACCCATGTTCACCAATGACCACCTATATGGCTGACGGCTGGGGTCTGCTGCTCTAATGTCTCGACCTGAGTGAGCTGAAAATGTGAGCTTAAAACAGAATAAAAGGCCAGACAAAGGAGCCACAAACAATGGGAATATACATATACAGATATACATCAAACAATGGGAATATACATATACACATATATATACACAGTGGTTTATATATACCAAACAGGGCAACCCGCTGGTAGTGGGAAACGCGGAGTACTCAGGAAGCCTCAGTGAGCGAGCTGGAAACTGCTGGGTGACGGAGAGGCTGCAAAGGTAACGGGGATGCGATTGGGGAAAGGGGATCTGTCCCTACTCTAAATAGTATGTCCTACTGGTACCTTCGGCCTCCTTACCGTACAATTGCTGGCAATGTGCAAACCGCCAGCTACACCATTTCCCTAACATAAACTGTGTGAAAAAGGCGTGTGAAAACTGTGTGAAAAAGACTTAAGCACATGATATGCGTGTGTTATTAGTGAGGGTACAATACCTGACTGGGCTCAAGCGTGCTCTTAAGTACTCGAGCCCGGAGGTGTTGGCAATCGCACAATCAGTACTAAATAAGTGCTGGCACATGCACAATCACACCAAGCTTGCACAGGCCTAAAATGAGTCGATGCTACCCTCTGGCATCGGGAGCATGACTCCTAATAGGTGCGACTTGCATCGTTTAGAGAAGATGAAGTTTATTTGTATTTTTATGCCTTTGAATGCATTACTAATGCTCTTAAATTACCAAATGACATCTGAAAGAAGTAGATTAAGATAAAGGAAGTAGTGAATAAAAATGGGTACCTGAAGCATACACGCAATACATTAGAAACCCTTGGAGAAAATGCTAATTAGGCTTTTGCTGATTTTGCTGTGGAGAAGATCATTCATTTGATAAACGGTGTAACATGAGTAAAGTAGAGAATTTGGCCCAGCTGAAAGAATTAATCTTGTTAGAAGAGTTTAAAGGATGCTTACCCAATTGCCTTGGGGTGTACTTGAATGAGCAAAAGGTGTTATACCTTGTCTGAAACTGCTGTTTTAGCCAATTAATTAGTTTTGACTTAAAAAATAAAAAATTTTTCCACTCTCCTTCTTGACTTTGTCAAGCCGGAGTGGATCAGAACTCGGATGTTTATTTACGAAAGCTTGGCAAAAGAACTTACAAAACGGAACGTGGACAGGAATACAGACCAGGAGATGAACGAGCAGATCACGAACTGAGCAAGAAAAGGTAGGTAGTACGGACTTAGAACAGCCTTGGGCCTAAACGAACTCTGACTGTTCTCGGACATAGACGGACTTGGACATAGACGACCTCAGAATGATCTCGGACATGGATGAACTCGGAACGGCCTCGGACTGGGACGGACTCTGAACAGCCTCGGCTTTGGACAGACTCGGAACGGATTCAGACCTAAATGAACTCTGACTGGTCTCGGACATAGACAGACTCAGAACAAATTCAGACATAGACGACCTTGGAATGGTCTCTGAAAAAGACGACCTGCGAACGGACGGCTTCGACCCAGGTACAAAAGGTTCTGGTACATGTACCGGATGAATGTGCTCAAATTCGGAGCTAGGGTGCTCAAGCACGAGACTAACTGGCTTTGGTACCGGGTTATCAGGCACTGGTAACTCGGATACAGTGCTGCGAGGCACTAACAGCTCTTTGGCAGAGCTAACAGGCGTGGCATGCATGGATACTGGGATAGCGTGCTCAACTTCAGGGCTAACCAACTTCAGTACTGGGTTAAGAGGCGCTGGAAACTTAGATACTGTGCTACGGGGTGCTAACGGCTCTACAAAGGAGCTAACAGGGGCGGCGTGCACGGAGATGTAGCTAGAGTGCTCAAAAATGGAGCTAACCTGCCTAACTACAGGGTTACCGGGCATAGGTGAACTGTGGAAGGTCTCTGGCATGGACGAGCCCTGGACTGGCCCTAGAAGGGACTCTGGGACGGGTGATCCCTGGACTGGGACGGCCATCCCTAGAACGGACTCTGGGATGGGCAATCCCTGGACTGGGATGGGTGTCCCTTGAAGAAAGTTTGGTACTGCGAACTCGATGTTACACTTGGCCCCATTTATAATTGGAATCCTTTGACAGCCGACGAGCAGAGAATCCAGCAAGTAGCGGGCGAACGGAGGTACTGGTTGAAAGCTGGTGAGTCGAGCTTTCGCCGTGGACAAACCGAACAGTGGAGATGTATGGCTCACTATTTGAAGAAGGACCAAAAACTGCCTCGAGCACATCCAAGAGCTGGTAACAGGTCCCGGTTTACACCTGCTGCCACCTCTTGGTAATCCACTGGAGTGCCCTGCCTGAAAGGCATGAAACCACCAGCGATACCCCAGCAAATTCAGAACTGGACGGGTAGAGCCTGAGGTAATGTGAGCATTGCCCACGGAATTTGTTGTACAGCGCCGGCTACCCATCAAATCTTTCCGGCAAGGTGATCTCAACGGTTGGCGGAGTGCAAGAAGTGGGTGGAACTAACAGCACAGCAGTCACGGTTGCTGGAGACCAGTTTACCTGTGATACACGCTGTGGGATTGCATTCACGGAGGGAACCAGTTGTGAAACAACCCGCGTTACATCCGCGAGCTGAGCACGAAGCTTAGAAAACAGATCATAGGGACCGGTAGAGTTTGATGCAAAAAAAACTCCTGCTGCCTCCAAGCGTGGCTGAGTCTGAGTGGATCAGAACTCAGGTGTAAACGAGTGAAGCAGCCTGTTGAGAGGTGCAGAACTCGTGACAAGCTATTTTGTGTTACTCTCATCCTGCACACAGAAATAAATTCCCCAGTGCTAGGGCAGAGTGTGTCCAGTCTGGTCACTTCCTCACAGCTACACAACGCAGAGGGTTTTAAAGAGGAGGAAACTTCAGCTCTGCTACACAGGCAGATGTTTATTTACGAAAGCTTGGCAAAAGAACTTACAAAATGCGGACAGGAATACAGACAAGGAGATGAATGAGCGGATCACGGATGGAGCGAGAAAAGGTAGGCAGAGATAGGAGACGCAATCAAGAGAATAGATGCGGCTAGGGACGGAATGGCCGAACAGCTAGAGAGATAGACATGGCTAAAGAAGACGGTACAAGAAATGATAGAGAGAGTAGAACGATACAGGACATGGAAGGCTTGGATACGTGATAGTGTTAGATCTGGAGTCGAGGTAGGGACCACGAGACTCAGCCTCCAAGTCTGGGAAAGGAGCAGGTATATATAGTGCCATGGAAAAGACTAGAAAACGAGGGACAGGTGCAGGTGATGACAGGTGGAAGAGAGAGAAAGAGGTAGAAAGAGGGCATGGTGCGCAGGTGTGACAGACTTCTTGTTGGAAGTCAAGTGCAGTGTTGGTGTGGGTTTCTAAATCCTATCAGACTTTGTGTATAAATTGTATTTTGGCTCAGTGAGGGTCAAAGATTTTCTGTGTCAGTTTTTATTGTCAATATACAAATCATTTAATCATCAGGGGCCCCGTGCTAGAAATAAAGCCTTTCCACTCTCCATCCAAGACTTTTACTAAATCTTCCAAGCCTGTTGGTTTTGTCGGGAGACAATGAGACTGTTGTATGTGATTCAGTATATGACCCATTTGTTTTAGATGGGTGGGTCTTTTAATGGAGAAAAAGGGATTTGAATATCTGTTCAATTTCTGGGGGATACGGGTGCAGCACAGTTCTTTATTTGGTATCAGCTTTACCATTTTCTACCTAATCTGATTTACTCATTAAGGGGAACTAAGTGGAAGTGTCTATATTGTGACTGACTTAATTGTAGCATAATGTTATGTTTGGTAAAATTTGGACTACATCCAGAGATTAATATGAAAGCAATTCCCCTTATACTGGGTAAAGATGTAGCAGGTGCATAAGTGATTCCTTTACCTGAGGTGGTAAATGACATTTTTTCATTGGCCTAGTGGAAGTAGAAAGTTGAAGTTTCAAGTAGACAGTGGAAAGACCAATGTGTAAGTTGATGTGAGCTCAATGCATGAAAGGTTGAGGCAAGCCTGTGAAGTGGTGAAAACTTTATTTTCATTCCATAGTCAGATTGTTATGATAAAAAGACTGTGGGTCAATAATTTCAGAGTGATGATGAGGTTTTAATGTTGTTTCCTTTCACTGGTTCTGTGTTTCAGGGCAAGTTCACCAGTATTTAGAGGACGCTAAGTGAACCTCTCATACAGACCCCTGATCACCAAAAAAATAGCTGACTTTGTCACATTAATATGCTAAAACCTCTGAGTTGTTTCTTGTGTTAAACAATGGATGTGGCCACAGTTATTGAGTGGTCATACTTTTTGGGATAATTCTATTTATTATTTTCCTCTCCGTTGCATGGATGATTGCATTGACAAGGTAGATACTGCCAAATTGGTTACAAAGCTTGACTTGGTAAAGGGATATTGGCAATATTTCTCCAATATTAGGGATATTGTACCTCACCAACATTTCAATGGCTTATATGAAAAGTGTTCGTTAGCATTTATAATTGTGAAGCTTTCACAAACAGGGACAGAGCATTTTGAAACATAACTATATATGACTGGTTACTTCAGGTGTTTTCAATTCTGTGAAGTCTTTTTTGTGTAGCTGTCCTGTTTAAGTAGCGCCTGACTATAGTAAGCCATTTAAGCTGGAGGAGAATGCCAGTGTGTTTTGAGCAGGTGCAGTGTTGTAGAAGACTCTCAAGGGGTGAAACATCCGGTTTGGTGTTTTACAAAGAAATTCAATCAGCATCAATTGAAGTACTGTGCAGCTGAAGATATTAGCCTGTTAGCTTTGAAACATTTTGAGGTGGATTTGGTCTCCAGTGTTCTGCCTATTGTGACTTATGTTGAAAAAACATTTGTGAAGTATTTTAAAAACATTTGTTATCATAAACCATTTCCTTTTCACAAAATTTGCACTTTCCTAATAATTCGATAAATTTTCTATGATCAGTTTTTTTTTCAGAATTTGAATTTGTCAGCTTTCACATTTTCTTTTCACATTTTATCACATTTCACTTGCATCATATTAAAATCCAGCACATGCAGCAAGCACAGTGTCCCACGCATGCACGCATGACCACGAGGAGGGCACTAAGTTCCCCGATCATGGACAAGGGGAGTGCTTTAATAAGCCCAACAGGCCAGCCCGCCTATAGTGGGAAATGCGGACTACTCAGGAAGCCTCAGCAAGCGAACTGGAAATCGCAGGGAGACGGAGAGGCCGCAAAGGTAACCGGGAAGTGATCAGGGGGAGGGGATCTGTCTCTACTCTAAATACTACACCCTACTGGTACCTTCGGCCTCCTTACCGTACAATTGCTAGCAGTCTACAAACCGCCAGCTACACCATTTCCCTAAAACAAACTGTGTGAAAAAGGCGAGACTTAAGTGCGTGCTATGCGCGTGTTATTAGTAAGGGTACGACACCTGACTGGGCTCGAGCGTGCTCTTAATTTCCTTTTCATATAATTTGCACTTTCCTTACAATTCCATAAATTTTCTATGATCACTTTTTTTCAGAATTTGAATTTGTCTTCTTATTGTTTTGTTGGAAAATAAGTATTTGGTCAATAAATTTGGTTCAACTCAATAATTTGTAACATAACCTTTTTTGGCAATGACAGAGGTCAAAAGTCTTCACCAGGTTTGCACAAACTGTAGCTGGTATTTTGGCCCATTCCTACATGCAGATTTCCTCTAGAGCAGTGATGTTTTGGGGCAACACAGACTTTCAACTCCCTCCACAAATTTTCTATGGAGTTGACGTCTGGAGACTGGCTAGGCCACTCCAGGACCTTGAAATGCTTTTTACGGAGCCACTCCTTCGTTGCCCGAGCGGTGTGTTTGGGATCACTGTCATGCTGGAAGACTCAGCCACGTTCCATCTTCAACCCTCTCACTGATGGAAGGAGGTTTTGGCTTAAAATCTCACGATACATGGCCCCGTTCATTCTTCTCTTACCACGGATCAGTCGTCCTGTCCCCTTTGCAGAAAAACAGCCCCAAAGCATGATGTTTCCATCCCCATGCTTCACAGTAGGCATGGTGTTCTTGGGATGCGACTCAGCATCCCTTTTCCTTTATTTGAGTTTTTACCAAGAAGTTCTATTTTGGTTTCACCGGACCACATGATATACTCCCAATCCTCTTCTGGATCATCCATATGCTCTCCGGCAAACTTCAGATGGGTCTGGACATGTACTGGCTGGGGACACGCCTGACACTGCAGGATCTGAGTCTCTCTTGACATAGTGTGTTAGTGATGGTAGCCTTGTTATGTTGGTCCCAGCTCTCTGCAGGTCATTCATCAGGTCCCTCTGTGTAGTTCTGGGATTTTTGCTCACCGTTCGCATGATCATTTTGACCCCATGGGATGAGATCTTGATCTTGGAGCCCCAGATCAAGGGAGATTATCAATGGTCTTGTATGTCTTACAATTGCTCCCTCAGTTGATTTATTCACACCAACCTGCTTGCCTATTGTAGATTCACACTTCCCAGCCTGGTGCAGGTCTACAATTTTCTTCTTGGTGTCCTTCGACAGCTCTTTTGTCTTGGCCATGGTTGAGTTTGGAGTCTGACTGTTTGATGCTGTGGACAAGTGTCTATTATACAGATAACGAGGTTAAACAGGTGCCATTAATACAGGTAACCAGTGGAGGACAGAAGAGCGTCTTAAAGAAGAAGTTACAGGTCTGTGAGAGCCAGAAATCTTGCTTGTTTGTGGGTGACCAAATAGTTATTTTCCACCATGATTTACAAGTAAATTCTTTAATAATCCTACAATGTGATTTCCTGGATTTTTTTTCTAATTCTCTCTCTCATAGTTGAAGTGTACCTATGATGAAAATTATAGACCTCTCTCATCTATCTAAGTAGGAAAACTTGCACAATCAGTGGCTGACTAAATACTTTTTTGTCCCACTGTATGGGTGATGGATCATTCTCAGCTCTGCAGTGACACTGCCATGATATATAAGATATATAAAACTTTATTATATTATTATATTATATTATGCCTAAATTGGCCTGATCTCATTGTATATATAAGATATATAAGACAGACAAAATACCTGCTCTGACAAGGTCTATTTACAGGTCATTGTGATGGGAAGGCCAACGCAACACAGCCCGGAACCCACTATCACATACAGCAAACCATCTCATGGTAGGTACAAGCAATTAATTACACAAATACATTAAACCACGCTCAACATGCTCAACACATTCACATGAGCTTATTTATTTATTTACTTAACATGAACACAACAACACTATAAAATATGAAAGTTAGCACTAGTGTTGCTCTAGAAAAGTATCGTGATACCTTGCTATTAACACCTGTAGCATATCTTATTTGATGAGTACCGTTACTTTTAAAATGTTTTAAAAGTGTTTTAAAATCAGGGCTTTATGTCTGCAGTTGCATCGATTTGCCACACGGCAGCAGTATGTGTGCACTCTGTTTCCTCAACCTGTTGGTAAACATGGTAAAGCAGAAGAGAAAACAGAGAGTTAATGTCTGTTAATACCAGCGCTTTTGCAGACCGTTCATAGCTTGTGGAGAAAGCATACGAAACAAGTGAAATATGGAATTAATGTAAGTCCATGGACACATCAAAACCACTTTGCAAAATATGTTTTAAATCTACAAAGACCAAGGGAGACAAAACGTCCAACTTATTGTACAAAGAGCTCACAGAGCAGCAGGTTAGAGAATATGATCGATAACATAATTACATTATAGTTATGAACTCATAAATCAGATGAGTAAGATCCATTGTATTATAAGCGACCTTTGAAACCATCTTACTTTGACAAGAACGTTAAGGACAATAATAACTGTTTAACTGGCTTTATCTTTGTAATTAACTTACCAGTGTGTTAAACATCTTTATATATATGATCACATTGGTAACATTAAGTTTATCATAACTTCCAAACTGCTAAAATCAAGCTTCAGTAATCACAAGTAGATCATCAATACCAATTATACTTCAAGCAGACTCAGCAGTGCTGTTGAGTCTAACTTTACAGAGGACACAGAGGGATGCCAGATTACTTCTCACTGTGTAAAAGCCTTAATGACAATGTGACCTTTCTAGTCAAATTATTTTCTTTCAGTAATCAAAATATTAATGTTAAAAATATATCTGTTAATTGTCAACTATTCTTTAAGGTCATTCTTTTAGTTAAATAAAAAAACAAAGAATTTGAAGTTCCATGTTCTATCATCTGTTATTACATTACTTTTCCTAATGTTTTAGGTTCTTGCCGTGATATCGTTTCAGTATCGGTATCGAGATACTTTAGGCAAGTATTGTACCAAAGTCATAATTTTGGTATCGTGACAACACCACTAGTTAGCACACAACTGACCCAATTAACATGACCATCGAACCACTAAGCATGCCCACTCTGGGACCACGGATCCTATCTTGAAAATTATGTATGTCTTTAAAATGACCATTGATGCTGATATCAGTGTTGAATAAAACTAAATAAACAGACAAACACCTCATATTAGGGGTCATGCTTTGGCCACTAGAGGCCAGTGTTCACCCTACATGGTGGCATGAGCATGCTTAACGCGATCGCGCATTCGCCAGTCCTCTATTTGCGCTCAAATTCGTGACACCTGTTGTTTGGGCTATATAAGTACACCTGTTAGTGCATTCTTTGACACATGACAGATTTTGCAAACGTGCGGTCTGCACCAGCCCTGACCTGGCTCCTGCTAATCTGTTTGCCATAGCATTCATGCCATCGCTACCCACCTTCACACAGCTGTTTTCGTCCTTAGTTTTGTGTGTTTTTTTGGATAGGGACAAAGGTATGACTGGCAATTCGTAGATTGTCAGTTGGGGCCAGTCAGAAGGCTGGCTTGGTACGTTAGGGCTTAGAGGCCCGCGTAGGATCAGTGATTCCAGCACACTAACGTCGGACTTCTTGGAGCTCTGTTTTGAGTCTCGCTCGCGGCTGTTGCTGACCATGTCCATCGCTTTATGCCCACAGTATTCCGTCATGTATGCGTGTCACAAACCTCAAATCATCTCAAACTGGTTTCTTGAACATGACAATGAGTTCACTGTACTCAAATGGCCTCCTCAGACACCAGACCTGAATCCAATAGAGCACCTTTGGGATGTTGTGGAATCAGAGATTCACATGATGGATATGCAGTCAACAAATCTGCAGCAAGTGCATAATGCTATCACATAAATATGGACCCAAATCCCCCAGGAATGTTTCCATTATCTTGTTGAATCTGTGCCACAAAGGATTAAGGCTGTTCTGAAGGCAAAAGTGGGTCCAAACTGGTACTATCAAGGTGTACCTAATAAAGTGGCTGGTGCATGTGTGTTCACCATTTTCAGCTTAGAAAAACGTGTAAGAAAAAAACAGATACCCAGACAAATGGGTAATATGTAAATTGTTCCTTGTTGCATATGAGGTTGTTAGCAGAATGGTTACAATGTCTTTCCATGATTAATACATGCTCATAATTGTGAATTTTCTGCCTGGTCGATCACAACAAAACTTTGTTATATTGTTGCACTTTTAAATACATTTACAAACACATTTTTACATATATTTTTAAATATATATTTTTCCAAACACAGGCCTACAGGGAAAAATTTCCTAATATATTCACACCCACTAGTCAGCAAGTGTTAAAGTTTGTCCTCAGTGAAGGACTTTGTATTCCTGCATGTGTGGAGAAAACAAGGAATTCCTAGTCCATCATACACTTTAATGAAAAACATTTAGCTATATTAATTAAACCCTCGAGCACTGAAAGGTAATTCTGGTAAGGGTCACTTTGTGTGTGTGTGTGTGTGTGTGTGTGTGTGTGTGTGTGTGTGTGTGTGTGTGTGTGTGTGTTTTGAGATCAGGGAAATGCACCTTAATGAAATTGCTTAACGATTTCTTATATCTGGAGTTTGCCTTTAACTCCTGGCTACTGGAATTTTCCTTACCAAGAGCATGATCCTTATTAAAAGTACAATTACATTACATTAAATGATTTTCTCTTTCAAGTAGATTGAACAAAATATAGTACAGTCAAATCCCAGCATCCAAATGTACTTTGTTCTGGAAAATAGTTTGGATAGTAAATAATTAGATAGCAGGAGCAGGCGTTTACAGAGGTCATCTGCTCTGTCTGCTGTGCCTTTCTGTTAGTGCTTTACCTTCTAACTATCCACTGGATAAAATGGGAGTTTAGGCTACTAATAGGACGGAAGTGGATAACGTAGGTAATGGTTAGATACTGTGGATTTAGCTATTCACAGTCACTGAGCAAATTTTCTAAGTTTTTGGCCTATAATTCTGTAAGAGACTCTTGTTTTCAAATATAATAATATCATTGATTATTATTGACCCTTCTCATACCCACTTGGCTGGAAAATACAAGTTTTATGCCTGGGGCATAAATCCCTGATGTTGCTGCTGAAATCTTCATCTTACACAACATGTTTTGAATGTATTGTGTACTGAATTTGAAGTCCATTCTGCTGTTGGGACTGTTAAAAATGTTACAAACTGGGGTCTCCATGGATCAGTCTTGTTTGTCCAGCACATCCCACAGATGTTTGATTGTATTGAGATCTGGCAAATGTGGAAGCCAAGTCAAAACCTTGAATTGTTTGTCATGTTCTTCAAACTAATCCTGAAAAAAATTG
This sequence comes from Ancistrus triradiatus, assembly GCA_025084515.1. NCBI lineage: Eukaryota > Metazoa > Chordata > Actinopteri > Siluriformes > Loricariidae > Ancistrus > Ancistrus triradiatus. The sequence continues at coordinate 72,180 of JAJAGP010000665.1, read as the reverse complement.
TAGTGTTGAAAAATCTAATGTAATTTCTTTGATTAATGTTTTGGAAGTGATAGACAAAAGCAAAACGCTTACTCTTTTGGTGAACTCAGGGTGCTGTTGCTCAGCTGGCTGTGCCCAGATGCCCAGCCTATGCAGTAGATTATGGTACTGTGCAGCAGTACTCACTGTTTTCCTTTGGGATGGCTGTTATCAATTACCTTTTAAGGACCCATGGCGACTTATTTGCAATAAGAATACAGTACTGTAAATGTAAAAATGCAGAAAAACACAAGAAACCCAGCTGAATTCTGCAATGAGCGAGAGATGGTATGAATCTGAATTATGATCCAATGTGTTGGTTGAAACGACTCGACTCATCCAAGTGTGCTGAGTGCCGAACAAACAAGTGCCGAGACAATTTTTCCTCCTCAAAATGCACTGAGAAATGAATTTGACGATTTCTGAGGTGGTCAAGAACCAAGGTACCACTGTATGGACATGTGACTGTAAAAATCTATTTGCGTGTCTAATCCATATGTTTATGACTTATTTATGACAGCAAAAGATCCAAAGATTGCACTCATTTTCAAATTTGATGACATAGATGAAAATGTTTGTTGAAGAAGGTTATGCTTTAAAATGCATCTATAAGCAAATTAATTCTGATGTTTGAAATTAAGAGTAACTCACAAAAGAGAAAGAGTCCCACTGTACTGATACTGTGTTTAGTCTAAGACTTAAGCCGTAAAGAAACTAGGTATTTTTTGGATCGTCTGCTTAATAAATTGCTCAACATATACTACCTACGCTGATTCAGCTGAAAACCAAAATAACCCACTACAAATCTAGGGCAGGACATAGTGGGAAAGTGGCTCATAGAGCCCTTGGTTCAAACTTGAGTGTTTCTAAATAGTCTCAGCTTAGGGAATGTATAGGCAGAGCTTGTTCTACTTCATCAGTTGATCCTGTAATAATCAAACTGTGTGCCAATGTCCATCTGCCTTACTAGTGAAAATATATTCATACTGCAGTGTGTGTGTGTTCTCTAAACTAGGACTCAGAAATAATTTAGACAGAATTCATAAGGCTAGGTGAAAAACAATGTAGCAGTCTGTAGTAGTATTTATTCCATGAAAAGGCTACCATTTCCATATAGCTATTTTAAAAATTGTTAAATCCGGAAAAATCTTTTTTTGTATTTTTCCATATTAATGTTATCAAAAATATGCCCAACTCAGGCATTAAAGGTCTTATTTACATTCTGCATTACATCTGTTACAGCCTTCCCAGCGGACCACGCCTGCATTCTACCACGTTCCAGTTCTCCTATTTATACCGTCTCGCTTCATAGACTCATTGTTAAGTCTCTTGGTTTACTCCACGACTCTAAGCTCTCCGCATATCGTAGCATGTACCTGGTTCCGACTTCTCTTTTGTCTCTGACTTCGTCTTCCGTCTCGACGTTCTCGGCTCTGTTGGTTTTCGCCTCCCCGTTACCGACCTTGGACTGTTCCTGGTTCACGTTTTTGCCTGCTTCCTGTATTAAACACCACCTGTGCTACATCCAGTCGCCGCATGTGTCTTCTTCCTCTCACTGGTGCTAATGCAGACTTAGCCGACATGGAGGCAGCGGATCTGATTCCCACGCAACTCCGGCGTTTGGTAATCAGCTGTCCGAGCTTCGAGCTCAATTGGAGGAGGTGTCACGAGTCGTCACTCAAACTGCAGAGAATCAGCACTCGCTTGGCTCGCTGATACCCCCTGTTGATACCCCTCGCAGCTTCAGCCCTTCGCGAGCTGCCCTCCCCGCATCTGGCGTACAAGATCGCGCTACCGGATAAATATGATGGGGATCCCAATCTCTGCAAGGGGTTTCTTCTCCAGTGGGAATTGTATTTCACCCATTTCCCCCCCAGAGTCCAATGTTGCATATATCGCTCTGGTTATCTCCCTCCTGACGCATCGGGCTCTGGAATGGGTCACTGCCATCTGGTCCAAACAGGGGGCCAAGTCCAAAGATTATACTTGCTTCCTCAACGCCTTCTGCTTGGTCTTCCAGCACCCCCGAGACGGCCATTCCAGCAGTGAGTTACTGCTGAATTTACCACATGGACGCCGCTCAGCGGCTGACTATGCACTCGAGTTCCGCACCGTGGTGGCTCAGAGTGGCTGAAACGAGGCCTTTCTTATACCCATCTTCCAGCTTTCCAGGTCAGCCCCACCCCCACCATCAGCCTCCTCTCCGGTCCTCCCTTCCAACATACCACAGGCTTACCAGGACCTTGCCCTAGAGTTTGGCGAAGGGGAACCGACTGCCCTGCCACCTCACTGTCCGTAGGACTGTACGATATATCTCCTAGCTGATGCGGTGCTACCTAAAGCCCATCTATATCCTCTCTCGATTACCAGGATCTTAACTGTATCACTAAGAAGTACGTGTACAATGCATACAACCTCATCTGTATCAAGGAGGGAGACGAGTGGAAAACGACCTTCAGCACCAGTTCAGGACATTACAAGTATCTCGTCATGCCATCGGCCAACACCCCATCAGTCATCCAGGCCTTCAGAAGCGATGTCCAGGATATGCTGGGCCGTTTCGTGGTGGTTTACTTGGATGACATCCTGATTTCCTCCTTGGACCTCGCCACCTTGGACTTCTTTCAGGTTCGCCAGGTTCTTGAAAGGTTGTTTCACCATCACCTTCGGGTGAGAGCTGAGAAGTCTGAGTTTCACACCCAATCTGTCCACTTTCTGGGCTACATCATTTCCCCTTCTGGCGTCACCATGGATGACTCCAAAGTGGCCGCAGTCCTCTCCTGGCCTACACCCTGGACCGTCAAAGAGCTCCAGAAGTTTTTGGGATTTGCAAATTTTTACCGCCGGTTCATACCGAACTTCAGCCGGACGGTGTCACCTCTCACCTCCCTCCTGTGGGGCAATCCCTGTTCCCTCCAGTAGCCCCTGGAGGCCGAGGTGGCTTTTGCAAACCTCAAGTCTGCTTTTACCCAAGCCCATGTTCTGGGTCATCCTGACCCAGAGGTTCATGCTTCTTCGGTGGGTGAAGGTGCTGTTCTTTCACAGCGTCTGGGCAATCCTCCAAAGCTTCATCCCATTGCCGCCTTCTCCCACAAACTTACTTGGTATGAACGCAATTACAATGTCGGAGATAGGGAGCTTCTGGCCATCAAATTGGCCTTGGAGTAGTGGAGACACTGGCTGGATTTGATCACCGATCTGCCATGTTCTCAAGGGTTCATGACCATCGTCTCCATTATCGATCGCTTCTCCCAAGCTGTGCAATTTATCCCCCTAGACAAGCTTCCTACAGCCTTTCAGACAGAGGAGATCCTGTTTCATAATGTGTTTTGCACATTTGGCATCCCAGAGGACATTCTATCGACCCGGGGCCCACAATTCACCTCCTCAGTTTGGCAAGCTTTTGTGGGGAAACTGGGAGCTTTGGTGAGCCTTACCTCAGGGTATTACCTGGAATCTAATGGTCAGTGTGAGTGCTCGAACCAGGAGCTCAAAAAGTTCCTGCGCTGCTTCTGCCTACACAGTCCAAGGATTGGAGCCGGTTCCTCACCTGAGCGGTGATTGCCCAAAACTCCCTTAGGCACTCGGCTACTGGCCTCACCCCATTCCAGTGCGTCCTGGGCTATCAGCCGTCGTTCGTCCCTTGGAATCCGACCCCCTCCGATGTACTGACTGTTGATGACTGGTTTCGACACAGTGAGGAGATCTGGGGTCAGGTCCACCAGAGGATCAACAGGGCTGAATGCTGCTGCAAGAGGCTCGCCGATTGTCGCCGTTAAGATCCTTAAGAAAATTAATGATGTCACCTTTAGACTCATGTTACCTGCCCATGTTACCATGTGTCTGTCCATCTTTTCATGTCTCTCTGCTGAAGCCCTGGGTTCTGGATCCACTGGCTGGTACCTTCCCTTCAGAACAACCGCCACCGGTGAAGATCAATGATGAACCAACCTACACGGTCCACCGGCTTCTGGACTCTCGCTGGCGTGGTTCTCGCCTCCAGTACCTGGTGGACTGGGAAGGTTACTGCCCTGAAGAACGCTGTTGGGTGGAGGCTAAGGATATTCTGTTCCTTAGCCAGACCCATTCCTCATCCAAGAGTTTCACTCGACTCACCCAGATCATCCAGGCCCCCAGCACCATGGTCCACAGCCTCAAACAGTCATACTCCAAATTCAACCATGGCCAAGACCAAAGAGCGGTTGAAGGACACCAGGAAGAAAATTATAGACCTGCACCAGGCTGGGAAGAGTGAATCTACAATAGGCAAGCAGGTTGGTGTGAATAAATCAACTGTGGGAGCGATTGTAAGACATACAAGACCATTGATAATCTCCCTTGATCTGGGGCTCCACGCAATATCTCATCCCGTGGGGTCAAAATGATCATGAGAGTGGTGAGCAAAAATCCCAGAACTACAGGGAGGGACCTAATGAATGACCTACAGGGAGCTGGGACCAACATAACAAGGCTACCATCAGTAACACACTACGCCAAGAGAGACTCAGAATCTGCTGTGCCAGGCGAGCCCCCCTGCTTAAGCCAGTACATGTCCAGGCCCATCTGAAGTTTGCCAGAGAGCATAGAGATGATCCAGAAGAGGATTGGGAGAATATCATGTGGTCCTATGAAACCAAAAAAGAACTTCTTGGTAAAAACTCAACTGGAGGAAAAAGGATGCTGAGTCGCATCCCAAGAACACCATACCTACTGTGAAGCAAGGGGATGGAAACATCATGCTTTGGGGCTGTTTTTCTGCAAAGGGGACAGGACGACTGATCCGTGGTAAGAGAAGAATGAATGGGGCCATGTATCGTGAGCCAAAAGCTCCTTCCATCAGTGAGAGCATTGAAGATGGAATGTGGCTGGGTCTTCCAGGATGACAATGATCCCAAACACACCGCTCGGGCAACAAAGGAGTGGCTTCGTAAAAAGCATTTCAAGGTCCTGGAGTGGCCTCGCCAGTCTCCAGACCTCAACTCCATAGAAAATGTGTGGAGGGAGTTGAAAGTCTGTGTTGCCCCAAAACATCACTGCTCTAGAGGAGATATACCAGAAATACCAGCTACAGTTTGAGCAAACCTGGTGAAGACTTACAGGAAACATTTGACCTTTGTCATTGCCAACAAAGGTCATGTTACAAAGTATTGAGTTAAACCAAATTCATTGACCAAATACTTATTTTCCACCATGATTTACAAATAAATTCTTTAATAATCCTACAATGCGATTTCCTGGATTTTTTTTTCTTCTCATTTTGTCTCTCATAGATGAAGTGTACCTATGATGAAAATTACAGACCTCTCTCATCTTTCTAAGTAGGAGAACTTGCACAATCAGTGGCTGACTAAATACTTTTTTGCCCCACTGTATATTCATTCAACCCTGCTAAAAATAAATAAATAACAAAATAAATAACCCTAACTATATACCAGCCTTGACCAGCATATGTTGTGTTATGTATGCTGTTTTGTTTGGCCGGCTTACTTATTTTGTGATTTAAGATGTTCCATGGTTTAGCCGTCTGTTTAATTTGAGTCTTTACATTTACATAACATTTACTATATTATCTAATTTCTTTTTTACATTTTCTTTACTCTGTTGTCTGTTCTATTTTATTGTCTTTGTTATTATTCTTACTATTTTATTTCTTATGCTCTCTAGTTTCGTAACAGGTTGTGCTGACACCAGCAGAGGGCGGCAGAGATGCATGACTCAGGCCACCACACCAAGACTTTCCAGCATATTAAGATCCTCTGGTCTTATTAACCCTTATTAATTCTTTGGGATGCTTATGTAACCCTGAGATGTGCAACTGTTCTCTGCTTTGCTTTTGATTAAGATGCAGCTGGAACAGTATTAATTTGTCTGTGTGACTGTTGTGTGTGTGTGTGTGTGTGTGTGAGTGTGGGAGAGAGAGAGAGAGAGAGAGAGAGAGAGAGAACAGAAACTTAAGTAATTGTTATCCTCTGAAGTCTGAGGCTTGTCAGTCACTTGAGAGGTAGTTTTGTCATGCCTTGATGTTTGTAATTTATTTAATCTAAACCACTGATCCCAAAGTGCTACATATGCATATATTCCTCACAAACACGTCACCAAAAATCTGAGAGCAATATGTAGAGCAGAATATATCTGGTGTGGTTTGGAGCTGAAACAGAAATGATCAACCAGAGGAAGTGGTCCATACTGAAATCCATATGCGATTGGCAGATTGACGAGTGAGTTGAACTTTAGCCAGCAGCTTAAGATTCCATCCAAAATACCCATAACTACCCTACGGCCACACATTGTCCTGTGGTCCATCTCTACAAAGACAGCAATCATGTCAGAACTCACAGTACAGAGAGGAAAAATGAGAAGTTCAGTGAGCTTGATGAACAGTGTGGAAAGCATACGTCTACCTGGTCGAAGTTGTATGCAGGGGATTTGTTGGAAAATCGACCCAGCAGCTACTGAAATTCAGAGTGAGATCTGAATCAGGACAACATCTCTCAGCCATTACAAGCTATATGGATGATGTCACAACTCTCCTACAATCAGCTGCCTGCTGTTGAGGAGACCAGAGGAGTTCTTCAGCTGGCTGAGATGAAGATCAAATGAGTCAGAGGATGGACCAGAAGGCAAAGAACAACGTAAAAAAATGGCTAGGTCTATCTCACTGCCTCTCCAATGCTGCCCTGTTTGGAAAGAACATATTCTTGCTACCACTGAAGTCGCTCAGCCTAATGTACAACCTGGAAAAGGTGAGGTTCTTGTTCGAGCTGAGAGACTCAACCAAACCAGTTGTGTATCAAGCAAAAGCAAACATCCCTTCGGCGCAAATTGAGGGCAGAACATGTAGTTGGCCAGACTATTAGCGACCTACAACATCAGGAGATAGTTGGGTGGTCACAGCTGGGCAAGGCGGGACTGAGGTGTGGACCAGCCCCTATGATTTGATGAAGAAAGAAAGAGTTGGTGGTCACAGACGTTGTATGAATGGAGGACAAAACATTAAAAGTCAGAGCTGTGATCCAGTTGCAGCAAGGAAGGTGGACAATCTGATAGGCAGTCACCAGCAGAGCTATAACCTAGGGTGACATGTGAAAGACCCCAAGACAGAGTTTCCTCATGAGGTCCAGATATGATATCCTTCCAAGCCTCCAGAATGTATCTCTGGTATGGCTTGGTAACAAGCTGCAGTCTAAACCCCAATTTACAGCACATTCTTACCAGCTGTAATTCAGCTTCACAAAAATTGGCAGAGGTGTTGGAGAAAAGTAGGCTTGAAGCCAATAGAACCAGCCCACTATCCAACAAACCTCAGATACACTTCATTAGGAAAGGAGTTGAAGTGAAAATCATCAGTCGGAGGGAGAGGTCTATGGATAAATGTGCCAGATGATAAAAAGTGCCAGATGAGGGATGACCTTAAACAGTAGCTTAAGTGTCCATCTGAAATAATCATAACATAATCATAATCACAACATCATGAAGGGTAGTTATTAGCTGATGACCCTGTGGCTCGCCCACTTGCACTACAACAAGCAAAAACACATTGCAGGTAATGAACACCTTTACTTCTACCTAAGAATGCCATTAATCAATTTTTATTTAAATCTACTTTCAACATACACTATTCAAAACCAATTTTCAGAGGTCCTGAGATATTGTAAAAAACACATTATAAAAATTTCTACCCAAGGCTTTTGAGCTCTGAACTTTGTAAACACAGGTGTTGATGACACATGTAATTAAAACATTCAGAAATTTCATGTGGTTTGACTGCTAAAGTGTTAGAACAGCGGAGTGACACTTTTCAAAGCCAGTGTCCTACAAAATGAATATTGATGCGGTAGGTGTCAAAACACATTTAATAACCCCCCAACCACTGTCAAAGGTAATGGCCCATCAGGCAGGAATGTTATTTTGGTCCTCTCTGCCTCCATGCGTAAGTTTGGAAAGTCATTTTGAACTGCAAGAAACAGAAGACAAGATGAAGAGATTATAAATGCCTTTTTACTGTTTATTATAACTCCTATGTCCAATTGTACCCATGTACCCATGGTTCCCAGACTCCTAGTACCTTCTGTCAAACCGTGACATATCAGAGTCTTAAGTCCCTGGCCCCATATGTTTATCACAGTAAGATTCCTATGCAGATGATGGAGCCATGTACATCAGGGGTTTAACCAAGAACAGTATGTCATGTTCTGAGTTTCCTCTCTTCACATCATTTATTCTGTCCTCATCTAAGTAACTCATATACATTCCATGATATGGTTTGGACAGCCGTTGTCAAGCCCCAAGGCAAGGCTATCCTCGGTCTGTCACAAGTTGTCAGCAGCACAGATATGTAAGTGTGACGAAGTGTAGCTCCTCAGTTAGTGTAAAAACAAACCTAACATGTGCTCTTATTTATAGGAGTCAAATTGGGTATGTTCATGAGTTTCCTTGCCTCATAATGACCCAACAATGACTGCCCAGTTACCATTGAGTTTTTATACTAATAACTTTTTATTTGCAAATGAGTGGGTTACCATGAGCTGCTTTCTGAAAGACTAAAAGGTGCATGCTGTTATCTGTATGCCCCTCGTATAGTTCTACAAAAGAAATTCACCTTCTGGGTATCGTGACAGGTGTACACATTTTAAGGTTGAGTTAAAGGATTGTTAGGAGTGGAAGAAGGCCAAAAGCAGAAACTGGGAAGACAGTGTGAATCGCTGAGGTAAGTGATTGTGAAGAGTGGGAGAAAGACAAAGACAGAAAGAGACGTAAAGTAATATGTGTTTTCTCCTGGCTGTTGTATTTGGCAGAATTTTATTATTATTATTATTATTATTATTATTATTATTATTATTATTATATACTGTGGCAGAGTTACTGGTTTTCCCGCCAGTTTGTCCTGGGTGCCCCTCCCTATTCCTGAACAGCTGCTGCTGATTCAAAGAGGAGCACAAATAGCATAAATGCTCAGCTCTCACCGGCACAGGAGAGAGGGTGCTAGCCTCCTGGCCACAGAGCGAGAGATATACAGATATAAACGTAGCGTCTAGATTAGATTAGTGCACTGTGTACATAAAGCACTTTGGGTTAACTTGCACTGGTGTGTGTGTCTCTGAGCTCGTTTTGTTCGGCACATCTTTACGCATGTCTGAAGCTTGGGGAATGCAGTCCATGTTCCTTTAGCATACTAGCTCCACTTTTCAAACATTTAATACCTATGTAAATTAATAAGAAGATGATAACAAATGTATTATGATGCATTATGAATGTTAACAGTTATAATGTGGAGATGTTTGTTTAAAATATAATTATAGTAAATAGCATATCATATCCTATGTTTATTTAGCATAAATCACTACTCATATGATGCGTTTAGTGGTGTGAGGAGCAGGGGTGTCACTAGAGATTTATGAATGGGTGGCTAAGCTTTGTTTAGTCGACACATCATACAAAGTCTGTTTTAGGTACCGATCTTATATGACTTAACTACCCATCAAAAAACAGCTCAAGCAAAGGTACAAGCAACATTTACTTGCAGTAGCAGGTCCTAAATACACTAATCAAATTCTCAAACACTGAGAATATAGACTGGAACAATCAAACATGCATCTGGTCTTTAGCTGCATTCATGTTTCATGACTTAATTTTTAAGACAGTGTGAATAGCATTGCCATGAAGGGGTGTCTGCCACAATGTTTAGGTAGGTGGTATGTAGTGCTGGGGCGTATACCGGTTTGTGTGATATACTGTTTTTAATTTCCTGTACAGTAAGAGTTTTTCATATATTGCCATAACATTTCACATTTCACAGCTGAAACAACAGTGTAACACTTAAATAAGCAATTATATTTTATAATATTAAAATACTTCAACCAAAACAGACATATCTCAATTCAAGTTCTGTTTTAATACGTTGCTGTTTGCACAATAAACGTTGTTTACATTCCGCAACTGTTTCATGCGTACTGATTCCTATAGTAAACCATATAGTAATCTCAAAGCCTTTTTTTAAATATTCTATGTACTCCTGGCAGTAGAATAAGCTACAAACGTATAAAAACCCAGTCATAAAAACTTCACATATAATTATAATACATACGAAAGAGGGAGAGCAACAGAGAGGGAATTTGTATTTATATCGCACACACTGAGTGAGATTAAGTGCTATGGAGGGCTAAACACCTATACAGAGGAGCCTTGAAAATTAAACAAAAGACTGAACCCAAAATGCTGTCTGCCAGCAGCAAGGTACTCAGAATGAAGTCTGCAAGCAAATACATTCCTGTTTCAAAATGAAGAAAAAAAAGAAGCCTAACAAACTGAGGCGAGGAACATTACTGATCACCCCCCCAGCTTTAGGTTTTCTGGTTTCTTTCAACTTTAAACTTAATGATTTCTTTACTCTTAGTTCTCTTTTATTCTCACGCTGTCTCCTTTAGAGCTTCTTATAAGCTCTCCTTATCAATTTAGTTTGTTCCTCCAGCTTTTTAAACTCTGTCCATTCAAGTCAAGTCAAGTCAGATTTATTTATATGGCGCTTTTTACAATGGAGCATTGTCTCAAAGCAACTTTACAAGTTTAGATTATCTCCTAATAACTACGTCCAATCCCAAATTGAGCAAGCCTAGGGCGACAGTGGCAAGGAAAAACTCCCTAGTTCTAGGAAGAAACCTTGGGAGGATAAAGACTCAAAAAGGGACCCAACCTCCTTGGGCGGCGTAGATGATAAATCTAAGAGCGAACTAAAGTCATGGATTCAAAGTTTGAATAGAATGTGAAGTATGCACATAGACATTAAGTGGCCCAGGTATGATGATAAATCTAAGAGCGAAACTAAAGTCATGGAGTCAAAGGTCGAATAAAATGTGAAGTATTCACATCGACATTAAGTGGCCCGGGTATGATGGGGCTGGAGCTGATGACGGAAGCAGCTTGAGTGGAGCTCCAGCAGATGAACATCATGTGTGGGGTCGGAACTGCCGGAACACAGCTCGGAGAGAAAACAGAAAATGTAATTAGTTATTGATTAAGAGCACAGTATTTATTAACAATCACTGATGCCATGTCAATCACTGATGCCAAGTGTAGCATGAGACCCCAGCAGCATTAGCTATAGCAGCATAGCTAGAAAGCTAGAAAGAGGAGAACTGGTAGGAAACACAGCCAAGAGGGATCACATGAGACATTGGCAACCCCACGAGAGGCAGAAGACAGCAACCCAATGTCTCTGATCACCATAAGACTCTTTGACTATGAACCCCCAGCTCTGCCCTTATTCTAAGGCAAGGATGCATGAGTCAAGATCACGAGGACCGAAGCCCAGTTCAGCCAGACCGCCCACTCTACACTCCCGGCTAGCGGACAAGGCAGGCAGGCCGGCCAGACATGACTCCAGACTCCGGCCCCAGCGACCCAAGCCATGCATCCTGGTCTAAATCTAGTCAAAAGCCTGTGTAAATACAGTAGGTATGTCTTTAGCCTAGACTTAAAACTTTGGAGAGTGTCTGAATCTCGAACGAAAGTGGGAAGTTTATTCCATAGTTGGGACCATGTATGAGAAAGCCTTTCCCCTTGCTGTGACTTTTTTAATTCTAGGAACTAAAAGAAGTCCTGCACCCTGCGAACGAAGTAGACGAGTTGGATTGTAAAACTCTAAGAGTTTCACTCAGATAATGTGGGGCCAGGCCATTTAGAGCTTTATAATTTATAAGAAGTATTTTGTAATCAATGCGGAATTTGACTGGTAAACCAGTGCAGTGATGATAGAACAGGAGTGATATGATCAAATTTTCTAGTTCGAGTTAGCACTCGGGCAGCTGCGTTTTGAACTAACTGAAGTTTATTTATAGATTTACTAGAGCATCCAGTAAGTAAGGCGTTACAGTAATCCAACCTTGAGGTTTGTCACGCGCCACGGCAGCGCGCGTCGTGCACGGACCAATTGGGAAGCCCCACAGCGATCGTGCTGATTGCGCTCAGCCGTGAGGCTTCTAATAAAAGCACGCCGCGAGAGAGACGGGTCCGCGGGTTATTGATGTTAAAGTTGATGTTTCTATGTCGGTTGTTGTCCCTACGCACCGTCCCTCGTCTCGCGTCCCTACGCGTTCCGCCGTGCTCTGTCTCGTCATCCTTGACCATTGTGCCGCGTCGTGTTCAGGTATCGTTCAGTTTCCACTCACTTCTGTGTTTTTCTTTAGTTTCCACCCGTTTTGCGTTTCTGTTCTGTTTACGTTCCCTACCGTGTTTTCGTGTTTGTTTTTACACCCGTTCTCGGCCTCGGCTTGATTTATGTTCCACACTGTTTTCGGTCCTCGCTTCTTTCCGTTCGCTGTGTCTCTCCTTTGTTTGCCATTTTGTTAATAAAGCTTCTGTATTTTGAATCCCTGCGTTCGTCTCCTGCATCCCCTCCGCCTCACGGCGTTACAGAATAACCCGCCCAAAAATGGAGACGGCAGGGATCCCCGATTTTTTCTTTCCTCCCCGGCCGTTTCAACGGTGATCCAGCTCGTTGCCTTACCTTTTGTTAGTAATTGTTTGCATTTTTCAGTTTATATCCCCCGGAGACCGATTATGCCGGGGTGTCTTTTGTTGTTCCTTCACGTTACTGGTGAAGCCCTTATTTGGGCCACCCATTTATGGTCGGTTGCTTCGGACTGGAACCGTGGGGCAGCTCTTAGAGGAGTTGATCGTTTGGTTTGCTCCCCCACGGGGTTGCACAGGTACCGAAGCCACGGGTTTAGAACCCGTTCGCCCTATCCGGGCTGCCTTGGGTGGTAAAGTGCTGGATTCCCAGCTTGCCACCAGCCGGACCGCCCTAACCAAGCGTCAGTTTGCACATACTACGTCCAGTAATCGCTCTAGTCTCGTCTCAGAACCCCTAGTTCTCGATACTCGTATCTCTAATCGCTGTAGTCTCGCTTCAGAACCTCTAGTTCTCGATACTCGTGTCTCTAATCGCTCTAGCCTCGCCTCAAAACCTCTAGTTTTTGATACTCGTATCTCTAATCGCTCTAGTCTCGCTTCAGAACCTCTAGTTCTCGATACTCGTGTCTCTAATCGCTCTAGTCTCGCCTCAGAACCTCTAGTTCTCGGTACTCGTACCTCCAATCGCTCTAACCTCGCCTCAGATCCTCTAGTGTACGATTAGTTCAGAGTCTGAACCGGCGGTAATAGGTGGTCCCGTTTCTGCTCTCGCCAGTCCTGCATCGCGGACAGTCGTGCCTACACCTCCACCACGTTCCTTTCCGACACAGACAGTCATGTCACTCCCGCTCGTGCCCACTCCCGCCTCTCGGACGGTGGTACCAGTGACTGTGGTCCAGGTTGTCAGTAAGTGCCAGTGACTGCATCCAAGGCGTCAGGAGTTCCAGTGGCTGCCCCCAGGGCGTCTGCAGTTCCAGTGGCTGCCCCCCCAGGATGTCTGCAGTTCCAGTGGCTGCACCCCAGGACGTCTGCAGTACCAGTGGCTGCCCCCAGGATGTCTGCAGTACCAGTGGGCTGCCCCCAGGATGTCTGCAGTTTCCAGTGGCTGCCCCAGGATGTCTGCAAGTACCAGTGGCTGCCCCCAGGACGTGTGCAGTACCAGTGGCTGCCCCCAGGGCGTCTGCAGTTCCAGTAGCTGCCCCCAGGATGTCTGCAGTTTCCAGTGGCTGCCCCCAGGGCGTCTGCAGTTCCAGTGGCTGCCCCAGGGCGTCTGCAGTACCAGTGGCCTGCCTCCAGGGCGTCTGCAGTCCCAGTGGTTATCCCATCCTCGACAGAGACCTTTCTAAAGGCCGCGTCGTCCTCTCCAGAGAACGTCTCTTTCCAAGAAACCGTCTCAGTGACTGTCTCCTCCAGGGAGATCAAGCATCACGTCGTCGACCCTCTGCTGTCAAGCATCACGTCGTCGACTCTGCTGTCAAGCATCATGTTGTCGTCGACTCTGCTGTCAAGCATCACGTTGTCCACGACTCTGCTGTCAAGCATCACGTCGTCCACGACTCTGCTGTCAAGCATCACGTCGTCCACGACTCTGCTCTCAAGTATCACGTCGTCCACGACTCTGCTCTCAAGCATCACGTCGTCCACGACTCTGCTCTCAAGCATCCCGTCGTCCACGGCTCTGCTCTCAAGCATCCCGTCGTCCCACGGCTCTGCTCTCAAGCATCCCGTCGTCCACGGCTCTGCTCTCAAGCATCCCGTCGTCCACGGCTCTGCTCTCAAGCATCCCGTCGTCCACCGGCTCTGCTCTCAAGCATCTCGTCGTCCACGGCTCTGCTCTCAAGCATCCCGTCGTCCACGGCTCTGCTCTCAAGCATCCCGTCGTCCACGGCTCTGCTCTCAAGCATCCCGTCGTCCACGGCTCTGCTCTCAAGCATCCCGTCGTCCACGGCTCTGCTTTCTCAAGCATCCCGTCGTCCACGGCTCTGCTCTCAAGCATCCCGTCCACGGCTCTGCTCTCAAGCATCCCGTCCATGGCTCTGCAGTCAAGCATCCCGTCCATGGCTCTGCAGTCAAGCATCCCGTCCACGGCTCTGCAGTCAAGCATCCCGTCCACGGCTCTGCACTCAAAGCATCCCGTCCACGGCTCTGCTCTCAAGCATCCCGTCCACGGCTCTGCTCTCAAGCATCCCGTCCACGGCTCTGCTGTCAAGCATGGCCGCGCCCTCGTCTCTGCTGTTCAAGCATGGCCGCCTCGTCTCTGCTGTCAAGCATCGTCGCCTCGCCTCTGCTGTCAAGCATCGTCGCCTCGCCTCTGCTGTCAAGCATCGTCGCCTCGTCTCTGCTGTCAAGCATCGTCGCCTCGACTCTGTTGCCAAGCATCGTCGCCTCGACTCTGCTGCCAAGCACCGCCTCGTCGACTCTGCTGCCAAGCACCGCCTCGTCGACTCTGCTCTGCAACCTCTCGTCGACTCCGCTCGGCAGCCTCACGTCGTCGACTCTGCTCGGCAGCTCACGTCGTCGACTCCGCTCGGCAGCCTCACGTCTTCGACTCCGCTCTGCAGCCACTCGTTGTCGACTCCGCTCTGCAGCCACACGTCGTCGACTCCGCTCTGCAGTCTCACGTTGACGACTCCGCTCGCCAGCCTCACGTCGTTTGACTTTGCTCGCCAGCCGCCCGACTGCTGGCGGTCCCCTCCTAGGGTCCGTCCGGCGAGGAGACCCCCTGAGGCAGAGATTCTCTCTCGGGGGTTCTTGCTGGGAGTCCTAGCTCCGACTCGGACTCCTTGGAGGAGGGCTCTGTCACGCGCCACGGCAGCGCGCGCCGTGCACGGACCAATTGGGAAGCCCCACGGCGATCGTGCTGATTGCGCTCAGCCATGAGGCTTCTAATAAAAGCGCGCCCGCGAGAGAGACACGTCGTCGACTCCGCTCGGCAGCCTCACGTCGTCGACTCCGCTCTACAGCCTCTCGTCATCGACTCCGCTCTGCAGCCACACGGTCGTCGACTCCGCTCTGCAGCCACACGTCGTCGACTCCGCTCTGCAGCCTCACGTCGTCGACTCCGCTCTGCAGCCTCTCGTCGTCGACTCCCCTCTGCAGGCCTCTCGTCGTCGACTCCGCTCTGCAGCCACACGTCGTCGACTCGTCGCTCTGCAGCCACACGTCGTCGACCTCCGCTCTGCAGCCACACGTCGTCGACTCCGCTCTGCAGCCACAAACGTCGTCGACTCCGCTCTGCAGCCACACGTCGTCGACTCCGCTCTGCAGCCACACGTCGTCGACTCCGCTCTGCAGCCACACGTCGTCGACTCCGCTCTGCCGCCTCACGTCATCGACTCCGCTCTGCAGCCTCACGTCGTCGACTCCGCTCTGCAGCCACTCGTCGTCGACTCCGCTCTGCAGCCACACGTCGTCGACTCCGCTCTGCAGCCTCTCGTCGTCGACTCCGCTCTGCAGCCACACGTCGTCGACTCCGCTCTGCAGTCTCACGTCGACGACTCCGCTCGCCAGCCTCACGTCGACGACTTCGCTCGCCAGCCGCCCGTCGTCGACTTCACTCGCCAGCCGCCCGACTGCTGGCGGTCCCCTCCTAGGGTCTGTTCGGCGAGGAGACCCCCTGAGGCAGAGCTTCTCTTGGGGGTTCTTGCTGGGAGTCCTAGCTCCGACTCGGACTCCTTGGGGGGGGGCTCTGTCACGCGTCACGGCAGCGCGCGCCGTGCACGGACCAATTGGGAAGCCCCACGGCGATCGTGCTGATTGCGCTCAGCCGTGAGGCTTCTAATAAAAGCGCGCCCCCGAGAGAGACGGGTCGCAGGTTATTGATGTTAAAGTTGATGTTTCTATGTCGGTTGTGTCCCTACGCACCATCCCTCATCTCGCGTCCCTACGCGTTCCGCCATGCTCTTTCTCGTCATCCTTGACCATTGTGCCGCGGCGTGTTCAGGTATCGTTCAGTTCCACTCACTTCCGTGTTTTCTTTAGTTTCCACCCGTTTTGCGTTTCTGTTCTGTTTACGTTCCCTACCTGTTTTCGTGTTTGTTTTACACCCGTTCTCGGCCTCGGCTTGATTTATGTTCCACACCTGTTTTCGGTCCTCGCTTCTTTCCGTTCCTGTGTCTCTCCTTTGTTGCCATTTTGTTAATAAAGCTTCTGTATTTTGAATCCCTGCATTCGTCTCCTGCATCCCCTCCGCCTCACGACGATTATACAACGCATGAACAAGTTTTCTGCATCATTAAAAGAGAGGATATTTCTAAGTTTAGCGATATTACGTAATTGAAAGAAAGCAATTCGAGTGATGCTGCTAATGTGCGCATCAAAGGAGAGATCTGAATCAAATGTGACCCCTAAGTTTTTTACAGACAGACTGAGCAATACTGAACAGCCATCTAGATTTAGGATATATGTAGCTAACCTGTCTCTCACTAGCCTTGGGTCCCACTAATAGCACCTCAGTTTTATCTGAGTTAAGTAAGAGAAAATTAAATAACATCCAATCTTTTATTTCCTTTACACTGTCCTCAATTTTGTTGATTGTAAGGCTGTCATTAGTTTTGGCTGATATGTACAGCTGTGTATCATCTGCATGGCAGTGGAAATTAATGCCATGTTTACGAATAACTGAGCCTAGTGGCAGCATGTACAGAGAGAATAAAAGCGGGCCAAGCACTGACCCCTGAGGCACGCCATACTTCACTTTTGAGAGCTTAGATCTTAGATTATTTATATGAACAAACTGGTACCGGTCAGTTAAGTAGGATTTAAACCAAGAAAGTGCTGATCCCTTATACCTACAGTATTTTCTAGTCTGTTTAGTAAAACATCATGATCTATAGTGTCAAATGCTGGCACTTAAATCTAACAGAACAAGAAAGAAACACATCCCTTATCTGAGGACATTAACAAGTCATTTAGTACCCTAAGTAATGCTGTTTCAGTACTATGAAATGGGGCCTGAAGCCAGAGTGAAATGTTTCATAAATTTCATTCCTTTGGAGGTAAACTACAGAGCTGCTGATAGATGGCTTTTCTAAGATTTTGGACAGAACCGGTAGATTTGAAATTGGTCTATAATTAGATATCACACAAGGGTCAAGATTGGCTTTTTTTAATCAGTGGTTTGATAACGGCACCCCAGACTTAAAGGATTTGGGCACATAACCTAAGGTAAGGGATGAATTTAAAATAACTAACACTAGCTCTATAACACTAGGTAATACTTGTTTGAGTAGACGTGTAGGAATTGGATCTAACAAACATGTTTGATGACTTAGACGAGCTGATCAGTGCAGATAGTTCAGTATTAGTAATTGGGGTAAAAGATTCTAATCTTGATTTACAGCTAATTGAACAGATGTCCTTCACTAGTGCTGCATCTGGAAGGTTGCTGAACAATTTGGTGATGTGATGAGCATTGAGTTTTATGCCTAATGTTTTCTATCTTATCATTAAAAAAGGTCATGAAATCATTACTGTTAAAATTACACAGAATGGGGAGAGTCAATTTCTGTGGGTTTTTTTTGTTAATTTGGAGACTGTATTAAGAGAAATCTTGGATTATTCTTATTTTTCTCTATGATTGAAGAGAAGTATGCAGCTTTAGCTTAGTGAGGGCATGCTTATACTCTGCCATGCTGTCCCTCCAAGCAATCTAAACACCTCCAATTTACTATGTCTCCACTTGCGCTCTAAATGCCGTGTTCTTTGCTTTAGGTACGGGTGTGTCATTATACATGGTGCTAGCCTTTTTCCCCTAATACGTTTGACCCTAGCAGGGGCAGTCGTGTCCAGGTTTGAGCAAAGCACACAATTCTAATTGCTCATTTACACACTCAAGATGACTGATCTCCGTAGGTGTATTAAATTTTAAGTCTGGTAGGTTTTTAATAAACGCAGCTGGAGCAGCAGAGTGATAGTGCGCTTGGTGTGATAACGAGGTAGAAGAACTTTATTTATTAGAGATAGCTCAAATACTAAAAGATAGTGATCTGAAATCGAATCACTTTGCGGGAAAACATCAAGGTTATCTATATTGATACCAAATGTTAATATTAGATCTAAAGTATGATTACAGCGGTGGGTTGGTCCCATCACATTCTGAGTGATACCCATGGATTCTAAGATGGACTCGAAAGCATTTTAAGTGGATCCTGCTCATTGTCAAAGTGAATATTGAAATCATCTACAATTAAAGCCTTATCTGTTGACAGTAGTCAGCAGGAAAGAAAGTTAGCAAATTCCTGAAGAAAAATTCTGAATTGGGACCAGGAGGGCGGTGGGTAAATAGTGATAAGCTGAAAAGAGTGTGGTTTTGACTTCCATAACGATGGATCAGTCACATTAAGAATCAGTATTTTCAAAAAGAATTAGCCTTGTAATGGGATTTAGCTGTAACACCTAACTCTTTGTCAAAATTGTGGCTATGCCTCCCCCCCGACCATTAGGACGAGGGCGACTAGCATGACTGTATCCAGGAGGTGAGGCTTCATTAAGGCTAAATATTCATCAGGTCTAATCCAAGTCTCAGTGAGACAGAGAGCGTGTAAGCGTTTATCAGTGATCATTTCATTTACATCACTGCTTTGTTTTGTAAGTGATCTAATGTTAAGTAATCCTAGCTTTAGTCTAATGTTGTTATTTCTTTGGCAGCTATCTGTGTTTATACTAATGAGGTATTAAAACAGACTTTTTGAGAGCGTTTACGTTTAGGGCAGATGCGGGTAACAGACACAGTTTCAATAATGTGGGTTCTGGGTGACGGTGCATGGCTACCAGCAGACAGTTGGTTAAGCCGGTCTGTCTGCTGCCTGACCCCTGCTCTGGATAGTCAGCCCCTAACCAATCGGGCCATAAGACTATGGGCAATGTTGCAGGAGATGATTTCACTTTTTCATCTGTTGTTTCACTTTATCAGCCATTAATTTCTTTAACTTTTATCCTTTATTTGCAAAGTTTTCACTTTTCATAAATCCCCATATCACCTTAGTTTGTGTAATCATCTTTCTTAACTCGCTTATTACTGTATCAAACTTTTTTCTTTTTCTTTACTTTTAATGTTTCTTTCAAAAGCCCCCACTTTTCATTTCAATATTTACAAATTATTTTTAGACTGTCAAGGACACATGCAATGACAGTCAATACTGTTTACCACCTGTAGGTTTTATATGCATTATCAGGCAGCTGTAACTCATCCAGTGCTGATTAGCCCCAGAGAGCTCTGGGAAACGTTGTATCTCCAGTCATGACAAGGGAGCCTACATCTTACTGTTCAGAGGTAGAGGTGCAGTGCCTACTTACACATTACCCATGAGCGATCTTCTGCTGGTCACAACGCTGTGGGGTTGGTACTGCTTGTAAGTGGTGGTCCTGCAAGGTTGACCTGAACTGTGCCTCTGCTGGCCACTTGCAGCAGACTGGCTAATTCCCACTTGCCATTTGCTAGGTTAATTTTAGTGACCTTTTCACTAAAATGAAATAACTTATCACTTTTGCAGTAAGAGCAGTCACTGTCGTATACCAGCATGATTAGTTGTAATGTACGTGTATGAATGCCAGGTAAGATACCTTGGCACAACCATATGCAAGGTACTGTGGTAAGAAAAAGTAGTTTTTAAGTCGTTTAAGTAGTTTGTAGATGTACACTCCTTTACAAAAAAAAAATGCATCAATATAGAAATGTCAGATTGCTGTAAAACTCAGCGTGCAGTTATGTCACAGGCAGATATGTAAATAATTATAGTTCAGGTCTGATTAGACACTGGCTCTTGCAACAAAAGGGCATAAAAGTGCTTCCCCTGCTGTCTATAAAAAACTCTCAGAGGCTACTTTTGGGGTAGCGTACATCTTGGTGAGACATTGTTGGCTGTTAGACATGCCTCTATGACATATTTGCCCTTATGACTCACTCAAGACATTTTGCCCAGTTGATAGACTTTGATAGTGCATCATTGGACTGAGAGAAGCAGAATGGATGTTTTGACAAATTGCCCATTATCTAGTTGTTCGGACCTAGCTGTTAGGAGGCTTTGGGAGCAGTGGTTCTGTTAGGGCATGCACACACAGCCAACAGGCTTTGGATGGCCATGACAGTAGAGAGGATCATTTGTTCCAAAGACAAACACAAGCAGCTCCCACAGTTTTGTTGTCCACCATCCAGACACCATCATAAACAAGAAACCTGGACTGCCTTTTGTCTTTAGCGCCAAATCCAGATGCCGTTTAGGATCCGATCATGGTCAGGCTTGAGTATGGAGGCCTTGTGGTGAGCACTTCAATCCTGCCTTTGCTGTGAAGTGACACTGCCCCGACTGCTGGTGTGATAATCTGGGAAGTCCCAAGAGTCAGTCACCCCTAGTAGTGATATGAGGGACATGTGCAGAACATATTCAGGACATCCGTATTGCCTCTCATGACAGGGTTTCCAACTGGCATTTTCCAGCAGGATAATCCTCATCCACACACAGCAAGTTTTTTTCCCCGGAATGTATCCACCAGATTCCAACGCTTCCTTGGCCTGCCCCGTTGCCAGATTTATTGCCAATCAAATAGTTATGGAACCAGCTGGACACCAGATTCAGCAAACTATGAATGTGGAGCATCTACAGGCCCAGTTGTGGACAAATGTGCCACAGAGACATGTCTAGCAGTCGACAATCACTCCCCAAGAGTCATACTACCCAAAAGTAGCCTCTGAGAGCCATTTTATAGAGCAGTGGAGGAAGCACTTTTACACCTTCTTGTGGCAAGACCCAGTGTCTAATCAGACCAATGTGTAATCATTTACATATATGCTTATGGCATACAATAATTGCATGTCGAGTTTTCCAGCAGTCCGAAATTTCTAACTGGGTCCTTTCTTTTTTTAATCAATGAATGTATATTGGAAAGCAATAATTGCTGACCTGTTAGTTGTTTTCAGCTAACAGGCCTACTATTGATTCGTTAAATCGACTTCCTGTGATTCACTTGAAGAGTTGCCTTTTTAGCAGTTATGTCGTAGACAATTCTTAGAGTTTTGCATTAATGGATTGTATTGATTTTTGGATATGATATTGGGCACACATTAGTGGTGTCTACAGTTAATACTTTTATCACATGACAGTGAATGTGCAGTGAATACTACTGCTTTTCAATCAGAATTTCACGGTCCCTTTTCAGGTCACAAGTGTTAACCTGGATGATTTCAAGTATAATTGTAAGTGCTGTTTATTCAAGCACTGGCTGATATAAGATGCGTAGCAGTGATTACACTGAGTACCTACAAAGTTAACCTGCTTCCTATTTCCTAGTTCTGAGAAACTAATTGGTCAAAACCAGATTTGGCAGAAGTATGCAAATTCTTTACTTAAGTTACTACTAATCTGATAAAAAATGTACTCATGTGAAAGTTGAAGTGTATATATAAGGCATTCATATAAATATATTAATGCATTATGCTGAATATTAAAAGTACTAGAAAGACTTAATTTATAATATACTAATTTTTACATAATAAATGACATTGTCTATTGGTGATGCAAAACTGTAGGAATGATCCTAGTAAAAAATCTACCAAACTACATCAATGACAGTGAATTGTTAAATGCCATGAGCTCTTGTTTCTTTGGGAGACACAAATGTTGCATTCACCAAGATATATTTGGGAACTGACTTGCCACTATCAGTTTTTTGGTATTAGAATGGTTTCATCTCTCTGCTTAATTAAAAATGAAAAATTAATACTTGGATAAAATGGATAAGTAAATAGATTTATAAAAGCTGAAGTAACATGCCTGATTTGAAAATGCCGTAAGTATAAATACAGATTTACAGATATACATATACACAGTAAGTACAAGTAAAGTACAGACACATAAAAATACTTAAGTACAGTAAAAAAACGTACTTGTACTTTGTTACCACCTCTGGTCAAAAGCCATTGTTAGGAGTACTAAAATCTAGACTTCAGTGACAGATGTCCTTCAGTTAAGCATCATGTATACTTTACACTATACTGAATTTGTGGACACCTCATGTAATAGTTTTCCAACTTTAGTGGAAATCTTGGCCTTGACATTAACCTCATTACAGACATTCGAGATGAATTAGATAGCCAGTAAGGTGGGATCCGTGCACAATCCCACAGCCCTTCTACAATGTAATGTATACATAGTGTAATGTGCACAATATTATTATGCTATATTGTCATCCCATGCTGCGTTTTTTGGTGACATCAATATTTTGTAATACTATTATTTGTACATTATTGCTACTTTTACATCGCTGTTTGCTTTACATTGGACAGCTTGAAGCACATATTTATTTTCTTTCTTTAATAATAATTCACTTTCGAATTGTGCATGGCAGATAGGTGTTCCGTTCAAATAAAGTAGCTATATCCCAAATAATCTTTCATTCTTGATCAAATGTAAAATACTTGATTCAGCTGATGAAGAAAAACTGTTAAGAACAAAGTCTTTTATCAGCCCAGGCAGGTGTGTACTGACTGGGTGGAACAAAAATGTGAAACCACATTGGGAATAACATCAGGTTCTGTAGCTGAAGGTCTGGTCCTTTATCTCTGCCACAAGTTTCTCAGTTGCTTAAGCTTTTTTTTACCTGACTTTGCTCTTTAGCAGTATTGGAGCAGAACAGCCATGGGCATGAAGTGCACACAGAGTGTGGTCTGTCCTTGTGGTATTTCAGACACATTTCTATTCCATATTTTATATTATGTTATTTTTATCTGTCAGAGTGGAGAGACAGCCAACAATCTGTTTTTTTTCTGTATCAAACTGTGTTGTGTTGTATACACGTATCATCAGTTTCCAGATAGAACTTGAGGTTAGGTCATCATGGGAGCTGTAGCTTGTTGTACTGAAACATGAGCAAGTAATGACTTCAAATGCAACACAATCAAGCACTGCAGTTATTGGAAAACACATCAATGTCTGCTTGTGCTCATGCAGAATTTATAGGCTTCATTCTGTGAAACATCCAGAGGTGAGAAGAGCTTTTTTCCAGATAAGCTTTTTTAGATACATTTTGCTCATGCTTATGTTATAGTCATATTCAATACAGAGTTGTGTCAGGTACAATGAATTGGTGACTGTCTTGGTTACAAGTTTAATACAATGACATAAGTGAGAGAATAACCATAAAGGTACTGTGCCTCCTGATGATGCTCTTGCTCAGGACTATGGACTCAGCATTTCTCGTGTCCTGGTTTATGTCCCTTTCCAAAATATGATTTATTCCTGGAGAAACACATAGGTGCTATAGAACTCGAAGTTTACCTATGTCAGCATGTTTGTTCTGGTCCCGTAACACCACTGTCACACAGGTCTATTTAGGGTTGATTAGACTGGGCACAACCCACTGAATGTTAATACATAATAATGTCCTTGGTGAAATCATACACAACAATTTGAATTGAGGTCTAGTGTCTGTGGAGGCCATTTGAGT
This sequence comes from Ancistrus triradiatus, assembly GCA_025084515.1. NCBI lineage: Eukaryota > Metazoa > Chordata > Actinopteri > Siluriformes > Loricariidae > Ancistrus > Ancistrus triradiatus. Next base: position 48,312 of record JAJAGP010000665.1, on the reverse strand, counting down.
ATTGTCATGTTCAAGAAACCAGTTTGAGATGATATGAGCTTTGAGACATGGCACATTATCTTGCAGGAAAAAGCCATCAGAAGATGGAACAGTGTGGCCATAAAGGCATGAATGTGATCCACAACAATACTCAGGAAGGCTTTGGTGTTTAAATAATGGGGTATTAAAACGTCCATAGTGTGGCAAGAAAATATCCCCACACCATTACACCATCACTACCAGCGTGACCCTACCATCCAAATGTCATAGCAGAAATACTCTTCTGCATACCTTGTTTGTAACAAAACCTATTGAATGGATTGGCACCTGGTGTGGTCTTCTGCTCCAGTAGCCCATCTGCTTCGAAGTTCAACATATTGTGCATTCAGAGATGCTCTTCTGAATACCTTGGTTATAAGAAAACCTACGGAATGTTAGTAAATAGTAATGTCATTGGTGAAATCATACACAACAAGGCTTTGATACTGTATAACAAATTGCCATAGGGACTAGATATTGTGAACATACTAAACTAAATCAATAAAATTAGATGCAGAAGAATACCTATAAATTTGAGCTATTAAGAAACTATTGTTCTGATGATAGGAGTTTTCACTGAGGTAGTTACCTTGTCAGAGCTCAGTTATCTGAACTCTGCTATGTTTGTTTTGTCCAGTTTCCAGATCTGTCCCAGTGATACATGTGAGACATGACTGACAGATGCATCTTCCCAGACTTCCCATGACTGATAAGTATCAAGGTTACAGAAAGTACAATGTCTCTGCTGCATAATATCTATGCCTCCCAACTTTCACCTACTAGTGCTTGGGCTAACAACTAAGCAAAACTAATTCATCATTTAATGGTTAATTAGTTCTGAATAGCTGCTTCGTTATTCTGGAAATTCTTGAGAAGTGGAGAAGTTATCATGATATCCAAATTCACAAATAAGGTTTAAATGGAGACATTTCATTTCATTTCAAATGCATGGGTTTTAACTGGCTAAACAGTTTAATCTCCTCTTACAGAGGTCCTATCTTTCTAAACTCTGGACTGCTATTGTACCTATTAGCTGAATATTCACAATGACAAATAAAATCCAGTAATGTTGAGAGAAATTATTATCGTCTTTCTTTTGTTTGTTTGCTTACACCTCTACATTTATTCCAACCTATTGCACATTGCCTCTTTAATGATATTTTTTGTCCTCGAGTAGTACTGGAACACTGCACAATGAGAAGTGTCGGTAATATTTAGGCAGAATTGGGACAAGAGCAGGAGGGAGTGGGTGTTGAGAGAACATAGTGACAGGTCATAATAAGCCATTCTGTGATGATGGTAGGCATCTCACAGCTACAGTTCAGCTGGGCCAAGCTACAAAAAGAGGGTGAGTGAGAGAAATAGAGAGTAAGTGTGAACATGAAAAGAGGATACACATCATTGGCACCTTTCCATCCTTTCCATTCATGGATAACTCTGTACTCAAGTGTACCTTTTCACCACACATTCTGAACAATCTCCCTCTGCTGTCATGGCAGGGCTATATAATGGGATCAAGGTTCTAAATGTACTGTCACATCTAATATAATGACATAATGATAATTGTCACAATAAAATAACCTAATAGGAAATAGAACAAATGCAAAAGGTAAAAAGTGCTGAAATAGTGTAGTAGACATAACAAAATTTGAACAAAATAAAAATACTCATGCAGAATGCACTTTACTATCTTCCAAAATGTATCATTAGACAAATACATATACAGGTGTCATTTACTAGTTTCCTCACTGAAAACATCATTTTCAAAAAATGGCAAAAAGGTAACATCAATTATGGAAAAAAAGCAAAAAGTAAAGACTTCCTGGAAAAGGCTGAACACAGTCCAAATATTTAGCACACTAGTGTAATACAGCCTTTAAGGTAAATTGACATTTATAATTGCACATAATACTGACAATTATTTATTTCTTTCATTCTGTCTATCTGTCTGTCTCTGTCTTTATCATTCAGCTTCGCAGGGAACCAAGGTCTAACTGGCAGCACAGGGCACAAGTTGGGAACCAAACCTATACAGGGCACCAATACATTAGGCAGAACAGGGCATATGTGCGCGCACACACACACACACACACACACACACACACACACACACACACACACACATATACAGGGACATTTTAGAGACACTAGTTGTTCTTTTGGAATGTGGGAGGAAACCTGAGTACCCAGAGTGAACACAGAAAGACATGGGAGGGCAGACGGGCTGAGCTAGGATTCAAACCTGGGATTTCTGGAACTGTGAGGCAACAATGCTTAGCACTGTGCCACCATACTGCCCATACTGACAATTATGATGTTATTAAATATTATAAGTAGAAATGATAATTAATTAATAAGCAGGAAATTTGACTTGAAACTGGAACAAAAAATACATTAATCAATAGCATATGAAAAACTATAACACATATTGGTTTATGTTAAATGTATTTTTGTAGTATGTGAGCAAATCTGCAGAGTAAGTGAAGTTTTATTTGTAGAGATATACACTGATTTTATACAGTTCATTAGATACACCTAGTACTGGGTTGGACCCCTTATGCCTTCAGAACTGTCTTAATTCTTGGCATATATTCACCAAGGTGTTTGAAACATTCCTCAAAGATTTTGGTCCATATTGACTTGATGGCATCATGCAGTTACTCTTTGTCGACTGCACATCCATGATGCGAATTTCCTGTTCCACCACATCCAAAAGGTGCTCTGGACATGGCATGTTATCCTGCTGGAACTAGCCATCAGACTGTGGGTTCACTGTGGTCATAAAGTCAATTCAAGTCAAATTTATTTATATAGCTCATTTTACAACACAGCATTGTCTCCAAGCAGCTTTACAAATATGTTGGCTCAAAGCCCTAGTTGAGCAAGCCTGAGGTGATAGTGGCAAGGAAAAACTCCCCAAATGTTATAAGGAAGAGACTTTGAGAGGAACAAGACTCAAATTGGGACAGTTAATCCAATAAATAGAGTCATTGTAAGTTCCTTTGTGTTGTGTGCTGCGGCCAGAATGGGGATTTTACGTCTGTGGGCAATTGGGACTAAATCGCCCACAATCCCCTTCGGCAACAAGATGGTCATGGACTCAGCTGGGACCATTTATCTGTTGATTTCTGTTTTCTCGCTACCGCGTTCAGCTGGGCATGACTCTTTTTAGCCCAGATCCCCCAGACGCTGGCGCGGGAGCATTTTCTCTGTTGCTACTCTTAATGGTGGATGTTTTTTTCAGCTAGAGTTGGTATTTTTGTGCTGTGGATTACCCTTTGTTTGAAGTTCCATCCGCCTCTGGACTTCCGTGTTTACAGCCCAGGCCATCCTGCCCCTGGTACGGCTGTTCTCTGTATATATTGTTTGCCTTTCTCCGGTAGGCCCCCGCTCTCTCTGGATCCCTATCGTTAGCTCCTCCTGGTTCACTTTAGCCTCATTAGCCTTCCTGCTAACCTCCTTAGCCTCGTTAGTCTTCCCGCTAACCTCCTTAGCTTTGTTAGCTTTTGTGCTAACCTCGGTAGCCTTCTGTAGTCCTCCGCAGCCTTTTGCTACCTCCGACATTCTCGTTAGCCTTCCCACTAACTTTCTTAGCCTTGTTAGTCTTCCTGCTAACCTCCTTAGGTTCGTTAGCTTTCGTGCTACCTCTGGTAGCCTACCTCTAGCTCCAGAGCCCCTCTATAGCCTCGTTAGTCTTTCCTAGCCGGCCTACCTTCTCCCTGCTTTTCCCCCAGTTTTTCGGTTAGCTGTGTTCTTCTCTGTTGGGTTATTATTATTATTATTATTATTATTATTATTATTATTATTATCGTCATCTTTATCACCGTCATCCTTGTTTTTGACTGTTTGGTAACCTTGTCAGTGTTGTTCAGTCTGCCATGTCTATCCAGAGCTCTGTTGTGGTATTTTTGGAATCGTGTTGCCAGGTGTTAGGGACCTTTGTTAATAAACTGCCTTTCTTGCTGGAATCCTGCATTCACCTGCTCATCCCTTGACCACCAGGTAACACTTGGTCCTTCATGGGAAAGTTTGGTTGTAATGTGTGCTCAGTGAACAGGAGGATGGGAGAGACGTTTTACTCTCTGATAAGTACTGAGTAATGGTATGGGGACTGGAACATAAAGGGATGGTAATGAGGTAGGCTGTTTCATTTAAATGATACACAGTTGGTATTAAGGGGCTCAAAGTGTGGCAAGAAATATGTCCCACACCATAGCACCACCAGCCTGAACCATTGATAAAGGCAGGATGAATCCATGCTTTCATGTTGTTTATGCCAAAGTGTGACCCATTTGTGCCAAAGTGATGCCAAAGTGTGTACCATTTGCATGTCACAACAGAAATCAAGATCAACATCAGACCAGTCATATGTTTTCCAGTCTTCTATTGTCCAGTTTTGGTGAGCCAATGTGAATTGTGACTCAGTTGCCTGTTCATGACAGGAATGATGCTGCTGGAGTAGCCCATTTGCTTCAAGGAAAATGTTGTGGATTCAGAGATGCTCTTCTGCATATTTTGATTGAAACAAGTGGTTATTTGAGTTACTGTCACCTTTATATCAGCTTGATTCATTCTCCTCTGATCCCTGGAATCAGCCAGGTGTTTTACCCAGATACAGTGGGGCAAAAAAGTATTTAGTCAGCCACTGATTGTGCAAGTTCTCCTACTTAGAAAGATGAGAGAGGTCTGTAATTTTCATCATTGGTACACTTGAGAGACAAAATGAGAAAAAAAAATCCAAAAAATCACATTGTTGAATTTTTAACGAATTTAATTATAAATTATGGTGGAAAATAAGTATTTGGTCAATAACAAAAGTTCAACTCAATACTTTGTAACATATCCTTTGTTGGCAATGACAGAGGTCTTCACCAGGTTTGCACAGATTGTAGCTGGTATTTTGGCCCATTCCTTCATGCAGATCTCCTCTTAGAGCAATGATGTTTTGGGGCAACACGGACTTTCAACTCCCTCCACAAATTTTCTATGGGGTTGAAGTCTGGAGACTGGTGAGGCCGCTCCAGGACCTTGAAATGCTTTTTATGGAGCCACTCCTTTGTTGCCCAAGCGGTGTGTTTGGGATCATTGTCATGCTGGAAGCCCCTGCCACGTTCCATCTTCAATGCTCTCACTGATGGAAGGAGGTTTTGGCTTAAAATCTCACAATACATGGCCCCGTTCATTCTTCCCTTAAGATGGATCAGTCGTCCTGTCCCCTTTGCAAAAAAACAGCCCCAAATCATGAGGTTTCCACCCCCATGCTTCAGAGTAGGTATGGCACAACTCAGAATTCTTCTTCCTCCAAACACGGCGAGTTGAGTTTTTACCAAAAAGTTCTATTTTGGTTTCATCTGACCACATGATATTCTCCCAATCCTCTTCTGAATCATCCATATGCTCTCTGGCAAACTTCAAACGGGTTTGGACATATATGGGTTAAGCAGTGGGACACGCCTGGCACTGCAGGATCCGAGTCCCTCCCGGCGTAGTGTGTTACTGATGGTAGCCTTTGTTACTTTGGTCCCAGCTCTCTGCAGGTCATTCATCAGGTTCCTCCGTGTAGTTCTGGTATTTTTGCTCACTGTTCTCATGATCATTTTGACCTCACGGGATAAGATCTTGTATGGAGCCCCAGATCAAGGGAGATTATCAATGGCCTTGAATGTCCTACAATTGCTCCCACAGTTGATTTAGTCACACCAACCTGCTCGCCTATTGTAGATTCACTCTTCCCAACCTGGTGCAGGTCTACAGTTTTCTTCCTGGTGTCCTTCGACAGCTCTTTGGTCTTGGCCATGGTTGAGTTTGGAGTCTGACTGTTTGAGGCTGTGGACAGGTGTCCTTTATACAGATAACGAGGTCAAACAGATGCCATTAATACCGGTAATGAGTGGAGGACAGAAGAGCTTCTTAAAGAAGAAGTTACAGGTCTGTGAGAGCCAGAAATCTTGCTTGTTTGTGGTTGACCAAATACTTATTTTCCACCATGATTTACAATTGAATCCTTTAAAAATCCTATTATGTCATTTCCTGGATTTTTTTTCTCATTTTGTCTCTCATAGTTAAATTGTACCTATGATGAAAATTACAGATCTCTCTCATCTTTCTAATTAGGAGAATTTGCACAATCAGTGGCTGACTCGATACTTTTTTGCCCAACTGTAACTGTCACTAACTGGATTTTTTCTCTTTTTTTGACCATTCTCCAGTTTTTGTTAAATACCCAGACCAGCCTGTCTAGCACCAACAACCTTGCCACATTCAAATGGATTGAACTTCAGCAGGTTGTCTTGACCATGTCTACATACCTAAATGCACTGAGTTGCTGCCATGATTGACTGATTAGATATGTGAATTAACAAGCAGTTGAACAAGTGTACCTAATGAAGTGGTGAGTGTGTTATAAAAAGAACCTGGTTTAAGACTTAGTTCACAATTCACTCACCATTGCTATGGGGATGTAGTCTCGTATACCGCCATGATGTGATATAGGTGGACAAAGTTCCAGTGTTTTGTAGAGGAACACCAAAATGCATGAATGGATTGCTTAACATCCAAGATACATTCTGTGAAATTGCATATTATCCGAACACCATATTATATACCATACTTAGCTATATGGACTAATGTATTGTACTGTATTGTATTGTATTGACTACATGACCAAGATACTGTAATGTTTCCTATACATTAATTTATTAATAACTACATTGACCCCCTGTTACATTTCATCCAGGATTAGGACACCAGATTAGAGAAACGGGTGAAGGGAAAGGGGTAAATGGAAGTTGAGAAATCAGTCAACGACACCCCACACAACCATAGTGAACAAACAAATGTATGTGCAATCTGAGGCTAAAGAGAATAATCAGTGTCAGAATGCACAGGGGTTGGTATCAGAAACACAAGTATGCACAATAGTATGCAGGTGAATCTCTAAACAACTTCCAAATGAACACAAAGTGTGGACATGAAATACAAAGCAAAACACTAATTAACGCTCCGACATGCAGGCTCCAAACAGACAGAAAACAGCACGTGAAGCAACCGACCTCTGGCACGCTCAAGCAAAAATGTGCAATGCATGTCTGTCTAAAGCCAAAGCAGAAATGAGCGTGTCCAAAGCAAAGTTGAAAAGGAGCACCAAAGCAAGCCAGCATTTCAAAATGAGATTAAAAAAACAAGTTTCAAACAAACATGAAAGTGTTTCTCAAAGCAAGCTCTCAAAGTGGATTTCCAAACGACTTTAAAACAAACACAAATTGTGAACATGAAGCACGAAATACATACATATACATACACACTAACTAACGCTCCTACTTGCAGGCTCCAAACACATGGAAAAGAGCACACATGATTTCAGAAACCTCGGACATGCTCAGGCTCACGTGACATATAAACACACAGAAAGAGACAAGAATACAATAATTGAAATGATCTCGAGTGCACGTCGTAACACTGCCACATTAATTTTGTTTACTATTTAAGGTGGGTAAAATCTTTTTCCGCTGTAGAACCTACTGACCGTGCACACACACTTCCTCTCTTGTCTCTATCTTTCTCTCATTGTGCCTTTTATGTGACAGCACAACATATTTCCTCTTGTGCTGAAAGACACAATCAGATATTTCAGAAGAGATCAGGAAACTTAAGAAACTGTAAAACAAACACTGAGACTGAGATGTGAACACATGCAACACTGGTGTGTAAAGACGCAGTACCTGTTTATCGACTTGTTTCAACCATGACACATTGCTATATTTTGGATCATCTACACTGATTCCTTGGTATAATCCAGTAGGGTGGGAAATAAACAGCTGGCAATGATAAGATGATGTCATTTTAAAAACAAAGATTATCCTCTGTTTGTCACACAAAGACACTCCCACAAATATTCCCATTTCTCACTGTAAATATAAGTAAAACAAATTACAGATTTGACTCCCATATGCCCACAAACCACTCAGCTCTAACTTATTTTATGAGTATAGACAAAATGCCCTCTTTGGCAAGGTGTTCTGCAAACATAAGGCATCAGATTGTGTTGCTGTCGACTCAGCATCAAGCTAGGAAAAGCATCATGATCAATACACGTATATCATCAGTCGATGCATTTAATGTGAGTGGCACCAAATAAGGTCTAGCATAAGAGTAGTGGGATTATGCTGGATCATGTAGTAATACTTGAAGGATTTGCAGGATAAATCCAAGCAGCACAACAAAGGACCGATCAAAACCAGCTAAGGAAACTGGTATGGAATCCTTTAGACTGTGTGTATATGGTCGGTGAAGGAAATACACGTAAATATTTCTAACAAGTTAATTTCTAAGTAATTAATTTTCCAATAAGAAAATTAAGAGAAAATTCTAATTACATGAATAATAAAATATCATATAACATAACTATGGCTTTCAATAGGGTCACCTGTAAAATTACTCTTAATCCACATTTATTATAAAAGATGTTTGAATCTATTCAATATATATAAAGACCAAGAAAACATATTGTTGGTTGCATTTGCCATAATATTATATTTCTTTATTGGGTTTACACTTCCTGACATTATATATCAAAACTAAACTATGGTGCTGAATTGTCTACTTCTTCTTTTGGCTACTCCTATAAGGAGTATATTAGTATATTAGACCTGGCTCAGGTTTTATGCCCTGTATGTGTCAAGAGGGGGAAAAGCATTACAGGACTGATGCCAGAAATATGATTTTGAGGCAAATTGGCTTATATAATTTGAATTATTGTGTTTAGCCTGAGCATTGTGTAGCAGATGGGCTACAGCAGCAGAAGACCACACCACGTGCCACTCCTGACAGCTAAGAACAGGCAACTGAGGCTACAATTCTGAGGCAACAGGTGTGCACTGAATACTTCAAGTGTGCTGGTTCATGCCTAAAGTGGCCTCAAACTTGATACACCTCTGAAGACCTAGAAGACACTGCCCCAATTGGTTGCATCTGGAGAGCGATCACATATGGCAGTCGGTCACCCCTAGTACTGATACGAGGGACAATAACAGATCAGCTGAGCCATATGCGTTGGCTCATGGCAGGGCTTCCAATTGGCATTTTTCAGCAGGATAGTGCACACAGCAAGGGTTTTCCAGGAATGTCTCCACCAGATTAAAACACTTCCTTGGCCTGCCTGGTTAACAGATTTATCACCAATTTAGCATTTATGGGACCAGCTGGGCCAAACAAGTAAACATGATTTAAATTTTTTTTTTAATTGCAGAAAGTACAACATACTATATTTCATGTTTTGTCTGGAAAACTTAATTTATGGCCTGCTACACAATTCAAAGCTTTGAACGGGTGCAATTTAGGGCTACTAATGATGTAAAAATTAAATTAAATACAAATGTGTTTCCACGAAAGGCTGAGTCTTTGAGAAACAAAGATAGGCAGTTTGTCAACAAATGCACAAGAATATCATTGAAATGTTTAAAAACAATATTTCTAAAAAAGGTTTGGAAGGGAGTTGCATCTTTCTCCCAATGAACTATACAATGTCATTAAACAATACAAGGAATGTGGAGGAACAACTTTTCAGTGTGTAAAGGGAAAAGGTGCAAGCCTAAACTGAAGAGCCATGATCTCCAATCCCTCAGGTGGAACTGCATCAAGAACCATCATTCATCAATAGCTGATAGAACCACATGGGCAAGGGATTACTTTGGCAAGCACTACAATACGAAGTTACATTCACAAATGACACATTCTTTTTTTTCTGCAAAAAAGTGAAGCCTTATGCTAACCATGTCCAGAAGTGACATCAACTTCTCTGAGCTTGCAGGCACCTGGACAAAAAGCAAAAGAACACCTGAAACACTTCATCATTTGGTATCATCAGTGCCAAAATATCTTCTTAAATGTTGTGAGAAGGAATGTTAACATTACAAGTGGTAGAAGCTCTACCATACCAAAACTGTGTTGCAGGCCTGAAATGTATGAATGAATGTTTATTAACAAATGAAATGAAGTTGATCAGAAAAAAACCCAAAACATATCTTGGGTACATGCTGTCTGCAAGGAAATAAAAATCTAAGTAAATCTAAGGAATGTTTTTTTGTATATATGTCTCAACGTTTTATGATTTGGGGTAGTACCTTCTACAATATTCTCAACATAATAACACATACTGATCATCATCAAAGTCTTCAGTTGTATTAGAAAATACCCCTAAAGTTTATGTTTCAGTTTCTGTATGGGTAGGAAATGAGACTTGAATTGATTACCGCAAATGCACGAAGGGCACATGTCCGTACTACTTTTTGCAATGTAGACCATTAATCTATGGAGACTTGAATTAATGGACCCATTAAGAACTTCCTGTTTCAATGTGCGTCTTCCTGTCTCTTCATCCTAATTATTAGAGAGAGAGAGGGATAGAGTCAGTGAGTCATACTTTGTGAAAAGAAATGGAAAGAGAGAAAAAGATGTGTCTGCAGACGATGGAGGAAAGAAAAAAGAACCACACGTGGAAAAAGTGAAACAGTTTACACAGCCTGCCATTTTGTCCCCCAAACAATCTAAGAGCCATTTGTCAAAGCCAGGAAGAGGAATAATACAGCATTTTGCAGTACTGGCTGCCACTGGCACACACTAACAGATGATTTATTGGACTTGAGCTGCAGCTGGCACCACCACCCACCCACATCCAGCAGAGGCAGATGCAGTTGCCCAATGGACCTCTCTAAAGAACAGTTCCCCAGATGCACGCCTAACCTTATCAGTGCAAAACAATCAGGTCTATAATGCTAACCAGTGACTTCTCAGTGTGTAAAAAGCATTTTAGTATATATTAAGTTAAATACAAGCAATATAAATACTTGCAATATAAATATGCAACTTTCTAGAACACTGTTGGTCCTATTTGAATCTATGTTATTCTTCAGGATGCTCTGAGAAAAGAAAAGAAGGGAAACATTAGGAAGCTTCATAATGGCCTGTCAAACCTGCCTCCCCTCTTTAAAGACGATAAAGATGATAAATGGTAACCTTTTGTTCCTGTCTGCAATAGGCACAGAGACTAATTGTTAAGCTTGTACTTTCTACAAAGAAACTGTCATGAGAACGAATAACCAATTTCAAACCAGATTAGTAACAGAAAAATGTCTACCTGCTGTACTGCAAAATGCACTGAGCAATGGTTAGGGCTCTGGGCCACATAATGTCATAATATATAATGTAATGGTTTATGTATTTTTAATATACATATTTATTTATGAAATACATCAATATGTCTGCACACACACACACAGACACACACACACACACACACACACACACACACACACACACACACACACACAGAACTCATTAAATTCGGTTCTTGATGCAATTTGACTAGAAAAAATTGTCTCAGTTCTCGTTGTTTGCTTGGTACTCAGTGCACTTGCTTAAACTTGTATGGATCGAGCCGCACTTGTTTCAGATCAAATTCAATTCACGATTCAGTGATTCAGGTTCACAATAGCCCTTGCTCAGAGAAGATCTCCACTGTGATTACTATGTTTTTCTTTATTTTTACATCTACAGTGTACTTACAGCAAATAAGTCTCCATGGGTCCTAAAAGGTTAGTTTCTATGAGCTACCCGGAATCAAAACAGGAATTGAATGCTCCAGAACATAGGCTGCAGTTATCTTAGCAGCTATGCTAGCACCCTGAGTTCACCAATAAAGTGTTGATTTTTCTTTTCACTTTCAATCCACTACTCACTAAATTACATGATATTTTTTAACACTTTATTATAAAATAGTCATTGTGTTAATGATTTTGGCCAACTGTAGGTTAATGTAAGTGTTTTAAACATTAACTTACTTATCATTGCTTATCATAGGCTCCGCTATTATACAGTATAGACCGCTCTAACAACACTCAATAAACTCCTCAGTTCATGATACATTTAACTTATATATTGGGCACATCTCTCCTGTTGGGTACATTTCTTCTGTATGCAACATGATAATTACAAGAACTGACTTGTACAGTTGTATTTAGATAATCAATGTCATTTGTTATTCAGTTTGTGAAAGTTATAATGTTTTCACTCAAAGGTGTATATGATGTGTGGAGACATATGAGGGGGATGTGTTGTACACAACTATCCTAAATAGAAAATCTGTTCTATTTGACTTATGCCATTTTCTTTGACAATATTGTGGTTTCTATATCCATGACAATAAATTAAATTTAACAAAAAATCAAACTGAAAACTTTAACTCTGTCACGGGTCCCCCCCAGACCTCCATACGTTATCCCCCTCCTCGCTTCTGGGGGGCAGTTTGACTGCGTCGTTCGTGGTGCTCCACCAGACAGAAGCTAAGTGGACACAGCTGGTATAGACTGTATTTAAGCAGGGCCCTAGCTCTAGAACGGCATGGGGTATTGTTTGGTCGAAGACCTTCGGACTGTGGTGGCGTTTGCCGGCTATTTGCCGCTTCCGTGTTCCATGTCCCGTGTTTTGCTTGTGCTATTATGCCGAGAGGACTTATGTTTTGTCTTGCGGTAAGCCCGCTTATGTGTATTGCCTTGAGGTAGCCGGTTTATGTTTATTGCTTTGCTTATCCGCTGTTTAGTTTCGGTTTGCTCCATGGTACCCTTTGTTATTTAATAAAATATGGTTATTGTTATAGAACCTGCGCACGTCGCTGTTCCTCCCGTAAGGGCCCGTCGTGACAAACTCAGAACAACAGTATTCGAGAAAGCCCAGCCTTTTATTTTTTTAAATTAAATTATTATAAATGTGTTACGGTTCACCAAAAAAAAAAAAACAAGCAAAAATTGAAAATTAAAAAGGGGATTGTTAGGACCCAATTGCTGTTAGCTCCAGATGGAAGGGACAAATCAATAGAATAAACAAATAAAATTAAAAAAGGTGGTGAGTGTGGGGATGCATGCACTCACACAAAGGAATGAAGCTGCACTCATACAGCTGGCAGCAGAAAATGGAACCCTGATCGATAGTGTCAGGGTCCGATGCGTATTACCAACATGCCACGTGGCCTTTGAGGGTAAATGTGGGGATAAAGAGCTTAAACGGACAAAAGAAAGTGGCGTATAGAAACGGAATCAGAATAATGGGCAGTATATAAAATGGAGAAATAAACCGGAAAAAGCTTTGAGGGTGTCGGCTGGGGGGATGCTCACAAAATGTGTCTTATATATAATATATATAGTATTAGAAATGTTATTTTAATAATTATATATTTTTAATTGATTTGTTTGCTTGTCACTTGTTATTCAACCAGATACCCAGTCTCAATATTGTGTAATCAACTCCAGTGATAATACACATCTTCAGTTTTACTCCATATAGATAATGTTTCTTCCCCTTTATATTTGAAAAACTTACACTGCCAGCATTTATCAGACACCCTTATCCAGAGCGACACATAACTCATACAATTCAAGCATTTGTGGATTAAGAGCCTTCCACATGGCCCAAAAGTATTACCTTGGCAGTGCTGGGACTTGAACCCTGGACTTTCTCGTCACTGGTACAAAAGGTTACCCACTGCAGTCCTGACATGTGAGTATGCCCATAGACTTGTAGAAAGGCACAACACTGCCCTGTTGATGTCCACATTAATAGATACATTGTTGATTCTGCACCAGCCTGCAACCCACTCTAAAATCCTTTCTGTGTGAGATTTATTACTGATGAGGCAAACCAGGCCCTTGGCAAACTTGATAATGTGAATCATGCTGAACTTTTCAGTGGGTCAGCCGTGTAAACAGCAGTAGGTTCCACCCTGGGGACACTAGTGCTCAGTGTGGTGATGCTGAATGTGACATTATCGATTCTGATTGACTGAAGTCTCTCAGTCAGGAAGTCTAGGATCAAGTTATATAAGGTGTTCATGCCCAGAAGACTCAGCTTCAATATGAGTTAGCAACAGGTAATAATGTTGAACTTTTAAGCTTTACGTTGATGAACTGTGTAATTCTAACACAGTTCACAGTTCATGAACATTCTTATTGTCCTCTTTATCCAGATGTTTTAGGGCCAAGTAAAGGGCCCATGTGTTGAGTCTCTGAGCCGATAAGCAAGGTCCAGTGAAAGGGGCAGACAGGTCTTTATTTTCTTCCTGACTAGACTTTCAAACACTTCATGATGATTGGTTTCACATACTGGTTATGGAGTTCAATGGGACAGAAGTAGTTAATCCCCAGAAAGATTGGTTTTAGCTGTCCTATGTACTTCCAACTCACCAGATCTATGATAAACAATCATTAGACATTGCATGCACCTACACTCATTTTTCCTTCAGAATTGCCTTAAGTTGTTGTGTAATAGATTATTCAAAAGGTGCTGGTAACATTCCACAAGGATTTTGTGGAGGTCCATATTGATATGATAGAATCATGCAGTTGTTGCAGATCTGTTGGCTGCACATTCATTACGTGAATCTTCCATTCAACCATATCCCAAAGGTGCTCTATTGGATTGAAATCTGCTTCAAGGCTTGGTGTGCATTCAGAGATGCTGTCCTGCATACCTCAGTTGTAACGAGTGGTTATTTGAGTTACTGATGCCTTTCTATCAGCTGTAACCAGTCTGGCCATTCTCCTCTGATCTCTGGAATCAACAAGGCATTTTCGACCAGAGAACTGCTTCTCGCCGGACATTTTCTGTTTTGGACCATTCACTGTAACCCTTAGAGATGGTTGTGTGTGAAAATCCCAGTAGATCAGAATTCCTGAAATAGTCAGACCAGCCCATCTAGTACCAACAACCATCTTTCTTCACCATTCTTCTTCTCAGTTTGTACTTCAGCAGGTTGTATTGATAATGTCTACATGCGTAAATGCACTGGGTTGCTGCCATGTGATTGGATGAATAGATATTGTGTTAACAACAGATGAACAAAGCTAATGACTTGGCTGATGAGTATATGTGGTCATCAATGATGGATTCACAATTAGTTGTAGCATCTTAATATCAAACATTAAGTTAGCTGAAAACAGTCATGGACACAAGAGGGACCATTCAGGCCAGGTTCTCCCCTGTTTTGCAAACGATTTAATATACTGTATCTGAACAGTGGTCTTAATGGAGAATATACAGAAATACAGGCTTTTACATATCGTGGGTGTCAGTATAAAAGTCCACTGCTTTCACCCCACATGCTGAAATGCTAGTGAAAATACTAACTTGATGTTTACATGGTGGAAATCTCTGATGATGATAAAAATTCTGTGTATGGTTGTACAGTTTGCAGTTTGATGTAGTTGAAGTCACCCAGTGCGTCCTTGCCTTGAGCAGATTGTAAATTAGCTTAATAAGATAATAGATAACATTTGACCACGGATTCTACCAACACTGATCAGTGACTTGAAAAAGATACATAATTAGTGCAGCATTCATTGTTGACAAAAACACACAATTAACCTTTATTTGTCTTACTGGGCAAAATTACAACCCATCTAAGCAAGTGATAAGCCATCAAACTGAATGGATGCTAGGTGGTCAGTCATCGTAAAAGGTTACCTGTAACATGTAAAGGGAGCAGACATTAGAGAGAACAATGAAAGGAAGAGCCAGTCAACTTGGTTCAGCTTTTAGTTTAGCATGCATGTGTAGTGGAAAAATAGAGACCAAGGAAGCTCAAAAACTTCACAATTGCACGATGTTGTCTTAACACAGAGGACACTGCAGACTGCCTCATCACTATCTGGAATCACAGGCTTGATACATATGAATCTCCACATTAAGACCACATGTGGAAACCAGGGGCCACATTCATAAAGATTCTAAGAATCCTCTTAGAGAGCTCTTAACTTAAACAGCTCTGCTCTTTTCAGTTACTTTGATTGCTGCCATTTTTATTATAAGTTTATTAGAACTCGTGGGGTTGGTTTGTATGTAGCATTCATTTCAGGTTTTATGTCATTGTTGCGCTGGGTAGCAGATGTGTTAACGCACTGTTATTCAGTGTTTGGAGAACATTTCTTCTGCCTTGTTGTCTTTTCGTTGTTTTCTCAAGAGAACTCCTAAGCCTCCTAAAAGTCCTCCTCCATAACAATTCTTCGCCTTAGGAGCTCTTTTAGGAGTTAAAATGCTTTATGAATAAGTTTTATCTTTACTAGGATCTACTCCTAAATTTACCCACAATTCTAAAATGTTTCTTAGAATTTTGCCACCAGGAGCAACTCTTAGCACTTAGAATTTTTATGAATATGGCCATGAAGATTTATAGTATGGCCATAAATATGTGTATACAATAAAAAATGTTTTGTGAAACAGATATAAAATTATTACTGTCAGTTGAAGTACTCTTATATAGTGACTACTCAGTATGTGTAGGTGAAATAGGTCTCTCTCATTTTTGAAATCTTGCTATTCAAGGTACCAAATCAAGTATTCAAGAGAGAACATTTTCTAAATTAACAGATTGGACACTAGAATTGTTGTGAAAAACAGCAGCAAGCCCCAATCCAAATTATAAAATCATTTAGAACCTACCAGGTTTCGGTGATAAGAAACATGTCCAATATTTATCAGTTGTAAGTGTCATCATAAAAGAGATTTACCAGACAATTATGCAGTTTAGCATTTCCATCCTTCTTCAATAGTTTGAGGAGAGTATAATCAATAGATCGACTGTATAACACATGGCACTGAATGATGAAAAATCTAATTTATCCTTGTCCTAGGGCAGTCAATATAATCAGGATGTTTAGCTTTTCCAAGCAGTTTGCAGTAAATCCCAGGATTTAGATGTCATTTGCATTTTCAGGCTAGCATTTTAGATTACATATGGCTATAATAAATATAAATGTTGCATAATGTTGAAAATTAAAACAAGCAAATCTTCAAGTAAGGCCAGGCCTGCCACATCATTCTACTTATATATAACTAATCACAGCTTAAAAGCTGTTTTACTGTCACTGCTGGAAATGAGATATGAGAGTTAACAGCTGTGAAAAAAGCAGACAGCAATGAATACATTTTCTTACAGTTTATGTTTTAAATAGTAGTTAGCCACCAATGAAGAAGAGACCTTCAAGCAATGTCGAGAGCACAGAGAATAGGGTGAATTTACAGAATATGCTGTGTACCGTTAGGGGGCACCTGGAGGCAGCCGAAGAGAAACATTATGTGAAATATTTTAATGTAAATAGCACATATGTAAGCACAGAGGCGTTTGTTTGTGTGTTTTGTTTGGTCTTTTAATATTTCATACTGCTGTCACTCTCACCTGAACACACACCAAAGACCTTGAGCGAAATACCAGCTAGTTCAATGAATGACACAGTGTAATACCACACAGGTCCTACAAGAGCTCATTGTAGCTTCTAGGGATACATTATCCCATAGCCTTAAAGATATACCCACACTGAGGTAGCCTTAGGTCGTTACTTAACTCAATGATTCCCATATTTATGTCTGTAGTGCCCCCCTTTTGAAGGTAATAATATTCCAACACACAAACAAAGTGGCAAATCACCTTTACAGTGGAATTGCTACAGGTGACATGCATTATGTATCTTAAATTTTTACTGTGTAACATAGTGCTCAAACATGCTCCATGCTTCATGTGCCTTGCTGCATCTCCCTGCAAAACCTTCAGCCTCTCTGCAACCAAAGGTTTATTTGAGTGTTTTCCCTCATCAGTAAAGATAGTTTCAAAAGACCTTGGATGAAGAATCATCAGTTAATACAAAATATGTTATTTCACAGTGGATATCTCAGTGGATACGTAACCCCCCCATGGACTATTATCACACTGAATGGTTGGTTTATTGACTATTTTATGCTTCACTGTGACATTTATAGCTATATCTTGATTTATTATGAGCGTTCAAGTGTTCTTTTGAAAATGTTGGTTAGCAAGATTGTGCCACCATCATATTTACCGTAACAGATAATTTATCATTTTATAACTGCATTTCCCATTAGAATGGTATTTTAAAGTATTTTAAACATTTCCAGAGTTCATTTTCACATTATACCATCTGGAATGTGCCTCCATTGAATGCATGTTTTCTCTTCTTTGGTTGCCAAATTAGGAGACATTGACACAACATTCAGATTTCTGTGTTTTTTTCCCTTTCTCGTTGTTAAATTGTTTTGACTAAATCTTCTTTCCCTACATCCCTCTTGGGAGAACAGAGGACACAGTACACAAAGGACTTTTATCAACAACTGGTTTAATAAATAAAATATGAGCTGCTTAAGCAGAGAATGGGGCTAAGATGATAACAAATGCATAGCAAACGCTTACATTGCTTTAATAAAGCATGCCAGCAGCTGTAAATATGCAAGGACATTTTGAATGTTTCATTAATGAATAGCCTGCCAATGTTACTGTGTTCTGTTATCAGTGCTAAATATAAGCAGCTTACTTGTGGTTATGGTCAGCTGTATTGGGGGGTGGCTGGAATTAGGACGATTCTAAGGGCATGAGACTGACAAGCGCCCTAAAAAAATGTATTAGAACATGTTTCATCATCTTTAAGTGCCCAGTGTCATATCTTTTCATGGGTCCCGAAATCCCTGGCAGCACCCCCGGGTTATCGTATCCATCTAGTAACATTCCACATAACATAGTCTTGAATTACTGTTTACCACACTACTTTACTGTTAATAAATTACTTACTTACTTACTTAATTAATTAATTAATTAATATTGAAGTGGGATTGCCATCATAAATTGCATTCACATCTCAGTCACATTCCCATTACTTAACATTTCCTACCATACACTGCTTATTCATTCTGCTTAAATTATAATTTACCATCAACTAGTCTTATACATCAGAAGAGCAATGTGTAATAATCTTAATTTATATTAAGATAAGATTATTATATATTAAGGTTACTAATCTTAATCTAAATTTTTAGTCACACTCACACAGTAAAGTACTATTGGGATCAACTGGTCACCATATGAGGTACACATTTGGTACTACAACTTAAAATATATTACCGGTACTACTACCTTAGAAGTGCTTTGCACTTTCTGTAGAAAATGTTCCATACTAAAGAAAAACAATTTATTTACAACTTTTGACAGTGTAATTCTGTTTTAAAATGTGGTTATTAGAGTTACTGTAGCCTTCCTGTTGGCTTAAACAAGTCTCCCAACGACCATTTTTTTAATGTGACAGATGGACACTGGGGGGCGGCATGATGTCACAAGTGGTTAGTGCTGTCACCTCACAACTCCAGACATCCCAGCTCAATTCCCAGTTTGGACATCTGTGTGGAGTTTGCATGTTCTCACTTGTTTCCTCCCTCATTATAAAAAGACATGAACATAGTCAGTTATTGCGCGCATGTGTGTGACCCTGGATCGGGGCTCTGGCAGCCTGTAGGGTGGGTCTGGCATGTGCTACTAGTTAGGCCCTGGTTCCCTGTGACCCTGAATCGGACTGGATATGGGTTTGAAAATGAATGAATGAAAATGACATTGCATACCCTGATACCTCAACCAACATTCATTTGTTAAAACATTTCAAAGCAAGGTATTTTCTCATATAAAATTACAGTAATTGTAATATTGTATTATTATTAGCTCATGACACTGTCATTGTCCAAAAGTGTTGCTTCACAGATCTTTAATGACATTTAGCTAGAAGTTAAAGAAGACCAAACTGAGTTTCCGACGGAACTTTTGTTTCATTTCATGCGCCTTATAACCCGGTGCGCTTTATGTATGAAAATAGCCCCGTTAGAAGTCGATCATTGATATCGTGCCTTATAACCTGGTGCGCTTTATAGCCCGAAAAATACGGTATACCTTATCACTTTTATGAAATTAGAAAAATATAAGCAATACATAATAATATTACACATTATGAGACTACATTTTAACCAGCCGCTAGATTGCTCAGACAGGGTATTTCTAGTGCTGGTCCCAAGCCCGGATAAATGGTGAGAGTTGCGTCAGGTAGGGTATCCGGTGTAAAACATTTGCCAAAAAAAGTATGCGAGTGCATAATAATTTAACCATACCGGATCGTTCGCGGCCCGGGTTAACAACGACCGCCACTGGTACTGGTAGCAAACAGGGTACCAGCGGAAATTGGACTACTGTTTGCCGAAAACGAAGAGGAGGGAAGCGTGTGAGGAGACAGAGAGAAATCAGGAGCGGCAAGAATATAGCACTGAGGGTAGCAACCCTAAATGTAGGGACGATGACAGGGAAAGGTAAAGAGCTGGCTGATATGATGCAGAGGAGAAAGGTCGATGTTTTGTGTGTGCAGGAGACAAAGTGGAAGGGTAGCAAGGCATGATGCATTGGTGCAAGGTTTAAACTGTTCTACCATGGTGTGGATAGGAAGAGAAATGGA
This sequence comes from Ancistrus triradiatus, assembly GCA_025084515.1. Taxonomy (NCBI): domain Eukaryota; kingdom Metazoa; phylum Chordata; class Actinopteri; order Siluriformes; family Loricariidae; genus Ancistrus; species Ancistrus triradiatus. The sequence continues at coordinate 27,976 of JAJAGP010000665.1, read as the reverse complement.
GTTGGTGTGGTCCTGAAGGAGGAATATGTAAAGAATGTCGTTGAGGTGAAAAGGGTGTCAGATAGGATAATATGTTTGAAGCTGAAAATGAGGGGTAATGGTGGACTGTTGTTAGTGGTAATGCACACAGTTGGCTGTGAATTAGAGTAGAAAGAGGATTCTGGGGGGAGTTAGAGAGTGATTGAGAGCATTCACAGGGAGGAGAGACTGGTGATTGGTGCAGATTCCAATGGTCATGTTAGTGAAGGTAATAAAGGAGGTGAGGCAGTGATGGGCAGGTTTGGTGTTAAGGATAGGAACCTAGAAGGACAGATGGTGGTGGATTTTGCAAAGAGGATGGAAATGGCTGTGGTTAACACATATTTCCAAAAGAAGGAGGAGCATAGGATGATTTATAAGAGTGGAGGGAGGAGCACACGGGTTGACTGCATCCTATGTAGAAGAGGTTGCTTAAAAGAGATTGGTGATTGTAAGGTAGTGGCTGGGGAGAGTGTAGCTAGGCAGCATCGGATGGTGGTGTGCAGGATGGCTCTGGTGGTTAGGAAGAGGAAGAGGACAAAGGCAGAGCAGAGGACCAAATGGTGGAAGTTGAGAAAGGAAGAATGTTGTAAGGAGTTCAGAGAGGAGCTGAGAAAGGCTTTGGGTGATAGGAAAGAGCTCCCAGACGACCAGGTGTTAGCAGCAACAGTAATTAGACAGACAGGTAGAAAGGTACTGGGTGTGTCTTCTGGACAGGCAAAGGATGAAAAGGAAACCTGGTGGTGGAACGAGGAAGTGCAGGAGGTTTTCAGAGAAAGAGGTCAGCAAAGAAGAAATGGGACAGGGACAGGACTAAAGAGAATAGGCAGGAGTACAAGGAGATGTGGCACAAGGCAAAGAGGGAGGTAGCAAAGGCCAAGCAGAAGGCCTACGATGAGTTATATGGAAGGTTAGACAGTAGGGAAGGAGAGAAGGAGTTGTATCTGCTGGCGAGACAGAGAGATAGAGCTGGAAGGATGTGCAGCATGTCAGGGTGATCAAGGATAGAAATGGAAATGTACTGTCAGGTGAGGAGAGGGTGAGGGAAAGATAAAAGGAGTATTTTGAGGACTTGATGAATGTACAAAATGAAAGGGAAAGAAGGTTGGATGGCGTAGAAATTGTGGAACAGGATGTAGCAAAGATTAGCAAGGACGAAGTGAGGAAAGCTTTGAAAAGGATGAAGAACAGAAAGGCAGTGGAACCTGATGACATACCGGTTGAGGTATGAAAAAGTCTAGGAGAGCTGGGAGTGGTGTTTTTGACTAGATTATTCAATGGAATTTTGGTGAATGAGATTATGCCGGAGGAATGGAGGAAGAGTTTACTTGTAACGATTTTTAAGCAGATATAGTTGGGAGAGAGCTGTGGAGGCTAGGCTCAGACAGGAGGTGACAGTGTGTGAACAACAGTATGGTTTCATGCCAAGGAAGAGCACCATGGATGCGATTTTTGCTTTGAGACTGCTGATGGAGAAGTACAGAGATGGTCAGAAAGAGCTACACTGCGTCTTTGTGGATTTGGAGAAAGCTTATGACAGGGTGCCAAGGGAGTATATGGGTGTATGAGGAAGTCTCGAGTGCCTGAAAAGTATGTTAGATTAGTGCAGGACATGTATGACAACAGCGTGACAGCGGTGAGATGTGCTGTAGGAGTGACAGATAGCTTCAAGGTAGAGGTGGGACTGCATCAAGGATCGGCCCTGAGTCCCTTCTTATTTGCTCTGGTGATGGACAGACTAACAGATGAGGTCAGACAGGAATTGCCGTGGACTATGATGTTTGCAGACGACATTGTGATCTGTAGTGAGAACAGGGAACAGGTAGAAGAGAACTTGGAGAGGTGGAGGTATAATCTGGAAAGGAGAGGAATGAAAGTCAACTGTAGTAAGACAGAATACGTGTGTGTAAATGAAAGGGAGGCAGGTAGAACAGTCAGGCTACAGGGATCAGTGGTCACAAAGGTACTTGAGTTCAGGTACTTGGGATCAACTGTCCACGGAAATGGTGAGTGTGGAAAGGAGGTAAAGAAGTTCAGGCAGGATGGAGTGGATGGAGAAGAGTGTCAGGAGTGCTGTGTGACAAAAGGGTCGCAGCAAAAGTGAAAGGAAATATTTATAAGAGAGTAGTGAGACCAGCCTTGTTGTATGGGTTAGAGACAGTAGCACTGACAAAGAGACAGGAAGCAGAGCTGGAGGTGGCAGAACTTAAGATGTTGAGGTTCTCTTTAGGAGTGTCTAGGGTGGACAGGATTAGGAATGAGATCATCAGAGGGACAGCACAGGTTGGAAAATCGGGAGACAAAATTCTAGAGGGAAGACTGAGATGGTTTGGACATGTGCAGAGGAGGGATAGTGGATATATTGGTAGGAGGATGTTGGAGATGGAGCTGCCAGGCAAGAGACGGAGAGGAAGACCAATGAGAAGTTATTTGGTTGTGGTGAATGAAGATATGCAGGGAGTTGGGGTGAGAGTAGAGGACGTGGAGGACAGGGTAAGGTGGAAACGTTTAACTCGCTGTTTCGACCCCTGATAAAGGGAGAAGCCGAAAGAAGAAGAAGAAGATTATGAGACTACATTTTGTTAGTCCCCATGTATAACCCCACATCAGAAAAAGTTGGGACGGTATGAAAAACGCAAGTAAAAAAAATGCAGTGTTCCATTCATTTACTTTGACTTTTATTTCATTGCAAACAATATGAAACCGAGATATTACATGTTTTTTTCTGTTCATAATAAATATCCATTCCTGCATTTCAGGAATGCAACACATTCCAAAAAAAATTGGGAAGGGGGAAATTTAGGGCAAGTGATGGATAAAACACAACTAAATAATGATGTGATTTTAAACAGGTGATATAAACGGGTGATTATAATCATGATTTGGCAAAAAAGCAGTATCCACGAAAGGCTGAGTCTCTGAGGAGCAATGATGGGCAGATGATCTCCAGTTTATCAACAGATGTGTGAAAAATTATTGAAATGTTTAAAAACAGTGTACCTCAATGAAATATTGGAAGGGATTTACATATTTCTCCCTCTACAGTGCATAATATCATTAAACAATTCAAGGAATCTAGAAGTGTGTAAAGAGCAACGGCACAAACGTCAACTGAAGATCTGTGATCTCCGATCCCTCAGACTGCACTGCATCAAGGACCGTCATTCATCAATAGCTGATATAAGCACATGGGGAAGGGATTACTTTGGCAAACTTTAATCAAGCAGTACAGTACGGTGTTACATTAACAAATGCCACTTAAAACTTTACTGTGCCTAAATAAGCCTGTAAAAATAAGCCTATATGAATAAGAATAAATATATGCTCTTACATTTGGCCTTAAAATTCACGTATTTCCAGGTTTCACCACACCTCCCGGTTGGTAGAGTGGTAACTCTCACACCACTCACTAGAGCAATCCAAAGCAAATCCATCATTCCCTGCTGCCTGCTCTACAGGTGGAAGTCATTATTTCCTTTTTTATACCTTTATTTTTCACCTGTACTTCACTCCCGTATACAGTGGTGCTTGAAATTTTGTGAACCTTTTAGAATTTTCTGTATTTTTGCATAAATATGACCTAAAAGATTTTCACACAAGTCCTAAAAGTAGATAGAACACAGTTAAACAAATGAGACAAAAATATTATACTTGGTCATTTACTTATTGAGAAAAATTATCCAATACTACATATTAGTGAGTGACAAAAGTATGTGACCCTCTAGCATTAGCAGTTAATTTGAAGTTGAAATAAGAGTCAGGTGTTTTAAATCAATGGGATGACAATCAGGTGTAAGTGGGCGCCCTGCTTTATTTAAAGAATGGGGATCTATCAAAGTCTGCTCTTCACTACACATTTGTGGAAGTGTATCATGGCACGAACAAAGGAGATTTCGGGGAACCTCAGACAAAGAGTTGTCGATGCTCATTGGGCTGGAAAAGGTTAACTTGCAAGGCGTGTTATAGTTGGCGAGGTCAGAAAGGACCCCAGGGTAACGTCTACACAACTGAAGGCCTCTCTCAGATCAGAAGAACACTGAACAACAATGGTATGCATGGCAGGGTTGCAAGGAGAAAGCCACTGCTCTCCAAAAAGAACATTGCTGCTTATCTGCAGTTTACTAAAGATCACGTGAACAAGCCAGAAGGCTATTGCAAGAATGTTTTGTGAACGGATAAGACCAAAAATAGAACTTTTTTGTTAAAAAAAAGCGTTATGTTTGGAGAAAGGAAAACACTGCACGCCAGCATAAGAACCTTATCCCATTTGTGAAACATGGTGGTGGTAGTATCATGATCTTGGCCTGTTTTGCTGCATCTGGGCCAGGACGGCTTGCCATCATTGATGAAACAATGAATTCTGAATTATATCAGATAATTTTAAAGGAAAATGTCAGGACATCTGTCCATGAACTTAATCTCAAGAGAAGGTGGGTCATGCAGTAAGACAACAAATCTAAGCACATAAGTCGTTCTATCAAAAATGGTTAAAGAAGAATAAAGTTAATGTTTTGGAATTTCCAAGTCAAAGTCCTGACCTTAATCCAATCAAAATGTAGTGTAAGGACCTGAAATGAGCAGTTCATGTGAGGAAACCCACCAACACACCAACTTTTGCCACTCACTAATATGTAATATTGAATCCTTTTCCTCAATAAATAAATGAATAAATAAAAGTATAATATTTTTGTCTCATTTGTTTAACTGTGTTCTCTTTATCTACTTTTAGAGCTGAAAATCTGATGATGTTTTAGGTTATATTTATGCAGAAATATAGAAAATTCTAAACGGTTCACAAATTTTCAAGCACCACTGTATATGTCTATATCTATAGCACCACCACTGTATATATCTATACACATATACATACATTCTTATTTATTTATGTATGTAAGTGTGGTTTTATTTTGTGAATTGCTAACAGTCCCATAAGCATGCTTAACTTCCCCTTGGCCCCAATAACAGATTTTATTTACACCAACTACCTGCTCTTGGGTCCAAAAACTCCACTGGTTCACATAGGTGAACTGTAACAAAGGTTGGTCAGCAAACACATTATTAATGATGATGTTAAGTGCTACTTTAATTAAAAAGTCTTTTGAGAAACACTACCAAATTGCATTCATTCATTTTTTCTTTCATTTTCTTATCTCCTTAATCCTGTTAGGGAAAGCTCCCAAATTTACCAATGATTTTATGATGGAGTTTAATGTTTTAATAGGTAACGAACTAATGTGTGCTTATTTGATGAACATCTAAAAATGTATTATTCTTGCAAACCAGAAAATCTATAGGCTTTTAGAAATTAATTTTGCTATCCAAAGCAAGTTTTTCCCTTATGTGTGTCTATAAAGTTGATTCAAGTCAAACAAGTCATAAAAAATTTACAGTGTCCCAGCAAACAACCTCTGGAATAGAACATGGGGATCATAAATCCATAGGGTATCAAAGCTGGAGCCTAATCAAATCTTGGCAAGTGTGTTTGTCCAGATGATCCTAGCTCTTCCAAGATCTTCAGCTAAATCCCTTCAATAGATTTGCTACCCACAGGATAATAGAGCTTCCTCAAATTTCATAATATGGAATGCATTATATCTAGTTCTTTTTCAAATCTCTGCTGCATCCTGTAGAGAAATAGGAGGGAAAACTGCATATTTACTTGTATGTAACTTGTATTAAGGTCATTTATTGCACGTAGGAGGAGTGTGGGCCTTGAAAACAAATGAGTGTGGCTGTACATGTATGCAAAATAAGAAACAGGAAAAATGAGTATCAGCAAAGACTGTGTGATTGAGTAAGTGTTGAAAGAATGGGAAGAAAGTGAGTAGTAAATGACAGTAATCAGTGGCTTTGCTCTGGGTCTTCTATCAGCATCAAGCAGGCATGCTGGACTGATCTAGCCTTTAGATTGCTTCCCATAATTACCGTCATCAGTCTGCCATGGTCAGAAACATTTGCAACATTGAAAAACAGGCTTGAAAACAAACAGAAAGGCATTTTTCTCCAACCAAATCTCCTTCAAAATGTCAAATGCATTGTTGTTTATACTGTGCATTCCTACCTGACTTCAGATGGACATGTACACAACAGACTTCTTAATCACAGATGGGTAGATCAATAAGCGAATCGACCAAAACACAGCCATGCATATTTGATTATATAGAGGGTTTCATGTAGAAAATGAAAGCATATTGACAGTTTGATAAAATCTTGCATCTATATTAAACATCTTTTCTGTAAGATCATACATAGGGGTCATGTTAAATATTAGTGCTATGATAATTTTATGTTGTGGGTATTTGCACTTTCAGTAGCAGTTGAATATTATATAAAAAGCTATGAATCTGTAAATAGACTCTCAATCTCTGACTTTAAAATGTGGATTATTTTCATCATGACGCATTGCAGCTGGTGCAATTGCGGTGGTTCTTGCGCCCCTCTCCATTTTTATAACTTCACAGTTTTGAAGTAGCTCTTGCAGAGCATGTACACATTTACAGAAATGTATTTGATATGTCTGAGAGATCACAGAGATACTAAGATGCCCCAAATTTGGAGAACACTGCAACAACGGAAGTGTATGCCCAAGCATTCGCACAGGTCTGTGCCACATGCACAGCTCCAAATGACACTATGAAAGTATCAAACTAACTTTTTTTAATGTTCAGAACAATGAATTCTACTCCAAAAAAAATTTGTATATTTGTATACACTTTACACTATTTTTATTAGTCTAGAGGTTTTCCCTGGGATGGTGAATTCTATTTATGTGATGAATATAAGAGGTATATTAATAAAAAAATCAACAACTGTATAATGTTTTGAATAAGTAATTTTAAATTTGGTTGTCTAGTAAAGTGTTTAACAGAAGAACTGCTCCAAAAATGGTGAAGCTGTAGTTTGTTTGACTAAACACTTTTTACACTCATTTGTATTCTTGTCTATCTGAGGATTACACTAGGCATCATGTGAAGGGCTTGGAAGAGATCATACTATACACGCTATTGAAGCCCCAGTTTGCATTAATTAATGCTTCTGTTCTCTATTTCCTAGCACACACACACAAACACACATACACACATGCACAAAATTAGTGGTTCCACATAATCCCATAGACCCCTTTTACACTCTTTTTTTATCTTTGTCAATCTAAGGATTACACTAGGCATCATGTGAATGGCTTGGAAAAGCTCATATTACTGCACCTTCAGTGAAGGAGTCAATTCAATTATTTTGCCAAAAGCAGCTGTGAGTGCAGTAGTGTGTTTAAGCGTATAAGTGTGCTGGTGTGTGGTTTAAGGTCTGACAGAAAATTACATCTGTTCTCTTAGACTCATCATATGATGAATGTTCTCAAGACCACTGGGTCGCCTTTAAGGTGTGTTAAGGGTTAAAATAACACTGGCCTTTAAGTGTGCCCACAGGAAAGCAATAAACTTCAAACAAGTCACACTGGCACACCCAATGTAGTAATTGCCAATCAAATTTGGCCTATTCCATAAACAAGGGAAGCAATGACTTCCATGGCTTCTGTTTTTTTGCAGTCTTTTAGAGAAAAGAATGATGCATGATATAATCACCCCTGTTCACAGTTTTGTATATATTTAAGCGTGGGCTAAGTAAAAGTGACTAAGTTAAACAGTGTTGAGAAAATCAAACCATGGTAATGAACAAAATGAAGGAGGAGCACAAAGAGTGGTCTGGATGAACCCTCAGGGGCTAATTTCTAAAATTACTCAGTGTGTTGGGAGCAAGCCATTCTTTGTCTTAGCAAAAATCAATTTATGTGCAAATATTAGAGTGTAAGGATCCATCTATACACTGACACACTCACAAATTAATATGACACAGGTCATCTAAAAACCCACAGTTGATACGGGTGACATTATTCATGTTATCATTGCTTTCTCTCTTTTATTTTTATGTCTACTAAATATCACACACCTTATGCATGCTTAAAATGTCAATTAAAAGACAAAGGTGGCCTGTTGTGTAGGTTAGTGAACGTGATAATACCTCGGTTCTCAACCATCTCGGAACTCATCAAATTTGGTCCTCGACCTATTTTGACTAGAAAAAATTGTCATCGTTTGCAAAGGTGCTTGGCTTACTTGCTTAATCTTGTATGAGTTTAGCCGCATGAGTCGTTTCAGACGAAACTCGATTTCACGAGTCAATATTCAGTACACAGTGTTTCAGGTTTACAATAGCCCTCCGAAACGATCTCTGATATTTTTATCATGCTTTTTTTTATTTTTACATCTACAGTACTGTATTCCTAGAGCAAATAAGTCTCAATGGATCATAAAAAGGTTAGTTTATAAGAGTTAGTTTAGCAGCTATGCTAGTGCTCGGAGTTCATCAACAGAGTAAGTGTTGCTTTTACTTTTCACTTTAAATTCATTACTCAATAAATTACATGAGATTTTTCAACAGATTATAAGAAAATAAGCTTTGTGTTAATGATTTTGGCCAACTGTAGGTTAATATAGTTTTTTAATAACTTACTTACCATTACTTATCACAGTATCCTTTCCATATCTCCGCTATGATACAGTATAGACCGATCTGCCAAACATTCCTTAAACTCCTCAGTTCATTATACATTTAACTTATGATGGATTTGTCGGAACATTTTCCCATCATAAATCAGGGAGCACTTGTACAATACAACTCCATTAATGCATACAATGCCTTATACATTCAATCTTATAAATATCTTGACAATCCTTCTGGAACTAATTAATGATGAGAAACAAGGTACCACTGTAATATGTTATCAATATTATATGTTTTCAAATCAAAATTAAATTAGCAACTGTGTGAACAGCGGAAGACAGAAGGATTCAGATTACTGTAACTTCATATAAAAATAGAAGACAAAGAAGAGAGGAGTGCTAAGTCATGACAAGATTGTGTTTTTGTGTTCTATGATCGATAGAACATTTTTACAGTTATTGCAGCTGTGAAAGCTTTGAAGTGTGGAGTACATTTAGATATGTAAAATCATCCCAAACAGGTGACGTGGGTTTTTTGTGTGTGTATTTATTTAAATAGTTCCCTTCTCTGTAGCACACTGCATTGCCAATATTATGCACAGATGTTTTTTTTTAACTGATTCCATGCACATATTTTACACTGGTGTGAAACTTGTTGTGAATGTATTGTTGCATACATAAATTTTCCACAAATCAACAAAAGAGACACTAGGGAGCAGACTTACTCCAGGAATGAAAACAACATGGGGGAAGGGAGTTGTTGGAAATAATCCACCATGTCATCACTGATTGAAGTCATCCAAGATTTTTTTTTTATTTTAATATCCAATGTATTCACTTCATTGTTACCTTTTTAGTATTCACATACCATGTAAGGCTTCATTCATTTTCATACCTGTTTAAGCAATTCCAGGTCACAGGGAGCCACGCCCTAAGTGGCAGCATTTACGTTACACGTTACATTTACAGCATTTAGCAGACGCCCTTATCAAGAGCGACTTCCAATTGATACAAGCAATTGTGGGTTAAGGGTCTTGCTCAAGGACCCAACAGTGGCAGCTTGGCAGAGTTGGGATTTGAACCCTGGACCTTCTGGTCCATAGTCCAGTACCTTTCCCACTAGGCTACCACAGTCCAGGCTACAAGGCAGCACAGGCTACAAGGTGCACCACAATCCATTGCAGGGCTTATGCTTGCTCATACAGAAGCAAACACAGACATACTAGGACACTTTCGAGACTTAAACTGACCTAACACATGTCCTTGGAAAGCAGAGTATCTGGGGGAAACCCATGCATACAGGTCATGAACATGCAAACTCCACATAGGTGAATTCTGGCCAGGAATCAGTATGGTGATAATTGAAGCCATGTCAGTAGATCCCCATGACAGTACTAATCAACTGTACAATTGTGCTGCCCCTGCATTTTTAGCATTAACATATCAGCCAAAACAAATAAAACCAATCACAAACCAAATAACACTGATCACCTTGTTACAACAGCACATTAGACTCTGGAATGTATTAGATTGTAAATAAACAGTCATTGTAGTTGATGTTTTGTATGGGGCAGTAATCTCAGAAGTTAAGACCCAAGCGGTTTTCACAAGGAACAAATCAATACTGCCAGATAACTGGGCTAGAGCATCTCTTAATGTTTAATAGCAATGAATCCTATCTATCAGTCTGGTCCAAATGGACAGAAGAGCCACTGTGGTAAAAGTGACAGGAATATTTAATGCAGGTTATTTGAGAAATTCATCATAACACACAGAGCAGGACCTGAGAATGAAGCTGCCTAACTACACACTGGTAAGAGTTCTCACCATGCTAACCCCTGCCCACTGCCAAAAGTGCCTACAGTGGTTAAGTGAGTGCCAGAACTTGACCTTGGAGCAATGGAAGAAGGTCTACTTATCCAATGAGTCCTGTTTTCCATCATGTGGATGTATGGGTACATGTGGTCCATTTACCTAGGGAAATGATGGCACCAGGATGCTTTGTGGGAAGATGTTTGTTTGTTTGTTTGTTTGTTTATTTATGTCACTATTAGCATCAATGACCATTTCAGTGGCCATTTACATTAAAACAAGTCAATTTAGGGTAATCAATTGTCAACTGTGGGAGGGAACCGGAGTACCCAAAGTAAACCCACATAAAAAATCCAGAAAATCACATTGAAGGATTTTTAAAGAATTTCAGTGGAAAATAAGAATTTGGTCACCGACAAACAAGCAAGATTTCTGGCTCTCACAGACCTGTAACTTCTTCTTTAAGAAGCTCTTCTGTCTTCCACTCGTTACCTGTATTAATGTCACCTGTTTGACCTTGTTATCTGTATAAAAGACACCTGTCCACAGCCTCAAACAGTCAGACTCCAAACTCAACCATGGCCAAGACCAAAGAGCTGTTGATTTACACCAGGAAGAAAATTTTAGACCTGCACCAGACTGGGAAGAGTGAATCTACAATAGGCAAGCAGGTTGGTGTGAATAAATCAACTGTGGAAGCAATTGTAAGACATACAAGACCATTGATAATCTCCCTTGATCTGGGGCTCCATGCAAGATCTCATCCCGTGGGGTCAAAATGATCATGAGAACGCTGAGCAAAAATCACAGAGTTACACGGAGGGACCTGGTGAATGACCTGCAGAGAGCTGGGACCAAAGTAACAAAGGCTACCATCAGTAACACACTACGCCAAGATCCTGCAGTGCCAGGCGTGTCCCCCTGCTTAAGCCAGTACATGCCCAGGCCTGTCTGAAGTTTGCCAGAGAGCATATGGATGATCCAGAAGAGGATTGGGAGAATATCATGTGGTCAGATGAAACCAAAATAGAACTTTTTGGTAAAAACTCAAATGGAGGAAAAAGGATGCTGAGTCGCATCCCAAGAACACCATAGCTACTGTGAAGCATGGGGGTGTAAACATCATGCTTTTGGACTGTTTTTCTGCAGAGGGGACAAGACGACTGATCCGTGTCAAGAGAACAATGAATGGGGCCATGTATCATGAGATTTTAAGCCAAAACCTCCTTCCATAAGTGAGAGCGTTGAAGATGGAACAAGGTTGGGTCTTCCAGCATGACAATGATCCCAAACACACCTCTCGGGCAACGAAGGAGTGGCTCTGTAAAAAGCATTTCAAGGTCCTGGAATGGCCTAGCCAGTCTCCAGACATCAACCCCATAGAAAATTTGTGGAGGGAGTTGAAAGTCGGTGTTGCCCAGCAACAGCCTAAAAACATCACTGCTCTAGAGGAGATCTGCATGGAGGAATGGGCCAAAATACCAGCTACAGTGTGTGCAAACCTGAAGACTTACAGGAAACGTTTGACCTCTGTCATTGCCAACAAAGGTTATGTTACAACGTATTGATATTTCTAGTTCCATGTTTAAGCTTTGTTTCATGAGTAACCTTGTTGTTGTCTTAGCCTTCCTTGTTTGTTAGCATTGTTAGCTTGTCCCATGTGTTAGATGTTTGTTGTGTTACTGATTGTTAGTAGTTTAGGTCTGTGTGGTTTGTTTGTATGTTTCACCATGTACACTGTTAATAAACCTGCACCACTTGCACTTACATCGGCATCCCTGTTCCTTCCGAGCCAAAAGTGTGACAGATGACACCTTCAATCTAGTGAGACTTAACCGTTTTCAAATATTGTATATACACAGTGTATATGTGTGTTTCTTATTTTTTAATGTCCTTCATCTCAAGTCTCAACAAAAAATGCTATGCTCATCATAAGCTAAACAAATTGCTAAGGATGCAGTAAAAGAACACATTTCATGCAGTAGTAGAATACACTTGCATTACTATCAACACATAATGCTAGGATCTCCCCAAAATACACATTCTTTGCTTGCCTTATACCCTGAACTCAGTATCTGTTGCAAATATTTTTTTCACATTATTACCTGGTCTGTTACATCCAAAGAGCAAACTCTGTAGATAAATACCCTTACAAGGCTTACAAAAGCTTAACCTGCACAGCGAAAGCAATTAGATAAGCTTGATCCAGCAACAACTGCCATGACCATTTGATAGCATTTTCTATGAATCAGTCTCAGCTGGAAGAAATGAAATTGAGCCTGAAATTGCCAGTAACCTTCAAATCTCTAAATGAGTTCTAGGTAAGTAATTGCTGCTATTCAAGGACAAATCAGTGTCAAGCCCTGAGCCTTTACCCTGCATTCAGCTTCACCTGGAGATATTCTTGGCCCTTAATGCCATTTGACAATCCTGGTAAATGATTCAAAAAGTGGAAAATTGACATCTTTCAAATGCTTGAGTGGCTGTGTACCTACAGAAAAAACTAAAGGACCTTGGGAAAATAGGACAATTATGAGTATACTGTTGTCTAAAGTAAAGTATATCAGTTTTAATAGCTTTGAATTTGTTACCTTTTTTGATGTAATGATTTCAGATGATAATACCAGACTTGTGTGAAAATCTGGTGATGTTTTAGGTCATATTTATGCAGAAACAAAACATTCTAAAGGGTTCACAATCTTTCAAGCACCACTGTATGACTCCAGAATATACAAAGGTAACTCTGAATGTACAAAAGTTAGTTCATACCCAGCCATATCACAAGACAATAACTTATTTGTTTCTTCATAGGCCTCTGAGTTAGCATAACAAAAGCAACATTAACATCAGAAGTATTTTGCAGTCAATCAAATCAAAATAAAACAAAATACTTAATTTGTTATTTGAATGAAGGAATAATTTGGTCTACATTAAAGGGTCCTTATTTTCTTTGTATTATGACATTTCAGGCAGGGGAGGCAAATTTCACAGGGATTTGGTGAATATATGGCCCAATGTTCTAGATAACTATTAATTAAGCTCCTAACTGGTGAAAATTTCATAGAAAACCTTGATGCAGCATGTGTCAGAAGTCCATGTTTTCATGCCTCAACAGCCAGTTCCAGTGCAAATCAAACTACAGATAAAAGGACTGCATGCTATTTTGCCAAGGCTCTCAACCAAGCAAATGTTTTCCTGCTCCTGTTTACAACTGGAGGCAATTCTCCAGACAGTGCAAAGAGACGGTAAGAGAAAAGCTAGGTGTAGGAATGTCAACATATAAAATGTTGGTAGGCTGGACAAATACCAGTGTAATTACACAGTTCTCAATTGGTCAGCTAGCTGGCTGCATGTTTGGTGGAACTGTCATGACAGGTACACTGCCACTAGCCATCTTTATGTGTTCTGATGTATTTCCATGTTTTTAGCTGTTCCCAAGCAGGCCAACTCAGACAAGTGTGTGGTACAAACATAGACAGAACATGAACTATACAATTTAGCTTTGATCTGAAAGTGAATTTTATATTTTCATATATTTCTATGATCTTCTATATCTAACAGTTTGCTGCTAATTAAAGATCACAAGTTATTGCCAATTATAAAATTAAATCAATATATATGATCCCTTTTCAGTACTCCTGTATGTGAACAAAAGACCATCAAGATTTTTTGATTGCCTATGCAGCCATAATAAGAAGGCAGGACAATCAATTGATCAATTATCAGTATTTAGGTTTGCTTAAAATTGAATAAATAATTAGTAACCTTTACTTTTAGACTGTAAACATTATACTGTTAAGAATAGCTACCTGAGCTAAGTTTCAAAGGAGACAGATGTACAGTACTTGCAAGAATGTAAGATTCATTTACAGTGGACATAGTGATAGACAGTGAAGGCAAAGAGAGAGGTTCAAAATTGCAGATAATTACACAAAATTCTCAGAGGAACAGGATGTCTTGGACAGTGGTCCATCATCAGCTGTGCGTATTCAAAGTGCTTCTGCTTGGCACAGGGGCTTGGTGGGAAGCACCGTCACCTCACAGCAAAAAGCTCCTTTGGTCAATCCCCAGGTGGAGTAGTCTGGGTCCTTTTTGTGTGGAGTGTGCAGGTGTGCAAACCTTGTGGCATCACCCTCAAGAAGACTGGAGGTTGTAACTGCTGCCAAAGGTGCTTAACTAGGTTCTGAATAAAGGGTCTGAATACCTATGTCAATGCAATATTTTAGTTTTTCCTTTTCAATAAAGAAATTCTGATAAAATTCGGTTTTACTTTGTCATTATGGGGTATTGAGTGAGAATGATGGGGGCTGGAAGGGGCCTAAGAGAATGGAGAGGTACACTCTCATATACAACCCCAAATGAGAAAACGTTGGGATAGTATGGAAAATGCGTATAAAAACACACACAGTGTTTCTTACATTTACTTTGTGTCATGCCTGGGAGTACCTCCCGTGTCCTGGAGAGTTCGCAGAACTACAGTGGTGCTTGAAAGTTTATGAATCTTTTAGAATTTTGTATATTTCTGCATAAATATGACCTAAAACATCATCAGATTTTGACACAAGTCCTAAAAGTAGATCAAGAGAACCCAGTTAAACAAATGAGAGAAAAATTATTATTCTTGGTCATTTATTTATTGAGGAAAATGATCCAATATTATATATTAGTTAGTGGAAAAAGTATGTGAACGTTTGCTTTCAGTATCTGGTGCAGCAATAACTGCAACTAAACATTTCCTGTAACTGTTGATCAGTCCTGCTGTCACATCAGCGGCGGATTCCTCGCCGCGCCGCCAGAGAGCGCCGTCACCCGAGTACTAGGGCGCACGGCTTCCAGTGGACGGCCATCTTTATAAGGGCACGAGATTCGTACTGGTGTTGCGAGGTCTCGTTGTTTACCAGGCGTTTTTGAGCGATTGAATTACGGTTTGTTTGAGTTTCTGCCTTTCAGTGTTTTTTGACCTACTGCTTGCTCTCGGTTTGACGATTTTTGCCTGTCCCTTCGGCTTTGACGTTTGGTGTTTTGGATTACATGGTTTTTGACTTTGGACTGTTTTTGTGACTACGAGTTTGGTAACCGTATTCTAATAAACCTGCACCTGATTCCTGTGTCCGGGTCGTTACAGAAGACCTCGCCCGTTATGGAATCAGCAGGTTTGGTGGACCGCGTCTCCCGTCAGGAGGAGAAACTGGAAGAGATCGCCAAGCTCTTGCATGAGATTCTCCTTCGCGCTGCCCCTCCGCTTCCAGTCCAGGCGGCCCATGCTCCACCTCCCACTTCAGCTTCACCCCGAGAGGCATCCACTTCGCTCCCAGTAGCACTCCCAGAGAGGTACGATGGCTCACTAGACACGTGTAAGGAGTTTCTTATGCAGTGTAGCCTATACATAGACCACCATCCCGACATGTTTCACGCGAAGACAGACAAGATACATTTTGTGATGTCTTTGTTAACGGGCAAGGCTAAACAGTGGGCTACAGCGTTATGGACTCAGGGCAGTGAAGTATTGCAATCCGAACAGCAATTTTACACCCTGTTCAAGGAAGTATTCGACCACCCCATGGCAGGAAGGGATGTGGGGTCTGTGCTTAGCAAGATGAGGCAGGGTCGACGCAGGGCTGCTGAATACGCTCTGGAGTTTCGCACAGTGGCCGCAGGAAGTGGATGGAATGAACCCGCTCTTCTGGCGATGTTCCAACAAGGGCTTAGATCGGAGTTACGGACTGAGATGGTGGTTAAAGGGGCATCCCTAGGACTCAATGCCTACATACGCCACACCATTGAACTCGATAATCTGATCTGGGAAAAGTCGCCAGGGCGGCTTGATGACATGGACCTTCGGGGAGTTGGGACCAGGGATTCGGGATCTGAGCCCATGGAGGTGGGTAGAACTCATCTGACACCACAGGAGAGACGCAGGAGGCTACAGCAGCGATTGTGTCTGTACTGCGGCGAAGCAGGTCACCAGCGTGCTTCCTGTCCTTGCCTTAGTGGTGTTGCAGGGTCCGTGGAGGTGAGTGATACACCACTTCCTGAGGTGAACAATAACTGTTTGCACGTAAGTGTTCAGTTGCGTTGGGATGCTGGTTCTGTGTTCCTCTCAGCCCTTATAGACTCTGGTGCCGCTGGGAACTTCATCAACCAGCAGATAGTGGAGAAGTACAACATCCCTGTACAGGTGACTAACTCTCCCCTTAACCTGAGGGCAGTGGACGGACGTCTCTTGGGGAAGAAGACGGTAACCAGGCAAACCCACGAGATGACTCTGTGCACTGGCCTTCTACATGAGGAATTGATATCATTTTATGTGATACCAGCGCCCCGTCATGACATTATTTTGGGATTTCCTTGGTTGGTGAAGCACCAACCCAGTATTGACTGGCAACTGGGGGAAATCACTCGGTGGGGTACTGCATGTTTCGAGTTGTGTCTCACTCTGCCTATTAGACCTACCCTCGTAGAGAGTCCGGAACCAACGGAAGTGAAGGAGGTTCCACACTGCTACGCGGATTTAGCCAAGGTGTTCTCTAAGCAGAAGGCCAGTGAACTCCCCCCTCATCGCACCGGAGATTGCGGCATAGACCTACTTCCAGGTAATACACCTCCACGTAATCGGATCTATCCTCTTTCCAGAGTAGAGTCTGAAGCCTTGGAGGCCTACGTGGAGGAGGCACTAAAACTCGGATACATCCGTCCGTCGACATCTCCTGCTGCTGCCAGCTTCTTCTTCATAAAGAAGAAGAACGGAGGCTTACGACCTTGTATTGATTACCGTGGTTTGAATGCTATGACCGTTAAATACAAGTACCCTCTTCCCCTAGTCCCCGCTGCGCTGGAACAATTAAGGGGAGCAACCGTCTTCACCAAATTGGACTTGCGCAGTGCCTACAACCTGATCCGAATTCGTGAGGGGGACGAGCTATCTCTAATAAATAAAATCCTTCTGCCTCGTTATCACACCAAGCGCACTATCACATCTGCTACTCCAGCTGCGTTTATTAAAAACCTACCAGACTTAAAATTTAATACACCTACGGAGATAAATCATCTTGAGTGTGTAAATGAGCAATTAGAATGTGTGCTTCGCTCAACCCTGGACACGACTGCCCAAACGTATTAGGGAAAAAAAGGCTAGCACCATGGTATAATGACCACACCCGTACCTTAAAGCAAAGAACACGGCATTTAGAGCGCAAGTGGAGACATAGTAAATTGGAGGTGTTTAAGATTGCTTGGAGGGACAGCATGGCAGAGTATAAGCATGCCCTCACTAAAGTAGAGGCCGTGGTTCCTGGCCTAGACCCTGCAGTATTAGAAGCTTCAGAAGTTTCCTAGGGTTTGCCAACTTTTACCGACGGTTCATTCGGGAGTTTTCAGTAGTGTAGTCGCTCCCCTAACGTTTTACTTTGGAGGTTGACGCGTCTTCGACGGGGGTGGGGGCGGTGCTATCCCAAAGAGTCGGTACTCCCGCTCGCTAAATTACACCAACCCTTGTGCCTTTTTTTTCCCGCAAGCTGAGTTCGGCTGAAGCAACTACGATGTGGGAAACCGGTGAGCTGTTTTAGCCATGAAGTTGGCCTTTGAGGAATGGCGGCACTGCTTGAGGGTGCAGAGTTCCCCTTCCTCGTTTCTGACCGACCATTATAAAAACCTTGAGTACATTCGGGTCGGCTAAAAACCTCACCCCAGGCAGGCTAGATGGGCGTTGTTTTTTTTGGGCGCTTTGACTTTTTCTGTTTCCTATTGCGCAGGTTCCCAAAATAAGAAGGCAGATGCCCTATCGCGATTATGGGAGGCTGAGCAGAACAGAGTTCCCCCCCCCCGTCACCATCCTGGCACCGTAGGAATGTGTGGTAGGCCCAGTTCAGTGGGAGTTGCTCGACCAGGGTATCGCGGGACAAGCTTCGGAGGCACCACCTGAGGGCTGCCCTCCGGGTCGTGAGTTCGTTCCATTTCAGCAGCGAGTAAGCTGCTCATCGAGACCATACACAGCAACCCTAGTTCTGGCCACCCAGGCATACACAGGACTGAGGAGTTGGTACGTAACAGGTTCTGGTGGGAGGGACTAAAGGAAGACGTGGCTGAGGTGGTTTTAAGGCCCTGTACCGAATGTGCTCGCTCCAAAACTCCACGGCAACTGCCGGCCGGCTTAACTGGTACTGCTTCCTATTCCTAACCGTCCCCTGGTCTCACCTTGGAATCGATTTTGTGACAGACCTGCCCCCGATCCTCTGGTAAGACCACCGTGTTGGTGGTGATAGATCGGTTTTCGAAAGGTTGTCGTTTAGTGCCATTAGAGAAACTGCCTACGGCTCTAGAAACCGCGGAATGTTTGTTTCAATATGTTTTTAGGTATTACGGACTGCCCGAGGATATTGTCAGTGACCGAGGTCCGCAGTTTACCTCGCAGGTGTGGAAGGAGTTCTGCCGGGTACTCGAGATCAGCATGAGCTTGACTTCGGGCTACCACCCACAGTCTAACGGTCAAACCGAGCGTCTCAATCAGGAGATTGGTAGGTATCTGCGCATCTATTGCTCTCAGCACCAACATGATTGGGCTCGGTATCTGGGTCGAGTATGCACAGAACTCCTTGCGTAGCTCCTCTACTGGCCTGACTCCCTTTCAGTCTGTATTGGGTTACCAGCCTCCCTTATTCCCATGGTCAGGGTCCCCGTCACATGTTCCGGCAGTAGATGACTGGTACAGGCGCAGTGCGTAGACCTGGGAGGGGGCCCATGTTCGGTTGCAACGAGCTATTCGGGCGCAAACTATTAGGGCCAACCGGCGCCGGCGCCCAGGCTCAGTGTTTCACCCGGGACAGTTCGTGTGGTTGTCAATCCGTGATCTCAAATTGCGTCTTCCCAGTAAGAAGTTGAGTCCTAAGTTTATCGGTCCGTTCAAGATCGTAAAGCAGGTAAACCCGGTGTCATATCGGTTGTTGTTGCCCTCGTCCTATCGCATTGCGCCGACCTTTCACGTGTCCCTGTTAAAACCTGTCTCTTCCTCCTCCCAGGATCCGCCAGAGATGACAGAACCGCCTCCTCTGGAAGTGGACGGTCTCCCTGCTTACAGTGTTCGCAGCTTGCTCAATTCCAGACGCAGGGCGGGAGGGCTCGAGTATTTGGTTGACTGGGAGGGTTATGGCCCTGAGGAAAGGTCTTGGATTCCCACGAGGGACATTTTGGATCCGTCCCTTATCGACGAGTTCCACTCGCAGCACCCTAGTCGTCCCGCTCCTCGACCGCGTGGGCGTTCCCGGTAAGAGGGGTTTTCGGATGGCAGGAGCCGCCCGTCAGGGGAGGGGTTCTGTCACATCAGCGGCGGATTCCTCGCCGCGCCGCCAGAGAGCACCGTCACCCGAGTACTAGGCCGCTCGGCTTCCGGTGGACGGCCATTTTTATAAGGGCACGAGATTCGTACTGGGGTTGCGAGGTCTCGTTGTTTACCCGGCGTTTCTGAGCGATTGAATTACGGTTTGTTTGAGTTTCTGCCTTTCTGTGTTTTTTGACCTACTGCTTGCTCCCGGTTTGACGATTTTTGCCTGTCCCTTCGGCTTTGACGATTGGTGTTTTGGATTACATGGTTTTTGACTTTGGACTGTTTTTGTGACTACGAATTTGGTAACCGTATTCTAATAAACCTGCACCTGATTCCTATACCTTGAGTGTCTGGGTCGTTACAACAATAAACTTGTCTTCTATAAATTCCAAGCTCTGAAACATCAATCAGCTGCTGACAACCAAAAAACAGAGCAGTGATTGATCCTTGAGAGCAGTGATTGAACACTGTTTGCACATGCGCAGTTTATTCTCGTCTGCGTAAGCTGTGAAGCAGAGCACCACAGGGACACACAGAAATAGTGCATCTCTCTCACAGAAACTTCAGACGATTCTACATTGGAGAATAAACACACAAACCACCTAATTTAATTAAAGTACAGATATCCAAGGCAAAATACCACTCCAGTAAAGTAACCAAGGTTTCTAGTAAAAAGGCTCGAAGCAAAACACGGAGAGATGTCGCCCAGTAATTTAATGTTACTGATGAGACCCTACATTAATGCTTATGATCAAAAATATGTCTAATCCATAGATGGAACTTACTATATAAGGTCTCAAAATTTAAAAGAGATTGATATGATAGAAATAGATTCGCCTATATAGAATATTTCACGCGGTAGCGTATTGCTTAAAATGCGTAACAAGTTCACGTTCGCAAATGTTCATATCTACTTTAGCGTATGCATACTGACAATGTATTTTTGTATTTGTAATCACCACTTCAGGGTGGCACTTTGTTAATGCTTTTATCTGTTTAAATTTTACATATTCTTTATTCGTCTGCACTTTTAAATGTTTCTATTTTATTTCATCTTACTGTTTTACTATTCATATTTATTATTATACTTTTACGTATTCTTTTGGTTTAAATTCTCTTTCTTATGTAAAGCACTTTGTGAATTCATGAAATGTTCAAGAAGTACTACCTAAATAAAGCTTAATATTATCATTATTATTATTAATACTGGGTGATTCTCTGATTTGGTTGTCCTGGCTAAGACCCCGAACTTAAGAGAACAGGTGCTCGGACAAATACAGTCTTAGCTCAAAATTGAGTTATGGCTACTATTAGCTTAAAAAAAAAAGTCAACCCTACTGACTATAAGGGCATTCAATTTTATGTTTGTTATCAATATCTGCATGATGTTTATGATTTGGTGTTAAATATTGGACTTTTAGTAAATGTTTTGTTTGTTTTAATTTTTTCCATACTGTTTCCTTTTGCCAACTTGAATAAAATGAATTGTATTAAATTAATTACCATGTAATTTTAAGTTATCTCACTACTTTCACAGGTGAATAAATTTAGCCTATACATAAAATTGACCGTCCCTTTAACCCTGTTATTATTTTCAAATCGCGGAGCTTGAAGGCAGAATAACTGTACTACACCAGATTAAGAAGGATGAAGACCTAACTGACTACTTGTTAGCAACGGTCAACAATGCGGGTGTTGTAGCTTCTTTGGACACCACTTCCCCCGCGACCAGAAACTGTGCAAGCCGCTAAAACATGATCACAACTGGGTGCGCGGCCGAAACTGGTAAGCTGTTCTACACCGTGTGAAGCAGACCCATGGAGAGTTCAAGGAGGATCAAAAATAGCAGCTTGTGTGCTCCTAACCATGGCCGCTTCCAGGAAGCTTCAGCCCGGCATTTTAATTCTGCTGGTCACATCGGACTCATCTCTGCTTCCCACACCAGTAACATTGATTGTGGGAGACTCCATAGTGAGGAATATTAGGAGCAGTTACAGGTCTGCGAGAGCCAGAAATCTTGCTTGTTTGTGGGTCACCAAATACTTATTTTCCACCATGATTTACAATTGAATTCTTTCAAAATCCTACAGTGTGATTTCCTGGATTTTTTTTCTCATTTTGTCTCTCATAGTTGAAGTGTACCTGTGATGAAAATTACAGACCTCTCTCATCTTTCTAAATAGGAGATCCTGCACAATCAGTGGCTGACTAAATACGTTTTTGCCCCACTGTAGCTCAAATACTAAAAGATAGTGATCTGAAATAATTTTGTGGGAAAACATCAAGGTTATCTATATTGATACCAAATGTTAATATTAGATCTAAAGTATGATTACAGCGGTGGGTTGGTCCCATCACATTCTGAGTGATACCCATGGATTCTAAGATGGACTCGAAAGCAATTTTAAGTGGATCCTGCTCATTGTCAAAGTGAATATTAAAATCACCTACAATTAAAGCCTTATCTGTTGACAGTAGTAAGCAAGAAAGAAAGTTAGCAAATTCCTGAAAAAATTCTGAATAAAGACCTGGAGGGTGGTAAATGGTGATAAGCTGAAAATAGTGTGGTTTTGACTTATATAACGATGAATCAGTCACATAAATTGAGTGACTATGGGCAATGTTGCAGGAGATGAGAGCAGTACCCTCCCGAGTGGGATGGACACCGTCCTGTCCTAAAAGGCCAGGCTTACCCTCAAAGGTTGTCCAATTATCTATAAAGCCCACGTTGTTTTCAGAGCACCACTTGGACAGCCAACAGTTCACCGACCATAACCTACTGTAGGCTTGGTCACCTCGCCGCATTGGGATGGGGCCAGAGCACACTACAGCATCGGATATTGCCTTCGCCACTCTAACCACCTCTACAAAATTAATATTAGTTACCTCTGACTGACGAAGGCCTATATCATTAGCCCCTACATGAACGACTATCCTACAGAATCTAAGACTATCGAGCTCACTAAGACTCGTTACAATGTCCGGCACTCTGGCTCCCGGGATACATGTAACTCTAGCTGCTGGTGTCCCTAAAGGAGTAGTTAGTTTCATGTGTCGTAAAATAGAGTCACCTATGACCAGAGCACTTTCAACAGGCTGCTCAGTGGGTGTTTCACTAAGGAGGGCAAACCTGTTGGACACGTGAACAGGTAAAGAGTGGTGCTCTCGTGGGCTAGCCTTACGACTACGTCGCCGAACCATCACCCACTTGCCCTGCTGCGTGGACTCTGCCGGAGCGGGGGGCACTAACTACACATGTGGCATCCAGATCTGCTAAGCTAGGAGCTGAGCTAGCCTTCTCTAATGTCTGGATTTGTGCTTCTTTTCCGTCAGAATAGTTACAACCCATCACAAACGAAATTTTAACTAATGGTGGAAGAAGAATAGTTGAAAATGCCACACACAGCACAGGGAACAAGTGCAGCAGAAGCAATGTTAATACAATTAATTAAATAATAAATTAAAGGTACTTAGCTTCGAGTGGTGTTGTGGGGTGCCGATTGAAGATTTGGTTCAGCCGATGGTAAGCAGTCGATGGTCCAATGCAATTCTTGATTAAAGCGTCGATGGAAAGTCCACGAAAAACTGAGAAAAGGCTGTAAAAAGTTATTAAAAATACACCACAGCAAAATATGAAGATGCTGCGAATCTGGTAATTAGCTAATGGCTAATTACTGCAAACACACGCCGTAAACTTATTAAATAACAATTAGTGGTGGCAAATATAATCTGACGGTAATACAATCAATCAGGTCCCTCCGTGTAGTTCTGGGATTTTTGCTCACCATTCTCATGATCATTTTGACCCCACGGGATGAGATCTTGTGTGGGGCCCCAGATCGAGGGAGATTATCAATGGTCTTGTATGTCTTCCATTTTCTTACAATTGCTTCTTAAAGAAATTACAGGTCTGTGAGGGCAAATTTGCTTGTTTGTGGGTGACCAAATACTTATTTTCCACCATGATTTACAATTAAATTATTTTAAAAAATCCTACAATGTGATTTTCTGGATTTTGTTTTTCTTATTTTGTCTCTCATAGTTGAAGTGTAGCTATGATGAAAATTACAGGCCTCTCTCATCTTTCTAAGTAGGAGAACTTGCAAAGTCAGTGGCTGACTAAATACTTTTTTGCCCCATTGTATGTTTAATGAAGCTCATAAGAAAACCTTTATACCAGCTTGATTCAATTCTACAATATCTCATGAGTGTCTATGTCGAGTTTGAAGCAGATCTTTGTTTCAGTTATATAACTTTAATGTATACTGTTATTATCAATAATACAAGTAATTCAAGGAAAATGTTAAAAAAATGTACGTATTGCAACCTTTACATTTCATATGTCAGTCAACTGAATCTACTGTAGCTTCATTCAACTCTAATTTTATTATAATTAATCGACTAAAACTAGTCTTAAACTAAAAGTAGAAAAGCAATTCAGATGACTAAATTATGACTAAAACTAAATTGCATTTTAGTCAAAAAACTATGACTAAAACTAAGTCCAAATTTGCTTTCAAAACTAACACTGCTGGGGGGGAGCACGTGACCTCGAACAGCATGGCCTCATAACTTGTAGCTCCCTCGCATTTGTTCCACGAAACTTGTTTTTTTTTCCCCCTCCTGAAACTATATTTTCTTGAGTATCCGTGTTCAGTGCTGTGTTAAACATGAGCAAGAAGAAGGAAACGCAAGAATTCCTGATTTTTTCTGCCTCACGGTCACGGGCTTGATATCGGTACAGTGTTAGCCGAGATCCGAGCTAGTTCACGCTTAGACAGGTGTGAGAACCGTTTGGATGACATATGTGGCTCTATTTCCTTACTAAAAGAGACTTTCAACAGTTTTACAGAAAGAGTGGTGGCTACTGAGGGTCGTTTAACTGAAGCCAAAAGCTGCATTTCAATTATGGAGGACGCCATTAATGATCGGGAAGTAATGCTATCTTCACTCTCCGTGACCATTACACAGCTACGAGAGTAAATAGATGACTTGGAGAATCGCGGGCGCCAAAAAAATGTTGGATTACCTGAGAAAGCAGAAGGCTCTGAAACTCTTGTTAAGTTTCTGGATACTAATCTCCAAACCTGGCTGAACCTGAATAACGAAGCACCACTTGAGATTGAGTGGGCTCATCGCTCTTTAGCCCCGATACCAGCACAGGCCGCAAAACCTCGCAGCGTCTTGGTGCGCTTTCTCCGCTTTGCAGATAAACAAGCGGTTCTCGAAGCAGCAAGAGCGCAGCGAAGTGTAAAGTTCGGGGAACAAGTGCTACGGTTCAGAGGTTTTAAGGAAACGGCGACAGTTCTCTTCGGTACTAAAAGCTGTTCAGGGGCTTCGCCTTCCCTGCTAAATTACGATGCCTCTACAAGAATGAGTGGTGTCTGTTTTCCTCGCCAGGCGAAGCAGAAGCATTTCTACAGGAGCTCGATGATTCACCAAGCGCATAGCATAATCGGAAACTTTTGTGAATATAATGGAGGACTTCAGGTATCGACACTAAGGATTTTTTCTTAATGGCAGTCACAGGGTGAGCAATGAATGAACGTTAAATACGCAGTATTGAAAGTGGATGTTTATGCAGACTTTATGTAGGCTATAAGAACTCTGCTCCTCTAATGACCTTCTCTGAAGGCACACTACGTTCTAATAGAAAACACTTGCTTAAGTCTGCGCTGCTCTTGGTTAAAAAACTTAAATGGTATTTTGTGGGACAAATGTTTAAATTGTTTAAATTGATTTCTGAGTTTCAGTCAAGAATACAAAGAAGCTTGACTATAATTTTAGGTGACTTCTTTTTCCTTTTTATTTAACTTGTTGATGTAAAGTTAAGTAGATTTCTTTCCTACTTTTTTCTGATAGAACTCATTGGACTGCTCCATAGAGATGGGTGATGTTTGGCCACGCAGTTGGGAAGCAAGGCCATTTTTGTTTATGGGTGGTTGGGGTAATTGAGAGGTATGTTTTGAAAAAGGAAAACTCATCATGTCAACTGTTAATATTATTTCTCATTGATATACATAAAATTACCAACAGATAATTATGCATAGATCTTGCAAGGTTGTTACATGGAATGCTTAGAGCATAGATTATATACATGAACAAACTGGTACCGGTCGGTCAAGTAGGATTTAAACCAGAAAAGTGCCAATCCCTTAATACCTACAGTATTTTTTAGTCTGTTTAGTAAAACATTGTGATCTATAGTGTCAAATGTAATCTAACAGAACAAGAAAAGAAACACATCCATTATCTGAGGACACTAATAAACTATTTAGTAGTGTAATTAATGTTTCAGTACTATGATAGGGCCTGAATCCAAAATGAAATGTTTCATAAATACCATTACTTTGGAGGTAACTGCAGAGCTGCTGATAGATGGCTTTTTCTAAGATTTTGGAGAGGAGAAAGGTAGATTTGAAATTGGTCTATAATTAGATATCAAACATGGGTCAAGTGTGGCTTTTTTAATCAGTGTTTTGATATATTGACTCGTGCATTCTTGCCTTAGACTAAGGGCACAGCTGGGGGTTCATAGTCAAAGAGTCTTATGGTGATCAGAGACGTGGGGTTGCCGATGTCTCATGTGATCCCTCTTGGCTGTGTTACCTACCAGTTCTCCTCTTTCTAGCTATGCTGCTATAGCTAATGCTGCCGGGGTCTCATGCTACACATGGCATCAGTGATTGTTAATAGACACTATGCTCTTAATCAGTAATTTATTACATTTTCTGTTTTCAATCAGAGCTGTGTTCCGGTACCAGTTCCAGCCCCACACATGTTCATCCGCTGCAGCTTCACTCAAGCTGCTTCCGTCATCAGCTCCAGCCCCATCATACCCGGGCCACTTAATGCCAATATGCATATTTCACATTTTATTTGAAGTATGACTCCATGACTTTAGTTTCGCTCTTAGATTTATTATCTACACCGCCCAAGGAGGTTGGGTCCCTTTTTGAGTCTTGGTCCTCCCAAGGTTTCTTCCTCATAACAGTTAGGGAGTTTTTCCTTGCCACTGTTGTCATAGTCTTGCTCAATTTGGGATTGGACGTAGATATTAGAAAATAATCGAAACTTGTAAAGTTGCTTTGAGACAATGCTCCATTGTTAAAAGTGCTATATAAATAGATCTGACTTGACTTGACTGGTAATGCCACACTTAAAGGACTTGGGCACATAACCAAAGATAAGAGATGAATTTTAAATAATTAGCAGTGGCTCTATAATACTAGGTATCACTTTTTAGAGTAAACATGTAGGAATGGAATACTTGCATTCATGGTCATGACGCGCTTCCATTTTCAAATAGTACGGCTCGTACATTTCTGGTCGCATTGCTTACCATTCACCAACCTTCTACAAACTTTCTGTTTTTTGCTAGCGCATATCAAAATGAGTGTCCATCGCAAAGTTTTT
The DNA here is from genome assembly GCA_025084515.1 of Ancistrus triradiatus. Lineage (NCBI taxonomy): Eukaryota > Metazoa > Chordata > Actinopteri > Siluriformes > Loricariidae > Ancistrus > Ancistrus triradiatus. The sequence goes on along the minus strand of JAJAGP010000665.1, from coordinate 913 downwards.
TTAAGATAAAACAGTTCCAGACAAAATATTCAGAGCATTGTTTTTCCCCTTTGCTCGGCGTCTGCGAACTTTAATGCAAGTTTAAGTTTCCATAGCCTCCCAGGCCAGAGTGACCTCAGGAGATGGTGGCTAATAAACATCTGTCTGGACCACTTTATCATTTCTCCACATACGAAGGTCTGTAGCAGACATTTCATACCAGACCACTTAGTTGAATCGAAAACACCAGAAGGTCGGAGATGACTGGCAAAATGTCGAGTGCCTACTACAGCACCCAGACACCGCGGCGTCTTACACGGAAAATGAAGATCTGTCCCGTTAAGTGGAAGAGCTAAGAAATTGGCTACAGGAACTAGGCGCCTAGCTGAGTTTTAGATTAATAACTTGTTTTGGCTCTGACAAGGATATTCGGTTTTACACCAGATAACATGTACAGTAATACCCTGAAAATTCCTGCTTCTGAATCTGCTGCTTCACAAATTCGTGTATTTTTCTCTTGGAACCTAACACGTAAAATTTGCGGGTCCAGCAGATGTAATCCGTAGATTTTTTTTTGTAGATGGTAAGTTGTATATATGATTGTTGGCGTTAGTTTGTTAAGAATAATAATAAACAAAGAACTCCAACAGGTTTTCTTCCAGAATGGTCCTGTATTTGGCTCCATCCATCTTTCCATCAATTTGAACCATCTTCCCTGTCCCTGCTGAAGAAAAGCAGGCCCAAACCACTATGCTGCCACCACCATGTTTGACAGTGGGGATGGTGTGTTCAGGGTGATGAGCCGTGTTGCCTTTACGCCAAACATAACGTTTTGCATTGTGGCCAAAAAGTTCGATTTTGGTTTCATCTGACCAAAGCACCTTCTTCCCCATGTATGGTGTCTCCCAGGTGACTTGTGACAAGCTTTAAATGA
>JAJAGP010000664.1:270000-328126 GCA_025084515.1 Ancistrus triradiatus | reverse complement strand
CCGGTATGGTGAAATTATTATGAACTCGCATACTTTATTTGGCAAATGTTTTACACCGGATGCCCTTCCTGACGCAACCCTCACCATTTATCCGGGCTTGGGACCGGCACTAGAAATACCCTGCCTGAGCAATCTAGCGGCTGTTTTTCTTTTATGTAATAGTAATAATAATAATAATTATTATTATTATTGAATTTGTTTTAATTAGTTAAAATGGACCCATATATTTACTTTAGTTAATGAGTACACTTTTCTTCTTCTTCTTCTTAAAACAGAGAAAGATTAATCTATGCCGTTTAGTTATTTACATTTTATAGTTATATTAATAATAATAATAATAATAATAATAATTATTATTATTATTATTATTATTATTATTATATTACAAAAAGTAATCTTTTTGTGTGATAATAATAACAACAACAACAACAACAATAATAGTAAAATAAAAATAATATTAATATTCTTCTGTCCGTTAACTAACTTTATTATTACTTCTACTATTACTACAGAAAAAGATCAGTCCTTTTATAAAATTTTAAATAATAATAATAATAATAATAATAATAATAATAATAATAATAATCATCATATTATTATTACAAAAAAAGATTAATGTCCTTTACCTAGCTAAACGTTATAATAATAATAATAATAATAATAGATTAATATTTTGTATTTTAACAAATTAAAATACTATTATTAGTTGTATTATTTTTATTAATTCAAAATGATGAATGTCCTTTACCTAATTAAATGTAAATGTAATAATAATAATAATAATGATGATAATAATGATAATAATGATAATAATAATATTATTATCATTATTATCATTATTATCATCATTATTATTATGTTTCATTAGGTAAAGGACATAGATAAATCTTTTTTGTAATCATAATAATTTTATTATTATTATTATTATTATTATTATTATTATTATTATTATTGTTGTTGTTATTATTATTATTATTATTTCAAATTTTATAAAAGGACTTTGATCTTTTTCCATAGTAGCAGTAGCAGTAGTAGAAATAATAATAATAATAATAATAATAATAGTAATAATAATAATAATACCTCTGTTAGCTGCTCCTATGGACTGTGGTAGCCTAGCGGTTAAGGTACTAGACTCTGGAGAAGGTCCAGGGCTCAAATCCCACATCTGTCAACCTGCCACTGTTGGGTCCTTGAGCAAGGCCCTTAAACCACAATTGCTTGGATTGTAAGACTGTATCAATTGCAGGTTGCTCTGGATAAGGGCTAAATGCTGTAAATGTAAATGCATTATTATTAATATTAAGATTACACTGACCTGCACTTATCTCTATGACCTTTAAGCACCCCTAATCAAATGTCATGCTTATTACATTATCACAATACAATATTACAAAAATTAAAAAAAATGATAAAACGTGTGTGCTAGAATATAAACTACAGTATAAACCCACTCGTTTCCATTCTATATCACATCACAGTCAGACTGATTCAGAGTTTATTTACAGAAAGTCTCCAGTGGAGAACATTCATTAAAGGTGTGAAATAAACACATGGACTGATGCAACAACCTCACACCAACGGCCTGGCCTCATCATCCCCCTACGGACCGTGTGCCATGTGCTCATGGCTTTAACCAAGGACAACGTTTAGGTAGCATTAAAGCGTGAATATATATTCTGTCTACCAAATGCTGTATAAACCGAATATGAACACAGTAAGGTTATAAAATAAAAGTCGGTGCAGTATGGAACTTCCTTTAAAATGATTATGCAGTAACAGTTTCTAAAAGTGATTTGATTGGCAGATTATGTAGGGCTGCCTGAGTGACCCTCCTTTTGGGATTTCGGCCCTAGTGGGTCTCTTACAGCATTGACTGAGGCTAAAATCCTCTAGGACCTTCACTAATCACCTGCTCCATGCGACTGACACATGATGGAAGCAAACATATGGTTACATAAATGTATATACTGTGTATATTTATATAAATAAATAAATAAATAATGTGTAACTCCTGAGCTCCACGTTATATTATATTTATATTATGTTATAAATGAGTAATAATATGTTATATGATTACCCCTATTCTCACTCCAGACCATTTTCTTGGTCCTTTAGGTGCTGGACCTTCTCAGTTTATCTGCGTAATAGATCTGGAGATGTAACCGTAACCAATGTATACGAATCGGGTTACTTCGGTTCCAGGTTACGCTCTGGACCCTCCCCTGTGACCCTGACCAAGATAAACCAGGGTAAAACAGGATGCTTTGCGTTTACATATCGCTAATAAACAAGTGACCGATGTGGCTTCAAAAATACGAAGCAGATTCTCTGAAGATTACTGAATTGAATTGAATGCTTTGGTTCATTCTCTCTAACCTGTTATTTCCATTTATTCATACTTTAATGAGAGTCTCGTTCCTGTCTCGGATCTTGTGTACAGTTCATAAAAAAAAATAAAATCCCTGCATGATTGCTGACCCTGTGCTTTTTTTCCCAGCCCCGCACTCGGCTCTATTGATCTTCTATTCAATTAGATTTAGTGCGGCGAGAAGTGAAGCCGAAGCTGTCAGGACGTGACGGATGGAGGCCCTCGCCGACGCCAAGCCGGATCCCAGAGCAGCAGAAACGCAGGCCGTCGCCATCTTTCTTTCCACGGCGTTTATAATTTCTAACTGGATCCGATCGACAAAGCCGAACTCGCTCCGCAGGAAACCGAATGTCTCCTTCTTTAATGCCTTAAAGTTCCGCCGGCTGGTGTGCCGATCCCATTCTGTACACCGTATCTGATTTAGTCTATATGAAGCCGAGCCATGTTTGGCTGGTTATTAGTTTAGAAGGCATCCTTAAATCTCAAATAGGATTCAGATGACAAATGGGCCTGCCTATAAGCTCCGATGCTGACTCCACTAAACGTATCCAGCCTGCACTGGCTGTACAATCTCCAGAACCATTATCAAGCACCTACTTTAATCAACGCATTCAATCGGCACAAGGCGTGTTTGTTCTAGTATTCTAGTGTAAGTGAGGGACCGGGACCCTTTTTAGGATTGGTTCCCATTCCTCCCCTGTTAGACCACAGCCCCCTATGACCCTGTATTAAGCAGTTATAGTGAGCATTGGTGCTCAGGTGGCACAGTGGCACCACTGCAGGGATCCAGGCTAGAGGTTGTTTGGGCCTTCTAAGGTATTCCATCCTCCAGTGCTGGTAAACCTGTTCTGCAATGGACAGGCGTTACGTCCAGGCTATGTGTAAGCACGAAGCTAAACAACAATACTGGGCGTTGCAGGTTTGCAAGGAGTAAGTCACTCCTCATCTGCAGTTTGCTGAAAATCACAAGGAGAAGCGAGAAGAACCTTATAACTCTGTGAAGCATGGTGATGGTAGTATAATTTTTTGCTCTTTTGCTTCATCTGATCCAGGACAGCTCTCCATCATTGAGTGAGTTTACATGCACTTAATAATCCAATTACTGCAGAAAATCAGATTTTGTCAGTAATCCGATCAAGGAGTATACATGCACTTGAGTAATCAGATAATGGGGAACCTCCTGGTGTACAAGATCCAGGCAATAATCAGACTTTTACTTTCCAACCAGCCAATAATCTCGATAGGCGTTTAGCGTGTGCGGCATTTAATTCCAGGGTTGCCAAATCCCATGAAAAATCTCCCACCTGGTCTATGTAAATAAGCACAAAGTAGCGGACTCTCTCGAGAATACACCAACCTGGCAACCATGTTTTTTATCTCTAGCCGCTCTCCGGACATATGCAGACTGCCAAATCCGGTTGAAATCGGGTAACTGGTATATGTGCTATTAGTACTCCAATTACAGAGGTAAAAATCCAGCTCTCTTTATCAGATTTCTTAATCTGGTTTTTAGCTTACCACATGCTGTATACATGACCACTTGAATAATCAGATACCTGCAGAAATCAGACTATGATCGAATTATTAATTAATTATTCATTATTATTAGTGAGCACTTCATGTGAGACCCCCCCCAACATTACAGAGTTGAAGCTGTTCTGTATGGAAAAAAAGACTCAAAATCCTCCAACAGTTACCGCAAATATATACTGCAAAAAAGGGTTCACATACTTTTACCTCACACAGACCAATATATAAATGACCAAGTATAACATTTTTTGTCAGCTGTTTAATGGAGTTCACTTTATCTACTTTTAGGACGTGTTCTGATGTTTTAACTCGCGTCTAAAGTATTCACAAACTTTCAAGCCTCACTATAGGCACGATTCAGAGGGCAATGCCAGACTGGCACTTCTGGCAGAGTGAGGGCAATTCCTGTTTGAACAGACTGCGTTAATTAAAATAAAACTCAATCTTGCCTTTATTTACACAGACCTCTGGATGTCTGAATTTTATTTCATATCATTCTTGTAAATTCTTTATAAAGCAGTCATCCAAGGTTCAGCAAGGATTCTGTCTTTTATCCCTCCTTTGATGTGCTTTTATTTGACGAGTAGGCTAATGACATTTAAAGAAGCTCCACAGCACGATCCGATCAAAACACAAGGCAAGGATAAAATCCACGGCTCTCACAGCTAAAGCACTTTGTTAAAGCCTGAAGCGGCGAATAAAAGAACAAAAGTCGACACTGACGTATTAATCACAATAGCCCCAATTAGCACCAACGCGATGGCACGTTTCCTCGAGCCGAGGCCGTTTGGAGCCTTGAGTTTGCAAGGTTATTAGGCAGAAGATGCCCTATCGTTATCGTATTTACCTGTTTTTTTAGTGCGGAGTCTCCAAAGACCCTATTAGCACCTTCATGTCAGGTCTAACAGAGATAATGGCTTTACAATGCGCTACATTAAATCAGAGGTGTCAAGTAAACAGCAATATCATGATGCAACGGGTAGGGATGGGAATTCAGCAAAGTGCAGAGCAGATCGTACATGTGCAGCTTTGCTTAGATAAACCTTAACGATACAGAGGAGAATAAACAGCCGGGTTATTTTGGGGTTTAATAAAAACATGTCCATTAGATCTGCTTTATCTGAGCTACTACTGCTCGACTGGGTTCGAATAACTCGATACGGGAGCCGGAGCTTCTGCTTATTAAGTACGGGTAATTAATTACAGGCCATGTACAGTATATTGATGTTAATAAATACATTCTATGTCTCCAGTTTCCTCCACATTGCATAGATATTCCTTAAGTCAATTCGCAACTCTAAAGTGTCCCCAGTGTAACGAGAGAGTGTGTATTTTTGTGAAGGATCTGTCGAGAGTCAGTTCCCACCTTGTGCCCGGTGCTGCCAGTTATACCCTGCTAAACAAATTTTTCATAACCCCGTAAACAGAAGTGTCCAAAAATCTGCATCCACTATTAGCACTATTTGATTTTAATAACTGACAAAACTAAATGTCATTTTTTTAAACACTAGAAATGGATGTTATTATGGAAAACAAAAAGGTTCAAAAGTACTGTTATGGAACAGAAGGGTCTAACAGAAGGGTCCAAAGGGTGTAAACAGAACCAAATATCTGCATCCACTATAAGCACTTGTGTAATTTTGTCAGTTACTAAAAACTAACTGCAATCGTTTTCTCACTAGAAATGATGTTATTATGGAAAACAAAAAGGGTCTAAAGCTTAAATGATTACTAATTGCATTATGGAACAGAAGGGTATAACAAAAGGGTTCAAAGAGTGTAAACAGAAGGTTCTAAATATATGCATCCACTATAAGTACTTGATGTCATTTTGTCAGTTATTAAAAACAAAATTTCACTACAAATACAGACTGTATTATGGTAAACAAAAAGGGTCAAAAGCTTACAATGACTACTATATGGAACAGAAGGGTATACAATAAGCACTTGTTTAATTTAGTCAGTTATTAAAAACTAAATCATTCTTTTTTTCCATTTGGAATTAATCTCATTATGGAACACAAAAGTGGTCAAAAGCTTACGGAACAGTTATGGAACAGAAGGGTATAAACAGAAGGGTCCAAATTTCTGCATCCTCTATAAGCACTTGTTTCATTTTCTCAGTTATTAAAACTAGAAAGTTGTTCCCTTATGGAAAACCAAAAATATAAAACAATATTGATCCTTATTTTGTTATTTTGCAATAATGCTATTCATTTGATTCCGAAAATAAATGTAAAATATACTATCCACTATTATAAAAGCATCCTGTTCTACCCCTAAGGGTTGTAACCTTTATGCTGTAAATTACTCCAGGGATTCGTACCCTTGCCCTCAGGAACAGCCCCTTCCAGCTGCTGGCCCTGACTGCCAAGCCACTGGAGCGCATAAGAATTCATGAGCATATTCTACAGCATGGCGATACATGCATATAATGCATGAACTATATATTTCTTCTTTGGCATCTTTTGCAGTGTAAACATTATATGTAATATATATGACACATTTTGCATGGTTTATAAACAATTAAAAAGACAGTTAAGTCTGACAAGTTGCTGTAAATACTGGATCAGCTTTTTGCACCTTGTCTAATGTTTTGTACCTTGATGCGCTTTCCTAGGCAAAGACATTGCATGCTAATAAATAATTCTCCCTGATAGATGTTTGTCTGTTTGTATATTATAATGTATTATTATTATCATTCATACAGAGCACAGATCAAGTCTTTCGTGCATAAATCCAGAACAACGAAACAAATTAATTTAGGATTTTCCTTATTCTTCCGAGATCAATTTGCATAAGTAAATGAGAAAACACTGCATTAAACCCTTCATTATTTAAAACAGAAACGGATCAGCTGCAGGCCATCACGTGCAGCCAAACGAAATCTAAATAACCCCTTTAAAGTCGGTCAGTAAATCACTTTTTATGTTATTGAAGATTATGGGAACTTGTTTGAGAAATATAATTAAGGAAAGTTATCGGTTGGGGTCGTGAAGCCCAAATTAAGGCGCTATCAAAATTAAAACAATGAACGCTTCATCATAATAAAAGTTTACTCACACGATTTCCATCCAAAGCAGGTCAATAAACACGATAATAATTAATAAGCAGCCTCTATTTACTTGGCATCAATTAAATTCAATATGATAATGCAGGATTTTGAACGCTGGCACAATGCCCTGCCCTTCTTGTAGAAACTGGAGAGGCTCGATGATTATTAAGAATGAATTTCCTGCCTGGTTTTGATAAATCTCAGCTTCACTCCCAGTTCATTCCACAAAAAGACGAACATTTGGCTGATGATTTGTTCTGGGTGGAAGAGCTCTTATTTGAAGAAAGCACTGAAGTGCAGTCCTAAACGTTCTTGTCAAAGGAGAGAGGCTCGGCTTGGAGCGTTCAAAGCAGAACCCCCAGAGGAACAAACAAACAACCCTTTAAGGGCGTGCAGACAGCAGCACAACACCTTCCAACCTCTTGCGTTCCATAGAGGCCTGCCCATTGAGATCTTGCCTCATCCAAGCTCCAGTATTTATCTCTACAAATGCTCCAGTTCTGCATAAAGTCTCTATTATCCCTATTTATCATGATAAACACGCTTATACAGAGCAGCTTACAACTGATCTAACAGTACAATCCAAGAAGCTGAAGGTTAAGGACCTTGTTCAGAAACCCAACACTCAACCCTTAATCTTCTTATCCACAGTCCACTGGGTCTTAGAAGACATCGGCCATCATCAGGACATCCAAAGTCCTTGATGATGACCTTTCCAGCTTCAGTCATACCCAGAGCCTCCTTCACGATTTCAGATATTCTCCGTTAATCTTTGGAGCATCCTCGGGCTCGGAGACGCTCCAGTCCAAACCTGATGCAGTCAAATATAAGTGAACTCGAGCTTCACTTTTAAATTATTCCTCCGTACAAGCAGATGGAATGTATCTTTGATGAGCTCTCGTTCCTTTAGCACGATGATGGAGGAGCTTCACAGTACTTCTTACGCCTCCTCGATGGGGGTCTTTGAGAAATGATCAAACATCTTAACATCAGATTTAAGATACCCTACATTGGGGAACCCTAGAACATTGCAGGCCTCCATGGAGGTGGATAATAATTCAGAAAGGTTTTTTTGTAGTAAAGGAAGACTGTATCTTTGCTGTTTGCGAAGTACCGGCTTTTCCCAGGTACCAGGTTCTGGAATACAACATTCGAAAGAACACAAACATCGCTTACTGAATAATCTGATAAGCCTGAAGGCCTGAAAGCCAGGCCTGCAGCCTTCAGGCTTCTGTCTCGTTTTGTAATAGAAATGCTCCGTTATTTCTGATCCCAGCCTCGTCTCTTTAGCACATGCAGTATCACTTGCATAGTTGTATCTATCTACTACTACTGGAGGTAATGGATCTGCAGAATTAACATCAATCAAAATATTCCATTCTCAACTGTCCTCTCCAGAGACGTCTCGCTTCTTATTCCTTCTGAGTGCATTTAAAGAATGGATATGTCCTTAATGATCAATTGATTTCAGGATCGGCCAGGATCATGGAGGCATCAATTACAGTCCTGGGACGAACCGCAGAACCTGTGAACAGCGAACAGATCTGAATAAAAGTTTGGGCGTTAGTCACACCAACGTTCAAAGGAACAGAAAACAGCGCAGATTAGTTCCGCTTTCCAAACAACTGCTCATGCAGAGCTGAGATGAGAGCAAGCCATCTTTCTCTTCATCTTCCCTGTTATGCATCGGTTTGTACCTGGTGTACCTGCTGCTGATCGTCTCCATCTTCAAGCAGCTGTTTGAATCGGTCTCCTCGCGGGACTCGTCGCTGTGAAAATCGCGGACCAACTACTGGTATCTCGGGGCAAAAAAAAAACGTGCGTTCCCCATCTCCCACGATTAATTTTATTTTCGTGTCGGCATCTGCCTTGTCTTCATCACTATCAACAACGTATTTGAAAGGCTGCCTTCTTTCTGCAGACACATTTAGCAACTCATTTAGACTTGGATTCTCCCACTGGACGAATGCTGAGCCTTCTGACGGCTGAACGTCACTTTCATTTGAAATTGCTTCATTAGAAAGTTAAAAATATGACTTTTGGGATTCAGGTTGAGTGATTAGTTCTGGCAAGGAGATCACCCCCCCAGAGATGAAGACCATCATTCCATCATTCCATCATTTCAGGTTTTCTCCTCATCACGTAGGGTTGCTATCGCCCTTGGGTTGTTCATTAGGTTGGTGAACCTAGCGCTCTATTAAGCTCCATAAAGAAACTCCAACAGGCTTGAATTCATCCCAAAGCCTGCTTTAAAGTGCAGGGGCAGTTAGTTTTACCCCAGTCTTATCATCACTTGGCACTCCACAAGAGGCAGAGCTCTTGTAGATGTTCCTGGGTCAGATGACGTCCTGGAAAGATGGAACCTTAAACCAGTTGTACTGTCACTTTAAGAGATATTTGACTTTATGATCTCCCCTATTTACTGTTGGTGTTGTCCTTCTGGCTTCTTCGTATGGATTCCTACAGCATGCACTTGAGCGTTTTTGCAGATTTCCTGGAAAAAATGGCATGCTCCCTTCAGGTAGTGGGTAAGAACCTATGTCAAGCAAAGGAGTCCAAGTTTCTCTGTTTTTTGTTCACATGTGATGGTAAGAGGGATCGTGAGATCAGCCATAGGAAGGGACCAGGGTTGGCAGTAATGCGGGCGCTGTACCAGAATGTAGTGGTGAAGAGGAAGAAGAGCTATAAAGCAAAACTCTCAATTTACCAGTCGATCTATGTCCCCGCCCTCACCTATGGTCATGAACTCTTCGTAATGACCGAAAGAATGAGATCGTGGATACAAGCGACAGAAATTAGCTTTGATAGCCAGTTGAGGTGGCATCTGATAAAGATGCCTGCTGGACACCTGCCATTGGAGGTGTACCAGGCACAACCAACTTAGAGGAGGCCGTCGGGTAGGCCCAGGAGTTGCTGGAGGGATTATATCTCCCAGATGGCATGGGAGTGGCTGGGGATCCCGCAGGATGATCTGGTAGAAGTTGTGGGGGGGCAGAGATGCCTGGGCTTATTTGCTTACCCTGCTGCCACCGTGACCCTGAAATGAATAAGCAAAAAAAAAAGATGTAGTCTGAGTAGTCTGCTAGGGACTGTGGTGGGGGGCACTGCCAAGTTGCCACTGTTGGGCTCTTAATACACAATTGCTTGGATTGTACCATGCAAGATTCAGTTGCATAAGAGCTTCTCTCCAGTTACTAAATGTAAATTGGTGTAAACACTTTGGTCTATGCAGTTCATCTTTGAAGTACTGTAATCCATTTCCAGGACTAAGCCCACTTGACTTTGACTCAACAGTAGCCACTAATGTGTCTGCACCCTCTACGTATAATTTAAATGAATTTTCTCCCATTTCCACCCAAACCCCCATTGTTTGCATCGTGCTGATATTACACTTGTCACTTCAGATCTTCTGATCCACTAGTCTCGCCTTCTGGAACATCACAACGTACGTAGGCGTACGAACCCGAGGATCTGCCAACGACTGCATTTATTTAAGTTACGGAATCAGATTAGGTTTCAAAAACGTGATCTCATTCTTGTTGACTGATAAATCTCCAATAACACGGTGCGGTGTAATCAGAAGACCTGACGATAAACTGCTTACTGCTGAGGGAAATGCAGGGAGGAAACGGAACCTGACGTGAGGTTTAGTGGAAATTTCTTTGAATGATGATCTCATGAATCGGTACCCAAACAGCTGTTAGATGTTATGAAGGCTGGACTCCACACAGTACAACATCTACTTTGATAGTGAGTCTTTTATGCTAAAAATGAGGTAAAACAAACCAAAAAAAAACGAGACCTTCATCATTCAGAAACTTGGCACCAACAGCACAAACCTAAGGACATGACCTGCACTGTGTCTGGAGTAAAGCATGGCCAGAATTGGATTCCTACTCGACCACCGAGCTGGGTAGGGGTCGCTGTTGCAGTGAAGGGCGTGACACACAGACACAGCCAATCATGTAACGGCACATGAGTGTGAGACTTAAATTAATTTTCATTTCGTATCATCGCTTCTTTGTCCTGCAGGTTTCTGCCTTGTCAGCCCTGTCATTAAACTGGCCTATCCGAGGCAAGCCGTGGCACATGCCAACATTTTGGTCTCCAAATAGCAGGTGCCAGCTGCTGCCTAAAGCACCTGACCTTTCACCCTGACATTTGCAACGCTTCAGCGCGTGCACCGGATTATACCTTTGTGATATTTGGTCTAGAGATGAGAGCGACTTGATCTCTGACAGATGGACGTGGAAGCAAGACATGTGCGGCACGCTCCTTCTAATTACACTCCACGCGTGCCCTTTTAAAGCAATGATTCACGCTCAGCTAAGAGGTGGCTCTCAAGCGAGTAGCTTACTTACTGCAGCTTATTATAAACCTGCCCATGATTAATAGACTGTAAGTGGTCATTTATGGCATTTTTATGGGCAGTGTCGCCGCTCGCCACGTGATGGCAGTGTTTGCACCGATTTTCGGTCCTAACACGACTAAAGAGCAAAAATTCACGTGTGATCCCAGGTAACTGTTTTTCCAAGTTTCATCATCATGTATGTGATTATAATTAGGTGCACTGTGGAACAAAACGACTTACATCAAGGCAATAATGTATCCTTATTTACTGCTGTGCAAAAGTTTGAGGACGCCTAGTCACGTTTTGTGAACAAACCATAAGTCAAAGGCATCAGGTCAACTTCTGAACCCCTTTGTGGATCTGTAAAGGTGCATGGACATGTACAGTTCGCACATTTGCCCTGTACAACCTATGCATGAACATGTTTTACGTGAAGAGTGTCCGAGTTCTGATCGCAACTGCGTGAACATACAATTAAAACATAATTATTGTAAGCCAAAATGTTGCAGCAGGCTGTATAAATGAAAGGTCTTTATGAATAGGTGCTTCCTTTCACCTCTATTAAAAATGCATGCAAGTGTAACGAGAAGAAAATGGCTTCTGGAGGAGAAAAAGTAGAACTAACAAAAAAAAAAGAAGAAAAGCCTAAAATTTAATTTTATCACCTAAATAATTCATTCATTCATTTCCTTTACCTGCTTAATCCATCCATGAGTGGCAGCACAGAGCTCTAGGCGGGAACCCGACCCTAGTCATTGCACCAATCCACTCACACTGGGGCACTTCAGAGCTCACCTACTGCTCACCTGACTTGAATGTGGGAGTGAATGATGCAGACAAGCGCAGAACATGCACACACCACAAAGCCAAAAGTCAGGCTAGGACTCTAACCTGTTCCTCTGGAGCTTTTAGTAGACAGACCCGATCATTGTACCACTGTGCCTACTTTAGTTGCATTTCCCCATGTTTTAACCCCATTTTTTCTGTTCAGCATCACCGTGGACCACCTATATCCCAAGGATGCTGGTGTAAGTGCCCTTGATGGGATGCTGGTCCATCGCAGGGCCAGGTAGGGGTCCCCACCAAGACTCAAAGCAGGATCCCTGGGGTGATGGGCTGGAATATTAGACTGCTGTGCCACCCAAGGAGTCAACATTGGTCTATTTTCTAAAGGAAAAGACATGAATCTTTCAGTCATGTCACATATTGTGATGCAAAAGCTCAAAAATACATGGTGCACCGATAATGTCCCGTCTCCAGTAGATCTGCAGCTTTTCATACATAGTGCACCCAGCTCTGAGGATCAATGCTCTCGCCTTTAACCATGAGGAGTGAAACACCTCTCATCAATAGCTGCTTAGTGCAATTACGCAGATCAATAAATCCATCACGCAAGCTGAGATGAAGCTTCGCAAGATGACGCCGAGCTCATCTGTTCCACAAGTAAAGCTGAACGCATCACACCGGGACCCTCATACTCATCTCCGTGGGGCTGGAGTGTCATTATGGCACTCTAATCATGAATAGATTAGTTCTAAGCGTAGTCATTTATTTATTTATTTTATTTTTATTTTTTATATTTTATACACTGTCTGGCTACAACAAGTCACGGTTTGGATTTCATTAAGGAAATAGTCAAGAGGCTTTGATTGGACAATCACTACAGTGACTGACGGTAAAAATTCATTTAACCCTAATTGGAGCAACAAGGACCATCTCTCATATTCAGCACTGTCAACACGTTTTAAGTCATGTGGTGCCTCTAAAGAAAGGGATGGAATGGAGATAGTTTTGCACAGATCATCAAGAACCTTCTTATGCAAAGCACTACAGCCTACACTGGTCCCTTTATTCCAAGACAACTAAGGGAAAGGACGACTAAGGAAATAGTTATGACCTCTAATTTGTATTCCAACCAAACTGGGAGCACTGTTTGTCCACCAGCATCCTAAGATGCTCCAGTTAAGTACAACTCAAGCATGGAGGGCTTAAGGTACGTTTTGTATTCCTTTGAATAAATTCACCACAACACTAGAAACTTTCAGCTTTTTAACATACGCACTGCTTTAAGTCTGTGTGCGTGTTCATGCACCTGTGGGATTGCGTCTGCATTTATTTATGAGCCTGACATATTTGCAGAAAACACAAAAACCTGCTCTTCCTGTACGCGACTATAGTTCCCTAGCAACAAATGCTGATGGAGGTAGCGGCACGGTGAGCGCTGGAGAGGGTTTTCTCCTTGTCCTATGCCTCCGAGATGCTCACTTTCATGTCGGATGCAAATGCATGGGGGAATTTCACGCTGCATCCCCTAGTTCCTTCAGAGCTCAAACTTTCTCAGCACCACAGCCACGAGGCTCCGAGTTACCACTGCCGTGTGTGTGTATGCTTAATTCACACCACACGTGACCACTACTAACTCACCACCAGTAAAAAGCAAAACGAAGGTAAAGACGGCAAATTTAAATCAGGCCACTTATCTACCCTCAAGATGCCCAATGACCAGAGAGCATTGATTAAAAAAACTGTGCCAGTGGGAAATGGGTCAAATGTTTAGTGTCCCACTGGTCTGACTGGTTTCAGCTGGTCCAAGTTGGTGATTTTACCAGGGTTGTGAGACAGAGCACCTAAAATAAACCTATTTTGGGGAGAACATGCAAACTCCACACCGACGGAGTCTGAGGGACCTGTGGGATGATTGTGCTAACTGCATGGGGCACCTCCAAGCAGGTTGTAGCTGGGCAGCCTGGTTTGAATTGGGGCCTAGTTTGATTGGTTTACAGTTTGTTACACTTATCTACTGGTTTTAGCATGTCAAACCGGGTGTAGCTGGTTTAACTGGTCTGGTTTGATTGGTTTACAGAATTTTGGACAATTGCAGACTGGTTTCAGCAAGTCAAACTAGTTGTAGCTGGTTTAACTGGTCTGGTTTGACTGGTTTTCAGAGTTTGTTACACTTATGTACTGGTTTCAGCAGGTCAAACTCGGTGTAGCTGGTTTAACTGGTGTGCTTTGACTGGTTTAAAGAGACTGGGACAATTACTGGGGCTGTTGTTTTTATTTACAAAGAATAATTTTCTGTGTTCAAATCATATCCATAGTTTAGTCACATTCTAAAATTAACTATAAACAATGTTTGACTTATTAAGATGATCAAAACCGCAGCTGTGAAGTTTATTTTTACAAGCCTGTGTAACATTTATCAAGTTTTACCTCTTCAGTACTTAGTTTAACAAGTTTTTATCCATTCAAGTCGGGAAAAGTTTGTTCTTACCTTCTTCTTCCAAAATGGAGGCTTCATGTGTCACATGGCTCTGTAGGAATTGGACAGCCATTTATGTATATCTGTGGGGTTTGCTATGCATTCTTGCAGGGACCACACATACACAGTTGAGAAAAAAAAATGTATCTAAAGGTGTCTGAACTTCTTGGATTTAACTGATTAGTTGACTAAACTTGATATTTGAAACACAAACAACATTTTACTTGAACTGAATAAAAAATGAGCTGAGATAAAGAAAAACCTCAAATCCTTTCTTACAGTGTAGGGTCATTGGGCTGGTTCTTTAAACTGGTTCTAGCTGGTTATGCTGGTTTTAGTTGGTTAAGCTTGTCAAGTTTGATGGCTTTATGGGATTTGGGACACTTACATCCTGGTTTCAGCTCAGTGGAGGTTCTAGATAATTTGAAATTCCGGAGCCAGGGTATGTTAGTTTACTTTCTCCCTAAAAATGCAGACTGGTCTCAGCAGATCAAGCTGGTCTGATTTTAATATTTGCAGGTTGGATCTAGCTGGTCGATCTGGTCTCATTGGGGGCTTTTGCGAACAGTTTGCAGACTGGTTGTAGCTGGTCACGCTGGTATGGTTTTATAGTCTAGAACATTCCACTTCCAGCCTGGACTTAGGGCTTGGGACACTTCCAGCCTGGATCTATAGAGTTTGGGACAATTCCAGACTGGATTTAGGGGGTTTTGACACTTCCAGTATGGATCTAGAGGTTTTGGGACACTACCAGTCTGGATCTAGACAGCTTGGGTCACTTACAGCCTGGATCTAGAGGTTTTGGGACGATTCCAGCCTGGATCTAAAAGATATTAGATCTAGATTTTTTGAAAAACTGCCAGCCTAGATCTAGAAGGTTTGTGACACTTCCAATATAGACGTAGATGGTTTGGAACAATTCCAATATAGCTCTAGATTATTTGGAACAATTCCAGTCTGGATCTAGATGGTTTGAGACACTTCCAACATAGATCTAGATGGTTTGAAACACTTCCAGTCTGGATCTAGATGGTTCTAGCCCAGACCTAGAGGTTTTGGGACAATTCCAGTCTGGGTCTAAAAGGCTTGGAACAGATTTCATGGTTTTAACAGCTTTAAGTGAAAATTTTCAGCCTGGTTGATCGTGGTTCTACCAGGACAACTTGGTTTAGTTTAATGCTTTAGGATGTTAAGCTAGTTAAAATTGGTGACATTCAGACTGCCCTAGCAAACTTATCTGCAGAACAGCTCAAACTTTGAACATCACAAACCTTTGTGCTACTTCTGCTCGGGTGTGGTGTAATTCATTCATACCACACACTACCACTAATCCATAAACACCCAGTGACCAATAAAGACCAAAATGAAGGTAAGGACAGGAAGTAAAACTAGGCCGCTTGTATTTGGGAAAGATCAATGGAGCTACACGACGTCTAATGATCTAGGAACGTCAATAACAGCATGTATGCTTAGTATGACAGCGAGGCCATTGATGCCAGGCTCAGATGTTTAGTGTCTTCCTCAGACCTGCCTGCCTGGTCAGACCATTCTGGTTTGAGTGACTGTTTAATTCATTCACACCACACATAGCTGCTAATCTATAACCTCAGTGACCAGTAAAGACCAAAACGGAGGTAAAGTCGGCAATTTAAAACCAGGCCGCTGTATTTGGGGGAGGATCAATGGACCTACACGACGTCTAATGATCAGAGAACATCAATAACACCACGCATGCAGAGCACTACAGCTGTGCCAGTGGGAGCAAGCTCAATTGCTCAGTGCTTTCCAGAAACAGCGCTCTTTAGTAGTCTCGAGTTTTTTAATATGCATACAGCAATCAGGGGCGACAAAAAGCAGGCTCGCTGCCCTGGAATGCAGTATTACAGAAATACCTTAAGCGTGCTTTTACAGTGAGGTTTTCTGCATCCAAGGAGCATGTGCAGATCAATGTTCTGCCTGACATAGCTGCTATTATGCAACCAGTAGCTCACACATAAATATAACATGCATAGAATGGCTCTCATTGTGTAATAGTTTAGAGGGTTTGGGTTCAGGCTGGTCAGGCTCATTTCTACAGGGTCAGGTTCACCCATCTACCTGATCAGACAAAACTGCTATGATTTGGTGGATCTAGAGTGTTTGGGACACTTCCAATCTGGAAGGGTTTGGGACACTTCCAACCTAGACCTAAAGGGTTTGGGACACTTCCAAACTGTATGTAAGGAGTTTTGGACACTTCTTATCTGGGCCTAGAGGGCTTGGGACACCTTTAGCCTGGATCTAAACCGTTTATTTGGATCTAGAGGGCAGTTTAGGACAGTTCTAGCTTAGATCTAAAGGGTTTCAGACACTTTCAGCCTGGATCTAGGTGGTTTCGGGACACTAACAGCCTATACCTAGAGAGTTTCAGACATTTCCTGCCTAGATCTAGAGGGTTTCAGACAATTCCAGTCTAGATCTAGGTGGTTTGGAACACATCCAGCCTGAATATAGTAGATTTTTTACACTTGCTACCTGGATCTAGTAGGTTTGGGACACATCCAGCATAAATGTAGATGGTTTGGGACAATTCTAGTCTGGATCTAAACAGTTTGGGACATTTTCGGCCTGGATCTACATATACATTTACATTCAGCCTTGTTGCTCCATTCAAAAGTGTTTAACATGACATGCCCCCCACAGGACAAACCTCTCCTTTCTAATCCAGGATGAGATAAACAGATCGGGCACATTAACGCTGACGAACACGACGTGACAAGAAAATAGCGTCGCGCCGCACCTCCCTGCTCTCTGCCGTGGCCCAAAGAGATTTAAATAATAAAAAAGCATCGACTTCCCGACAAACAGGATAATTATGGCCTGCAGTGGCCCTGTCACTGGTCCGACCCGACGCGGTAGAAAGAAACGCGTTATTACCACTCAGAGCATCATGCCAAAGAAATTAGGGTGATGTGTTTGTTTCATAAAGGCGATGCGCTTAGGACGTTGTGACGTTTCTCACTGCGCCATTTTTCCTCCACGCTCTAGGGGTGAGATGGAAGTGCTCTAAGTGGATCCTAAAAAACAAGAAGGACATTTATGAAAAGGTTTTGCAGCTCTCAGTCTTGAGCCAAATTGGAAACGACGTCTGGAGGTGAGCGAATGTTTGCGTTCTAAAACGATACGCGACACAAACCGCTCGTTTGCTCAGTCAGCTGTGAAAAGGTCTTTAAACAGGAACCTCGGTCTAAATTTAACCTGGAGTTTTCCGAGTGCACACGTCTAGCAGCGCCTCTATTTTTATCTAATGACAAACAGGCTCGAGATCTCACGAAGAGGTTTTTATAATGTGTTTGCGCGCGGATGCTATCGGTGCCAAGAAGGTGGAAAAATATTTACATAAAATCTACATTTTTGGGTGCGCTAATGATGTCACAGAGACATTAGCTAAAGTGTGGATATTAAAATGCAACAAATGGGAATGTAACACAAACAAATGCAATACAGGCCAACATTTGTGTATGGAGAAACGATCGTGGGAATTGGTTTTTATTTTAATAAGGGTTTATTTCCAGATTAATGATTTATAGTCATGATTGTGGCCTATCATATTCACAAAGCGTTCTTGTGGTTTAGAAAAACAAACCCAGGGGTAGTTTTGGTAGGTTCGCACTGGCATAAATGTCTTTTTCATAATCACATCATGGCACCATCCAGTATTGACCTGACCTTTGTGGCTCAGCTCTTGAACATCCTGCTGATCAGACTTTATGGGAATTAGCACTCCAGTTCTTTTAACCTCCATGATTTTAACGCAGGGAAACATTTTGTAAAACAAGGCGAGTCTTGTTCCGTTGCTACTTATCTCCCTCAGATTATCAGACATTTACGAGCGTTTAATCGTAGATGATCCTTTAAAAAGCTTGCAGCACTCGGAGTGGCTTAATTTTTAAATATTTGCTCGAGCCGCACTTTCAGACTCTGCGCTGCCGAACGAGTAAAGCGGACATGATCCACATGCGAATGGTGCATAGGAAGCTCCACCGCAAACACCGGCGCTCTAATGAGTCTTGGCAAACTGAATCATTTACATGCCCGTCCATTAAGCTGCTCTCACATCTCACCTGAATAATGCATCGACAAAACCCTCAGCTAAGGAGCAGCGCCTTGCCCGAGCATGGTAAATGACACTTTACGTGATTGGACCCGATTTCTGAAACTGAACAGATCAAATATCGGATTGCGGTACATGGAATAGCCCTGAAGGTAAACACGGGCATGAAAGGAAACCTTCTCTTACGATAAGAGCCGCCTCTGAAGCAAAAGGATCACAGACTGCTTTGTCTGAAGAGCTGTAGCACATCAGGAACCTCTTGCTCTACTTTCTAAAGGGCTCTATTAGATGTTTACAGCCAGTGTACAGAGATCCTCCCACACAATCCTCACATAAACTGGCCTGACCAGCTAGAACCAGTCGTTAAATATCAAACACCTCTCGACAACCTCCAAAAAGGCCAGTCATGCTAGCTAGAATCATTCAGTAAGTGTGTAGCATTCTGTTTAAACCATCATCCAGACACACCTGATCTAGTCTGGTGAAAAAAGCCAGTATGACCAATAGAACCAGCCCACATCTTTCTAAACCCACAAAAATGGACCAACCTAACCAAAAAAACTGTCCTGTCTAGAACCTGCCTAGTGAGATGGAGGTATCCAACAGCTCTCTAAGCAATCAAACTAGAACAACCTGACCTACTAACACCTCACTGCCTAACTACCAAGTACCATCCTGAAAGTGTTCAACGCCTCTCTAAAATCATCATCTACGCCCAGACTGGGCAACCAAGCTAGTAACTACAGCCTGTCACACCACTTGGAACCAGACTGACCTTCAAAGTTGGTGAACCTCACAAAGTAGAACCATCCAAACCAACAACAATCAGCCTGTAAGTGTCAAATGACTCACCGAACCCAAACAAGACCTGACCGACCAGATCTAGCCTGCAAATATCCAACAGGTCCTGTAACCTGTCCAACTAGAACTGGTCTGACCAAACTAACCAACAGAAACCAAACTAACCAATGACTCTTACCAGCTAGAAACAAATTCACTAACTAAGCTGGTGTACGTCATCAAACAGAACCAGTATGACCAATTAGGAGATGTCCATCACAGAATTGTTGGCGTTCCTGTAGGTAGGTAAAGATGTCTTGTGAGGGCACTTTGAGTTTTATATTATTATGTCTTGGTTTTGGCTTTCAAAGCTATTTAGAGACATAACACAACTAAAACTGCTGTCTTCAGTATGGGCCGACCTAGACTTCTTTTTTTTTTTAACAAAATAAACTCTGTCCTACACAACGCTACCTTAGAAGAGGAAGCAGAATAAGATGCCCCTGATGCTGAAAGTGAATATTTTTTTTGTTCACAGAGCTTAAATTTGTAATGTTCCCAGTGAGGTGAGATTTTGGAAAAACAGTCCAGTCTTTTCCCCCGGTGCTGCAGGATAATGGAACTCAAGGACAATCTTGTGAAAAGTGTCCTCGAACCAATCACAGCCGTCCGAGAGCGTCCGGATCCCATAAGGCTGAAAATCAGGCACGAGAGAAAAACTCTGTTGAACTCGTACCCCTTGCTGGCTCTGGCGCTCTGGTCCTCTCACCTTTCTGAGGGAGCCCATTTCACCTGCTCTGGCGAGAAAATAGGTTTAATCAGTCCCGCTCCAGAGGAAGCTCAGCGGGAAACGTGGACACAGCGTGAGAGGAAAATGCTGCACCCAACGGTCTTGCACCTTCAACTCAAAGGCGAACAACATGCTCTCTCACGAACTGAGCTCAAATCTCAGGACGTGGCTCTTTATTAATCAGGTATGATTCTTTTACTGTCTGTCTGGAGTTTGGCATGTTCTTGTATGTTATTGGATTACCTTCTGAAGGCATGCATCTCCTGATCAAATCTTTCCTTTCTGCCAGTTTCAGAGCATGTTCTGAGACCTCACAGTCTGTCAGACTTTTGTGCAGTTACAGATAATTACTATGAAACCCTGATCCCTGCACAGGCCTGAGGAACAGTTTGGTCGTGCGGTTTGAAAGGTTTCTTGGCCAAAACGTGTTTTATCCTGGTTAGAATTATTCATAGCGCTCTCAGGTGTTTCGGGGTATCGCGTTGACCTAAATGCGCTCCACAGCAGCCGTACATCACGAACAAGAACCTCGGAGAAGTATTGGAAACCCCTGAAAGGGCACTCGGTCGGATTCGGATTCAGCCAGAGGCTTCATGCGGAGAAACAGTTAAGGTTGAAGTCTGAATCTGAATGAATATTGAATGCGTTTTTTTTTTTTTTTCCTTTCTGAAATGTCATCTCGCCCGCACGCTCAAGTTTACGTTGCATATGTTTAGCCGGGGAAATATTTCAGAACCTTTCAATCATGGAAAGGCACCTTCCGCTCGACTTTTTTTCTATTAATTATGAAAATGCATTCATGCTAAGGCCATTCGGATGTGTAGTGGCAATTGGAATTTTGAAAGCTTTTTTTTCAACCCCTCTTTTTGCTTGTTATTTTCGACTCGAGACTTTAGGGAAATCCCAGATGCATTACGCTGCGTTGCTTTCACAGTCCAATTAGCATTTGAGCAATTACCACGCTGAAGTAGTCCACAGCCATTTCAGAAGCAAATAACTTCTGGAGTGTCAGAGCACTTTAGGACGGAGAGGGCAAATTGGGGATTAAAAAAAAAAAAACGAGACCGCAAGGTCTAAACAGCAAGACGGCAGAGGTGTGAGATCGAGCTTTGCGACGCCACGGATGGATCTGACAGGTGACTCGGCTGCAAAGGGCTGAGCTGCAAATTAAAAAGAGAAGAATCAGAAAATGTTTCAGACATCCACTCATCAGTCAAGCAAATCAGACATGAGTTCCATCCAAACACTTATTTATATCAGTAAAGGTAACAAACACTGAAATGTTTCAGATTCTGGTCTAACATTGGCAGCTTGAGTGGCACCTCATCCCCTGCTGTTGAGACAGAGACCCCTTAACAACCCTGCAATGGATTGGTGTCCCACTGAGGCACACTGGGATAGGCAGGTCCTGCCTTGATCCACGACACCTGCCTGATACGTAAATGTAAGCAGTATGAAGTAAAAGTCATTAATTTTTATGACAGGTCACCTCAGAGCTGCCTGCTTGGAGTTTGCATGTTCTCCCTGTGTCTGTATTTTCTTCCTCTCACGCTCCGAAGACATGCATTAGGTCAGCTGGAGCCTCTAAAGTCTCCCAGTCTGTTTGAGTATAGGGGACTGTGGTAGCCTAGCAGGTTAGGTAGTGGACTTCAAATACTGGTACTGGGTTCAAATCCCACCTCTGCCAAGCTGCCACTGTTGGGTCCTTGAGCAAGACCCTTGACCCACAACTGTTTGGATTGTAAGATTGTATCAGTTGTAAGTCGCTATGGATAAGGGCGTCTGCTAAATGCTGTAAATGTAGAGGGAAAGGTAGGGCTCACAAAACGTTTTTGCAATTTATCAACGTAAAACACGTAAGAAACCTCGTGTACCCAAACGCTGCCCCCCCCCAGCTGGATCTGTTTATGTTTTGGTCTTGCGAGGAAGAGATAATGAGATGCAACTGGAACGCGGCACACAGGTACGGCTTTCCTCTACAAGGAAGAGGTTTTAACGCAAAAGCAAGGCGTCCGTTTTACCTCGTGCTAAGGGTCGAGGCATTGCCTGGAGCTTAACCAGTGATACACAGGGCACAAAAATGGGGTGGACACCAGAAATGTAGACACCTCATACTGTATCGATCACAAACATGACATCCAGGTTCATTCCTTTTCTCGGACTGGAGTTTGGCATATTTTCGCTGCTTATTAAGAGAGTCAGATCTGGAGTCCAGGATTAATTTCTCACCTAGAGTTGCCAGAGTTTGGCATGTTCCATGTTCCGTACATCGACATCGGTTTCGTTCACATACACTCGCTGCTCCTGCAGCTTTTGCCAACTCATCTCACTGCTATGCTCCAACACTTCTTGATTCCTAACTCATAATTAAGTGCTCTTTTCTATACTTTGTTACATCTGTCAATACTACTACCGATCAGGATAATGAGCATATCGGAACAAGGATGTACAACGCTATGTACAGATTTAATGACTGCATTACATTCTGTCAAACAGGTCATCGACCACAATGTATAGTATACATACATAGTCACGTAGTCTTTTATGCTACTGTAACGTACATATAAGGATATTCTCAAAAGAAAACTGCATGCAAATGATACGTAAATGTGACAGAGATGGCGCTGAAAACAAGAGCAATTGATGAGCGGGTGAAACAACCGATACAGAGAATATACAGGTAGTGGGGGGACAAACAGAGGAGTACTCCTTACAATAGAACAGGTACATACATTTACATACACCATTTACAGCTTGGTACAAATAAATAGAGGAAAGTCATCCACACAAACATGAGAAAAGAAATCTAAGCACATCAACCGAGTTAGAACAATCTCTAGTACAAATGTGACCTACTGAGCAAGCGAGCACACGACCGGACCGGACCTGTGGGAGTTAAAAGATAGATTTTTATTTTCTGTTATATATTAATCTATTGTAATTTTGAAGACCTCGGTCATTAAAGTGAATGGACATCGATCGAGTGGTTGTTAAACGGTGCTTAGGTATATATAGTGAAGCTAACAGCTTTGTGGAGGAACGAACCTCGTAAGCTAAGCATTGATCTTAGTTGAACTCCAGGTCGTGCAATTCCAGCACTGGTTTTCTAGATGCAGTAGAGCATCTGTGAGGAATCTGACCCCAAAACCATGCGGGTTACAATAAGTGAACCCGGAGAAAATATGTTCTTCAGCAGAGCTCCTTACAACGGAGTCACAGCAGGCCAAATGAGGAGCGAGGAAATCAGCAGGAACGAGAACGAGGATTGAGAGGATGCGGGAGGCGGCAATGGAGATCCAGGGGTCGGGGCACAAGCTCACAGTGAGGAGGTTGGATTTAGAGGCTGAATAGTGGGATTGACCCCGCTTACGACCTGTTTTTCCTCCTCTAGCTACACAGCGTTTAAAGCCGAGCGCCACAAAGGCACCCCCGGAGCAGCCGCTGCGGACCATCTGCTGCGGATCCGAAGGTGTTGCTTGAGCAGGAAGGCGGACGCGTCGAGAGAGAAACGTGGCACTGCGCTTTTTGCCTCCCACCTCATTTCCTTCCACCGTCCCTGAGGCCTAATAGACACCGGATCTTTTTATGATGTGTGTTTTTAAAATCCAGCTGTCACGGCTCTCTCGGGAAGTGAGATTCCTTCATTCGAGCGGCTTCGTTGTTTTAACCGCAGACTCAACCTTTAGAGAGCGGAGCCGGGTAAACGCCTCCTTTTGATCTGCGTCTCATTTGGGCCATTTTAGAGTGAAATTGACAAATTTTCACACGCCGCACGTTCCTAGAGACATAGTGAACGGATAAAATGGCACAGTGGTGCTGTGGTTGGCACTCCCAGATTCAGAGACCCGGTCTGGCTGCCCTCTGTATGCTGCCTACAATTCCCAAAACTGGTTTAATACGCAAGCCCACCACCATGGGGACCAGGGTTTGCGTCCTGGCAGTACCCTCGCTGCATGCAGAAACGATTGTGGGTCTGGGGACAAACTCAGGGGCCATATTTGGAACTGGAGGCATGGCAACCCTGGCTGGATAGATGGACAGATTGAATTTTTCTACATTCTGATCTTATTTTTGTCATGGCTCTACTTTAAATGGAGCGACTCCATTTGCCATCCCGATCTTAAAGGTGGACATTTTATATTCGGTGGGGGGGAAAGTGTTTTAATTGCATTTCCATGTCCTGCTCCTCTTGAGAGCTTCCCCGTGACCTGCAGTGGCAGAGCGAGAGTGCCGATGCCTCAAGGAACCGTCCGGCGCTTGAGGGACGCTCAGATTGGAAGAACACGGCAAACTATAAATACATTTATAGAAGAAAGCTGAAAGCGGTTTCGCTGTTCCTCACCACAGATATGGCTTTAAAAAGAAATATTATCGTCGTGGATCAGACGGAACGGCTGCAGGCTGCCTTCATTATTTCAGTTTCACCCATCCAGGCTGGCAAAGGTTCCGAATTACAGCGAGGGAGTCGATTAAACGGGCGCATGCCGTTGCATTAATTCGCCTTTGCGTCTGAAATCCGGCGCTAATTGATTCATTATTCCGGGCTAAAAGCAATTATGAAGTTTACACAGCTCACATTAGAAAGGTTGCTAGGTTGTTGACTGATTAGTGCCCTAGTGGGCATTTGGCATCATAATTGCTCATTAAACACGGAGGTGGTGCTGAGATCTCACGAGAGTTACGTGCCTCGCGAACGGCTAAAGAACAACAATCCGGGTCTGTCTCGCTTTTTGCGTTCGTTTTCTTACAGACCCGCTGTTGGTACAGGTCTCATAACAAATCAATGCAAAAAATGTATCGACTGGCACTCGGTGGCTGACATACTTCATGCTACGCGCCGGGTTTGCCCACCTAATTGCCGCTCGTAATGTGAAATTGATGAAGGTCTTGCGGCGAAGATATTACCACATCAATGGAAGCCGGGACTCTCAGAAGCTCATCGGGCTGATTAAGATGTAAATGCGTCTGATCGCACCACGCGCCGCAGAGCACAAACGGAACACGGCTGGGTTCCAACCAGGGTTCCAAACTGCCTCTCATTGTAGAGGCTGAAAAATGCGACATCGGAAAACATTAACATTAACACTAACATTAAACATTCTTTTTAAATGGGTTTGGAAATTCACTGACGCACCGCAATAAATAAACCACGCGCCTACTGAGCTGTTCCACCAGCACAGTGCTGGGAGTGGCACTTCTTCTTCGTGGCACAGGTTCACCAAGGTGCGTTTGGTCCATATTGACTCGACTCACACACTTGCTGCAGATTTGTTGGCTGCGCATCCACCATGAGAATCTCCAAATCCACAACAACCCAAAGCTGCTCTATTGGATTCATTGACCTCATGTTCAGTTTGAGATAATTTGAGCTTTGGGACATGGTGCGTTATCCTGCTAGAAGTAGCCACTAGAAGACTGTGGTCAGAAAGGGGTGCACGCTGTCAGCAACAATACTCAGGTAGACCGTGGTGTTTAAACGATGCTCCATTCTTATTAAGGAGCCCAAAGTGTGCCAATAAAATATCCCACACACCATTACACCACCAGCAGCCTGAACTGTTGATACAAAACGGAATGGATCCATGCTTTCATGTTATTTCAATCATCAGACCAGACAAAATTTTCCAATCTTCTATTGTCCAGTTGTACAAATTTTATGCCAAAGTCTGACCCTACCATCTGAATGTCGCAGCAGAAATCGAAACTCATCAGATCAGAACATTTTTCCGATCTTCAGAGACACAAATCAGATTTCTTCACTTTTCACAACTTCAGTTGCTTGTCTTGATGACGCCTAAATGCACTGAGTTACTGCCATGTGATCGGCTGATTAGAGATTTGCCTTAAAGAGCAGTTTAACAGGTGTAATTAATAAAGTGGCTGGTCAGTGTATAAGATGCGTTATTATGTCAGACATTCGAATCACTATAGGAAGCGTATGGCCGTTCTCGTCAGTAAACTGAAGCGACGTTTGAACGCTGCACAGCCTGAATAACCCTGCTTACAGTCACAGCTTGGGCTTACAGACAATTAAGATTCTTTGACGCGCCTCCACGTGAACCTTTGCACCTGAAATATGTCGAGCGCGGTCGCTTCCCGCTCTTGAACAGCTGGCGAGAGCAAGAGTTCGTGCAAAGCTGCGTCTAATGAGCCGCTTCTCCACTTCTTTAGCGTTTGGACGGAAGGATGAGTCGTTTATTAGAGATAATCCAATTCAGCGTGGCAAAACAAAGCAATAACACAGCTTAATCATCAGATTAATAATCAAAACCTCACCTTTATGATTTATATAACCGATTTTATAGCGCAAGGCAAATCTCCGTCTCAGGTAACTGCTCGTCTTTTATGGTTTAACAACAAATAGTCAACAAAGTCTCATTAATTGATTTTTGCAGATGCAGGAAGCAATCAACCACATACTTATTTATCATTAATACAGTGGTGTGAAAAAGTGTTTGCCCCCTTCCTGATTTCCTATTTTGTTGCATGTTTGTCACACTTAACTGTTTCGTAACATCAAACCAATTTAAATATTAGTCAAAGACAACACAAGTAAACACAAAATGCAGTTTTTAAATGAAGGTGTTTATTATTAAGGGAGAAAAAAATCCAAACCAACATGGCCCTGTGTGAAAAAGTGATTGCTCCCCTTGTTAAAACATAACTTAACTATGGTTTATCACACCTGAGTTTGCTTTCTCTAGCCACACCCAGGCCTGTTTATTGCCACACCTGTTCTCAATCAGCACTTCACTTAAATAGGACCTGCTTGACAAAGTGAAGTAGGCCTACATTAAAAGATCCTTAAAAGCTACACATCCTACACATCCAGAAATTCAGGAACAATGGAGGAAGAAAGTTATTGAGGTCTATCAGTCTGGAAAGGGTTCTAAAGCCGTTTCTAAAGCTTTGGGACTCCAGCGAACCACAGTGAGAGCCATTATCCACAAAGGGCGAAGACATGGAACAGTGGTGAACCTTCCCAGGAGTAGTCGGCCAACCAAAATTACCCCAAGAGCGCAGCGACGACTCATCCAAGAGGACACAAAAGACCCCACAACAACATCCAAAGAACTGCAGGCCTCACTTCCCTCAGTTAAGGTCAGTGTTCATGCCTCCACCATAACAAAGAGACTGGGCAAAAATGTCCTGCATGGCAGAGTTCCAAGACGAAAACCACTGCTGAGCAAAAAGAACATTAAAGTTCGTCTCAATTTTTCAATCTCGATGATCCCCAAGACTTTTGGGAAAACATTCTGTGGACTGACGAGACAAAAGTTTACCTCTTTGGAAGGTGTGTGTCCCATTACATCTGGGGTAAAAGCAACACAGCATTTCAGAAAAAGAAAATTATAACAACAGTAAAATATGGGGATGGTAGTGTGATGGTCTGGGGGTTTCCAGCAAGAGAGTTAACCGGGTCTTTGGAAGGTGTTGGGGGGGGGGTGTGGGGGTCCCATTACAGGGGGATCTGGTGTAAAAGCACACAGGGGTCATTTCAGAAAAAAAAGAAATTATCCACAGTAAATATGGGGATGGTAGTGTGGATGGTCCTGGGGTTTGCTGCTTTCAGGAACCTGGAAGACTGTCGTGATAAATGGGAACTATGAATTCAGCTGTCTACCAAAAAATCCTGAAGTAGAATGTCCGGGTCCCATCTTTTTTTCGTGACATCAAGCGGAAACGACTTGGGGTTCTGCAGCAGGACAGATGATCCAAAACAGCCCACCACCCTTCCCCCATCGTTCATTCTTCCTCACGCCCCCACCTTTCTATGTATTTGGTGTCTTGTTGACCTCATTCCTTCCACTGTGCGGCCATATCCAGTGCAGAGGTTGCCTCCTCGTTATCGTCCGTTCGTATTCACCCTCATCTTCCCTTGCCTTGCCTACGAGCGTAAGGGAAAGAAGAGGGGGCGGGGATAGAAAACGCGTAAGTAACTCTAAACTATTGAGGTGGGGGGGGGGGTGGGGTTGGGAAAAAGGAAGATCCGTTTCCCGCCCAGCAGCGCGCCTCCAATGTTGCTGATTAGCAACAATTCTGTAAAAGATGATTGGGGCTAAAAATTTCTTTTCTCCCCAAGAGGGGAGGTAGAGTGGGGGTAGGGGAGGGGTGACAGACCCACCTAATCTGTCTCAACCCGGTCCGAAGGTACTTTGTCCCTTTTTCTCATAGAGGAAGGAAGCCGCCTGGGACCCTTCTGAGTTATTGTAATCCTTTTTGTCTTCTCCTATGTGTTGTGTATTCTCGCGCGTGGAGGAGAAAAACACCACTAGGTATACTATCTTTTTTAACAATTGGGTTTACCCTCGCCTTTTTGCGCCGACCGGGCGAGAGAAGAAGGGAGATACAGAATGATGGCCAGGCGTCCCAGTAACATCTTTTTTTCTTTTTTTGCGGCGGTAAGAGTTTCTCATGGTACATAAGGAACGGACTGCCTTCCGGTCCTACCCGCGCCCGTTATGCCTGGAGGGTGATTAAAAACTGCATTGTGTGTTTACTCCTTTGTGTTGGTCTTTGAATAATATGTAAATTGTTTTTGGATGTTCCGAAACACTTTAAGTGTGGACAAAACAACAAAAAATTATAAAATCGACGGGAGCAACTTTTTCACACCCTCATGATCAGGGTGCCAGTCCACCCCTGTCCCCACTCCCACCTATCTCTCCTCTCCCGTCCTGTCTTGTCTCTGTTTTTGCTCCCAGGAGCGAACGCCCACCCCCAACATCCTCTCCTCTGTCTCCCCTGTCCACCCAAAGTCCCCCCCCACCCCCCTCCCATCCACCGTTTCCACTTCACGATGGCTCTAGCGCCCAAAAAGGGGATTTCCGCCTCCCTCGCCTCAATCATAGTTTCTTTCCCCGTCGTCTTCCTGTTTCGCTCCTGAGCCCAACAAGGTCACTCCCACCAGCTTTTTCCTTTCCACCCCTCATCCTGTTTTCTCGGTGGTTTCGATGGACAGTGGGGCAAAACAGTATTTAGTCAGCCCCTGAATGTGGCAAAGTTCTCCTACTTACTCAAGATAGAGAGGTCTTAATTTTCATTTGTTAATAGGTACACGTTCCACCTCTTACGCTCCCACCCTCATGACAGCCCATCTGTCCCATCACCCTTTTTTTTGTTTTTCCATTTTTTTTCCCCCCCCATCCTTGTCCTCCTTTTCGCATCTTTTGTTCCCCTACCCTCTATTTTGTTTTCCCTCGCCCCCCCCCGCTTTTCAACTCAATCCTTTGTAACAAACCCGTTTGTTGGCAAATGGAGACAGAGGTCAAACATTTCCTGTAAATTCCTTCACTTCACCAGGTTGGCACACACTGTAGGCTGTTTATTTTGGGCTTCATTCCTCCTGCACTCTCTCCTCTATATCCTTTGATCATAGTTTTTTTTCCACCTTTTCCTTTCATTCCCCTGCCCATCCACAAATTTTCTATGGCTGAGGTCTGAAGACTGGCAGGCCACTCCAGGACCTTGAAATGCTTTTTACAGAGAGCCACTCGTTGTTTTGGCCCGAAATCTTGTTTTTCAGGTACTCCCTTTCCCTTCTTTTCCTCCCTTTCACCATCAAGTTTATTTCCTCGAGGTGGGAAGGAAAGATTGGGAGCAAACAGCACTCTGTCCCACTTGCCCTCATTCTTACACTATAAGGGAGCGGTTGTCCTGTCCCCTTTGCAGAAAAACAGCCCCAAATGAGTTTTCCACCCCTCATGCTTCACAGCAAGGTAGGTGTTCTTGGAATGGCAACTTAGCATTTCTTCTTGCCTCCAAACAACCGACAAGTTAAGTTTTTACCAAAAAGTTCTATTTTGGTTTAATCGTAACTCACATGATATCTTCCAATCTCTTCTGGATCATCCCTATGCTCTCTGGCAAACTTCAGACGGGCTGGACATGTACCGGCTTAAGCAGGGGGACACGCTGGCACTGCAGGATCTGAAGTCCCCCTCTCGGCATAGTTGGTGTTACTCTGATGTAGCCCTTTGTTACAAACTTTGGTCCCAGCTCTCTGCAAGTCATGATCATCAAGTCCCCTCCGGTGTAGTTCTGGTGATTTTTTGCTCACCGTCCTTCCTCAATGATCTTTTTTTTGTGACCCCACGAGATTGAGGATCTTGCATGGGGCAAAGCAGATCGAGGGAGATTATCACAATGGTCTTGAAAATGTCTTGCCATTTTTTCTTTACAATTGCTCCCACACTTTTGATTTATTCACACCAACCTGCTTGCTTATTGTAGAGTCAACCATTCTCAGCCTTGTGCAGGTTCCTACAATTTTCTTCCTGGTGTTCCTTTGACAGCTCTTTGGCCTTTTTTTTTTGGCCCCATGGTAGTTTGCTAGTTGGAGTCTGGACAGTTTTTGAGGGCTGGTGGACAGTTGTTCTTTTTATACGATAATTGAGGTCAAACAGATGCCATTAATACAGGTCATGAGTAGAGACAGAACGAGCTTCTTTAAAGAAGAAGTTACAGGTCTGTTGAGAGCCAGAAATCTTGCTTGTTTGTGGGTGATCAAATATTTAGTTTCCACCATGATTTACAAATTAAATTCTTTAAAAATCCTATAAATGTGATTTTCCTGGAGTTTTTTTTCTCATTTTTGGTCTCTCATATTTGCTGTACATATGATTTGGAAAATTACAGACCTTCTCATCTTTCTAAAGTAGGAAGAACTGTGATCACAATCAGTGGGCCTGACTAAATATTTTTTTTGCGCCACTGTACATTGTTTTTGAGTTTGGATAGCGAATGTTTTCATATAACGGGAACTCCAAATCCATTAACACTAATGGGGAATCCTTTACCAGGAATGATTTTAAAAAGTGCACTAAGAAAGAAAATCTTCTTGTGAAAAAAATTGTTTTTTCTTAAATTTGTTCTCAAGAAAAAAATCTGCAAAAAATTACTGTCTTCAAATAACTTCTTAAGAATGATACAAACGCTTTTCAAGTGATTTTCACACAAGTATTAAAAATAGATAAATAGAACCCAATTGAAGAAATGAGACAAAAATATTATACTTGGTCATTTATTTATTGAGGAAAATGATCCAATATTACATATTAGTGAGTGGCAAAAGTATGTGAACCTCTAGGATTAGCAGTTAATTTGAAGGTGAAATTAGAGTCAGGTGTTTTCAATCAATGGGATGATAATCCGGTGAGAGTGGGCAGCCTGTTTTATTTAAAGAACAGGGATCTATCAAAGTCTGCTTTTCACAACACGTTTGTGGAAGTGTATCATTGCACGATCAAAGGAGATTTCCGAGGACCTCAGAAAAATAACTGTTGCTGCTCATCAGGCTGGAAAAGGTGACAAAACCATCTCTAAAGAGTTTGGATTCCACCACTCCACAGTCTTGTACAAATGGAGGAAATTCAAGACCACTGTTACCCTCCACCGGGAGTAGTCAACCAACAAAGATCACTCCAAGAGCAAGGAATGTAATAGTTGGCGAACTCACAAAGGACCCCAGTGTAACTTCTACGCAACTGAAAGCCTCTCTCACATTGGCTAATGTTAATGTTCATGAGTCCATCATCAGAACAACACTGAACAACAATGGTGTGCATGGCAGGGTTGCAAGGAGAAAGCCACTGCTCTCCAAAAGGAACATTGCGCTCTGTCTGCAGTTTGGCTAAAGAAATCCCCGTGGACAAGCCAGAAGTGCTATTGGAAGAATTGTTTTTTTTTGTGGACGGTGAGACCAAAAACAGAACTTTTTAGTTTATATAGATAAGCGTTATGTTTGGAGAAAGGACAACACTGGCAAATTCCCAGCATAAGAACCTTATCCATCTCTGAAACATGGTGGTGGGTAGTATCATGGTTTGTGCCTGCTTTTAACTGCAAAATCTGGCCCAGGATGGCTTGCCATCATTGATGGAACCCAATCAATTCTGAATTATATCAGAGAAATTCTAAAGGAAAATGTCAGGACATCTGTCCATGAACTGAAATCTCAGAGAAGGTGGGTCCATGCAGCAAGACAAACTACCCCTAAGCACACAAGCCGTTCTACTACCAAAGAATGGTTTAAAGAAGAATAAAGTTCATGTTTTGGAATGGCCAAGTCAAAGTCCTGACCTTAATCCAATGGAAATGTTGTGGAAGGACCTGAAGTGAGCAGCTAATGTGAGGAAACCCACCAACATCCCAGAGCTGAAGCTGTTCTGTACGGAGGAATGGGCTAAAATTCCTCCAAGCCGGTGTGCAGGACTGATCAACAGCTACAGGAAACGATTAGTTGCAGTTATTGCTGCACAGGGGGGTCACACCAGATACTGAAAGCAAAGGTTCACATACTTTTGCCATTCACTAATATGTAATATTGGATCGTTTTCCTCAATAAATAAATGACCAAGTATAATATTTTTTGTCTAATTTGTGTAACTGGGTTCTCTCTATCTACTTTTAGGACTTGTGTAAAAATCTGATGATGATTTATGTCATATTTATGCAGCAATATAGAAAATTCTAAAGGGTTCACGAACTTTCAAGCACCATTGAAAGTTAAGCATATGCATTTACCGAACTTTTTGCCATCACGACACAATTATCGTATTTTCCATGGAGAATTTTTTTCTTATTGACTATTTCTTCCACCATGACCTCTATTTCTTGTTTGCTAAAAGTTTTTGGACGTTTGGTTTGATGTTTTTCCTCTGAACGGATTAAACTAAATAAGGGAAATAACGGAAAATACAAATTCAAACCGTGTCTCGCGCTGTATATTGTAAGCTCTAAAATGCAACGTAACCTACATAAGAAAACATGATTTTCCTAAGATAATCTAAGGTCTTAAGTTTCTTTTTCGAGGACTGCACTTAAGAACATTCTTTTGAACTTCTAAGTGTTACTTTCATATCTTTCGTGAATCCGGTCCCTGGTTCCTGTACGTGATAAAAGCTACAATGTAGAATGAGCAGTATAATTGAAATGCAGGTTGTATCTGACGCTCAATCTACGGTTCGTTCTACGCTCTGTTGTGGAGATCTGTAACTCGGCTAGTAATCTCACAGATCGGAGTTAATTATCGGAGATATTTCAGAGCCAGTACACTCTTCATCGTCATGAACTATACTAAGGAATCAGTCTGATGAAGCTCACCTGTGCAGCTTGGCAAGTCTCTTACTTTCACTTTTACACCGAAAGTAAGTTTTGCAACTGTATTCCACTCTATTCCGTCCCGTTTTTTCTTCAAATTCAAATTATTTTATCATCACCGTACCGTGTGATTTATGGACGCACAACACCTCTGCGTGTTCTGTGACCTTCTGCGGTGTGATGAATGAGAAGCGGTTTGGCAGGTGAGACGCCTCAGATTTGTATCGGTGTGAAAAATGGGTGACGTCCGAGACGATCCTGAAACGAACAGAAAGATAAACGGAATCAATATAAAGTAACATAAAAAGAAGTTCACCATACGGATGTGTGGTTTATTTACATATTCACACACATTCCTGTCTTTATCCCAGACACCCAGTGCCAGTCCCAAGCCTGGTGGCATAGACCCTGAACCAAAAGTACATTTATATTTCTGACATTTATCCAGAGCCACTTTGATACAGTCTTAAAAATCAAGTAATTGTGGGTTAAGAGATTTGCTCAAGGACCCAACAGTGGTGTCTTGGCAGAGGTGGAATTTGAACCCTGGACGCTAGACCACTAGGCTACCACAGTCCCAAATCCAATATGAGGCTCACAAATCAGATTAGCCTGCAGGGTATCAGTATAAACTCTGCATGTTCTGAGGCAGCGGGTGAGTTTGATTTGGCACTATGACTGGTAAAGTGAGAGAGCTGGCTGAAGAGAGGGTTTATGATGTGGTGAGGGAAGTCCCACAACCTTAAATTCCAGATATAAAAGTCACCAATCAAGCCTGTAATAATAATAATAATAATAATAATAATAATAATAATAATAATAATAATAATACATTACATTTGTATAGCGCCTTTCACAACATCCAAAGTCGCTTCACATTGACAGTACAAACTATGAAATAGTGAGATGAATGAAAGTGCTGAGTAAAAGACAAGTTTTAAATCATGTTGTAACTGTGTCATTTTTCAGACAGTGCTGCATATTGCTGTCATTCTACATATCTTGTCTTACTAGACTGTCTTAATTACATTTTAATCCCTCATAAGGCTTTGTTGTGCATGTTTGTGCCCCTAGTGGAGGAGTCCAGTATCTCAGCTCACTTCTGGATCAATTCTTGGTCAAATCTGTCCAATTAACAGTCAAATCCACCTTCCTATCCTCACCTACGGTCATGAGCTTTGGGTAGTGACCAAAAGAGTAAGGTTCAAGCACCTCAAAGTAAGAGCTTCTGCTCCTTCAGATCGAGGGAGCCAGGCTAGAGCCGTTCCAATCATGTCTCTCTGGACCGAGACTCCAGGGCCGATGCGAGAGACAATGGAGGGATTATATCTTAGTTTAGGATATAACATCTCTGGATCAAACAAAGGAGCTGCAATCCATGTTGTGGAAAGTACCTTACCTTATGTTTATGAAGATCTACTACTAAATATAAAACCCATTGTACTGTGGGAAAGGCTCTCATTACTTGGAATTATAAAGGGATAACATCCGTGAATCTTCTCTTTTATTATTTTGAGAAATGAAGCCATAAGTCTCTCTTCGGTGTGTAAATGGGTTACCTGCTTCTTTAGCGGAAAGTGGAGCGAACATCAAGCGGCGAAAAAGAAAACTAGGTTTATTTCTCCCCCTTTTTATGCATCTTTAACAATTTCTGGCTCCGTGCTGGAGAACTCGGCACCTTAGCGTCTGCCCAGAAATTGATGCTCGCCTCTATAAGATGCAATTAGCGCTAAAAGCACACTGTGTTCTAATGCCACGTAATCATCACTCGAGGAACCCTTATGAGCATTATAATTCCGCGTAATCATCGGTCGAGGAACCATTATATGAGAATTACCGTGATTCAACCCGCTTTAAAGGAGTTACCTGTTCATTAGGTGGTGCTCTTCTGGAGGATCGCAGATTCGATCAGCCATTCAATTCTAAGCTTCGGCAGTTATCTTTGTGACCGGAGCTGCAAAAAGAGGCAACCATTCAGTGACTGAAGGACTATGCTCAGATTGCGTACTGCCTCACATGCAGATAGGACCAGCTGCGAAAATTAATTTTTTATTCCAATTTAATCTTATTAACATTAGAGGGTGTGCACGCTTAAAGAAAACTAAATGTTAAATGGTAATTTATTCTTACATTACCCTTCATCAACCTTTTTGGTCCATCTTCCATTAACCTCACAGGTCTCAGGCTGATTTCACTTATATATAACGTAGGGGTGGACAATATGATGATATTTCATCGTATTGGGATAAATTTTGGTATCGTGATAGACAAATATGTTTTTCTGAGCAGATCGAGGACATCATGAGTGCTTAAAGAACACTTACCAACTGCGTGTTTCATTATAAAGAATGTAATTAGTCCTGTTTAATTGGATGAAGTGCAGCACATTTTGAATAAAAGTCACTTTACTAAGTACAGGATAATGTTTGAATAGAGGTTATTAAGAATCTGTTGCTACTGATACATTTTGTCTGCGATCACATATCGTGTATTGTGAAAATGTCTGTAACTATCGTGATATAATGTTTTTACCATATCACCCACTCTTAATATAAAGCTTATTTTATTGTTATTATTTACAGAACAACCAAACCCTTATGCATAATGCGTTAATCTCTTTCAGTTTCTTTAATCTAAGAAGAAGCACCAACTTTGGGAGGTAACATTTAGAAGTAGAAGCTGTTTGCCGCTACTTTAGTGCAAAGATCAATCTGGGCATCAGAGGGTAAACTGGTTTGAGCCAGTTTTTCAGTTGGAAGCATTTTGGATGCAATTACATGGATACAATGTGTCTCAAGCCTCCTGACTATTCAAATTGGATATCAATAGGTCTTGGGTCTTGGGAAAGACGCATGAAAAGTATTTTCGTTTACTCCTAAAATGACCAACCATTAAAATAAAGATAAAACCAAACTACAGTGGAAGCCAAACATCTGAGATTTGTAGTGGAAATGCTTCTATTGTGCATTTTTATCTGACTGTCATGGACTTTCTTCCATGACCTAAACCCTGTCGAGCATTTATGGTGCCACTTCAAGACAGAAAGTCGAGATGCTCTTTGGAATATTGTGAGATATACTGTACGCTGGATAAAAAGAAAAGAAAAGCTGTAGCTCTAACATAAAGATTCAGTTTGATTTCCTGCTTTAAATTAATCCAAAACTCCTGGGAGCATGTACACATACTTTCCCCAATTGTTTCTCTCCTTGACAGGTGATGCATATGCCCACCTTCAACTCCTCAAACCAATCCCATGGTGCAGGGTGTGATATCTACCAAATCTCCTACTGGAGAAGAGCCTCACAGTGTATGTTCTCGTTCTGTCAGACCTCGGCGACTCATGGTGCAACGGGGTTTGGGCTGGTTGCATAGCGACGGAACCGAGAGGGATCCTCACATCAAAATACAGATGAAGGTGAGTCAGACTGCAAGCCGAACTGAGGCGGGGTGATCCCCGCAGCCGGGATTCAGCTCAGCGCAGGCTTGTAGCTGCAAAATATACGGAGCTGAAGCAGCCGATATTAGTTGCAGAGATCTGTCGCCGTTCTCTGTCCTGTCATGGGCTTATGCTTGAGGAGACAGAGGAGCTTGCTGAGTCC
The DNA here is from genome assembly GCA_025084515.1 of Ancistrus triradiatus. NCBI lineage: Eukaryota > Metazoa > Chordata > Actinopteri > Siluriformes > Loricariidae > Ancistrus > Ancistrus triradiatus. Next base: position 291,194 of record JAJAGP010000664.1, on the reverse strand, counting down.
CACACAACTGGGCCAGATCCAAAGTTTTGCCGGTTTGTATTGTGCCCTGTACTACCAGTTAGGCCCCGCTCCAAAGACCTTGAATTTGATTATGTGGGTATGGAAAAATCATTTTAAAAAATCAATATTAATCTAACGCCTAAATGGTTCCTTGGTTTGTTCCTTGAGGTTTTGATGATTTAAATCATAAGCAATTATTACCAATATTTCTATGTTTAGAGTATTTCACCCATTAGTTACGACTGGTGAACCTCCTCTCTCATCTTGGCCTGGAACAGTGAGGAAAGTCCTAGAATACCTAGTGGTGGTCTGGAACCTTTGGAACGAGCTTGGCTCACTTACGGCCCCCCTAAATAAGTAAGTCCTTAGTTGGGCCCTCTAACATAGCCACTGGTCCCAGCCAGTATAAAATCGGCACTGCAAGTTTCCTCTTAATTAGGGGAGGTAATGGGCTAAGTCAAGGGAGAGAAATATCTATTCATTCATCATTCATCCTAGTCAGGGCCGCGGGAGACCTAGGAGGCGACACAGGGTGCAAGGCAGGAACAACCCTAGACAGAGCTCCAATCCATCATAGGGCACATACACTCACACACTCATACACACACTTACAGTGGTGCTTGAAAGTTTGTGAATCGTTTAGAAATTTCTATATTTATGCATAAATAGGACCTTAAACATCATCAGATTTTCACACAAGTCCTAAAAGTAGATAGAGAGAACCCAGTTAAACAAATGAGACAAAAATATTATACTTGGTCACTTATTTATTGAGGAAAAGTATCCATTATTACATATTAGTGAGTGGCAAAAGTATGTGAACCTCTAGGATTAGCAGTTAATTTGAAGGTGAAATTAGAGTCAAGTGTTTTCAATCAATGGGATGACAATCAGGTGTGAGTGGGCACCCTGTTTTATTTAAAGAACAGGGATCTATCAAAGTCTGCTCTTCACAACACATGTTTGTGGAAGTGTATCATGGCACTAACAAAGAGGATTTCTGAGAACCTCAGAAAAAGAGTTGCTGATGCTCATCAACCTGGAAAAAGGTACAAAAACCATCTCTAAAGAGTTTGGACTCCACCAATCCACACTCAGACAGATTTTGTACAAATGGAGGAAATTCAAGACCATTGTTACCCTCCCCATAAGTGGGTTAACCAACAAAGATCTCCAAGAGCAAGGTTGGCGAGGTCACAAAGGACCCCCAGGGTAACTTCTACGCAAATGAAGGCCTCTGTCACATTGGCTAATGTTAACGTTCATGAGTCCAACTATCAGAACAACACTGAACAACAATGGTGTGCATGGTAGGGTTACAAGGAATAAGCCACTGCTCTTCAAAAAGAACATTGCTGCTCGTTTGCAGTTTGCTAAAGATCACGTGGACAAGCCAGAAGGCTATTGGAAGAATCTTTTGTGGACAGATGAGACCAAAAATAGAACTTTTGGTTTAAAAAAGCACACAAGTCATTTTACCAAAGAAGGATTAAAAGAAGATCGAAGTTAATGTTTTAGAAGTCCTGCCCTTAATCCAATGGAAAATGTTGTGGAAGGACCTGAAGTAAGCAGCTAATGTGAGGAAACCCACAAACATCCCAGAGCTGAAGCTGTTCTGTACGGAGGAATGGGCTAAAATTCCTCCAAGCCAGTGTTGCTGCAGGACTGATCAAACAGTTACAGGAAACTGTTGCAGTTATGCTGCACAGGGGGGTCACACCAGATACTGACAGTAAAGGTTCACATACTTTTGTGACTCACTAATATGTAATATTGGATAATTTTCCTCAATAAATAAATTACCAGGTATAATATTTTTGTTTCATTTGTTTAACTGGGTTCTCTCTATCTACTTTTAGGACTTGTGTGAAAATATGATGATGTTTTAGGTCATATTTATGAAATATAGAAAATTCTAAAGGGTTCACAAACTTTCAAGTACCACTTTACACACTAACACCAATTAAACTAATACACATTTCTTTGGAATGTGGGCAGAAACCCGGAGAAAGCCCATGCAGACATGGGGAGAACATGCAAACTCCACAGAGTCAGATCCCAGGGTCAGGATCGAACCTGGGATCTCGGAGCTATGAAGCGACAGTGCTAACCATTGCACCACAGTGCAGTCACCCAATCTAAGTTCACAGTCAATCCCCCTATTTTGGGTCTGGACCGATTGATGGTACTGATACGGATCTATAGCAGTATCGCTGCCGTGTGGTCTGGTGGAACATTTTATCTGCTTTTAAGTAATACTATCCGACGTGACACGAGTTCAGTTGCGCTTCTTTACTTCTTGAACTCCTGGCACGGCTCTCTCCTATGAAACACTGCTGCTTTTAATTACAATTCTTATCCGGGTCGCTTCTAACTCACGTCTCAGAGTCGGTCAAGGCCGCGAGCTGAATGCTGAACGAGTGTACAGAGCTTGCGCGTTAATTGAAATTATACTAGCCTGCATTTGGGTGGTTGGGGTGAGGGGGAGCCCTCGCATAATTACAGAAATTATAGTGCGTGCAACTGCTCGGGCTTTGGCTTTAAACATGGAGCGCTGTAGGTAGAGTTCGGGTGTAATTAGCGCCGTGATTGTGCGGCCGTAATAACGTGTTTAACGGCGCTTCTGATCCAATAACGATACGCTTGCGAGAAGAAAGGCTTTCCAGGAATCTCGGATTTGATCTGCACGCTAATGGCAGGTGGGATTCATCATGGCAGGGACCCTCTTTGCAATTCAGATGAGTAAAAACGAGTGCGCGCCCGGACTTCCCGTCAGCGATGTGTGCAAATATTTTATTTCCTCCCCAATGGCCCGTGTCACCCAGCCACTCATGCACAATTACCTCGGGGTCAGAGCGAGGAAATTGGCTTCGGCATTGATCATTTTCTTTGCAGTGGGTGCAATGAATAATTGACCCATTCTCACTTCCTGTATCGCCTCACACGTCCAAACAGGAACCTCTTTGCTTCTCTAATCAAAGGTTAATCCAAATCCAGAAGCCTTTTTTCCTGTTTTTCTGTTTCTCTTTTGCTTATATTATCGAGGGTTCGCCTCATGGTTGCTGAAGCATGCAGATTAATGATGTACTACACATGCACTCTATTGACCCACAGCTTTATCTCCCCATCACCGCTCGCATCAAAGCACTTTAACACCCCCCCACTCTCGTCTTTTAAGGTGCTAAGATGTTCGAGGTGTTGGCGGGCTTGACCTTTAACGCACAAAGTAAAATCCTGGTGGATTCACCGAAGAGCAAAACAATAAACACATCACATGGCCAGGTTTGTTACTGCTACTGAACTCTGTTCTGCTTATTCTTAGAGGTGATGTCTTGACGTATTGCTAGAAATCTCCTTTCATGTAGAAATGCAGTGCAGTACTGGGCACGTCCTCCTTCTGCTGCCAAGGCTCTAACCAATCGAGGAAGACCTCTGACGGCAGCCAAAATGCCAGTAAACTGTCAAGCTGCAAGATGGGACCTCCACAGATCTGGAGTTCCTCAAACAATTCTTGAACAATAATTGCAACAGATGCATTATCCTGCAGAAAGAGGACACTTCCATTATAGAATAGAGTGGTGTCAAGTGTTGCACATGGTCAGAAACAATACTTGATTGGTATTAACTAGCCCAAAGCGTGCCAAAAAACATTCCTCCACCAGCCTGGACTGTTGATACAAGGCCAGTCCGGTCCATGGATTCATGCTTTTGGTGCCAAATCCTGACCCTCTACCATCTATCAGCAGAAACCCAGATTCATCAGGCCAGGCTATGTTTGTCCGTTCTCTAACTGCTGAGTTCTGGCAAGCCTTAGCTTTCTATTCTCAAACTACAGAACCAGACGTGATTTTGGTCGGTTGTAGCGTTTCCGCCTTAATGTTGGACGTGTTCTGAGCTCCAAGATGCTTTTCTGGTTATCACAATAGTACAGAGTAGTTATCTGAGTCTCTGTCCGCTGCATTTGTGGAGCTCACTTGATGTTTTTTCTTTATGGAATGATGTTGAGTAAATCTAGAGACTGTTGAGTTACTCAAACCAGCCCACTATTAATCGTGCTCGTCAAAATCACTGAGATCATGTTCTTGTGGATCGAGGAGGTTCCACACGAGAGGATCTGGATTGAACCTTACATGTTCTTCAAACACCTCAGAAGCCTCTGATATTTACGTTCCATCCACTCACAGACGTCCGTGAGAGTTGTTTTTTGTTTCTTTTTGGACTGATAAGACCTTGTGAGTTCTTCGTCGCAGGTTAGTCACGACCGCACAAAAAAGCCGGCGCTAATTGACGATGGGTTTGTCTGAAGTTCTTCATAAAAGAAATTGATTTTTTTGCTCCCGAACCGCTGATGAGAACAAGACGAACGAGAAGGAGAACAAAAAAATCCATTTTCCTCCACTGCTTATAGAAAACACAGAAAGACTCCATTTCCTTGCATGTTTACTAATAATGCTTCATTTTTATAAGTAGCTTTTGCTCTTCCTTATCAAATTTGGACCGAGGTTTGGTCGGGCTGATGAAGCTTCACCGATGCTCGTCAGTGAGCGCGTGATGGATGTGCCATTCCTGAGAAATAAGTGTCACCGAGAAGAATGAGGCTCTAGAATAAGTAACAATAATTCACGCCGATGTGAGATGCCTCTGATTAAATTCAGCCGCATCAATAACAACCTGTAACGGCAGCACGAGGGATTTGAGAACGTTCCTGGAAGGAAGAACACGGCTGGATCAGATATTACAGGAATTTACTTTATCCCGAAGTCTAACAGACGGGTTTATTAAATATTCATGAGTGACTCATAAGTTTGGTCCGTAGGATCTTCTTTCTCTGGTATCGAACAAAAAATACTAAACGTAGAAAAGAAAAGCACGCAAGATGTGAACGAGCCTTGTGGGATTTCATATGAGCGCTGACTTTTAACCCCACTCTTTCCTTGTCAGGGAGTAATTATAAGCATGCCCTGACTGTTATGCCAATCCATCGCGGTGATGGCCGAGGGTTGACTCTGAAGCACCGACCTAGTTGGAGGGCACTGTCGAACCAAAGTCAGTGCGGTCGTGGGCTAGCGTCCTGGATCGCCTGCCCACTCAAGAGAATATAATAGTAATCTAAAATCCTTACTGGTAACTAATCGTATCGTAAGTTTTGGCACGCTGCATCTTCTCAATTTGACGTTCGAAAGATTTATGCTCTTGCTGATCAGGAGCTAAACATCGATGTTTCCTTCTGCTCTTCTGCTTTCTTCTTAATCCCTTTCCATCGACCGGGTGCACTGACAAGTCAGGCATGACCAGGGTCTGTTCTGAAGAGATTGTGGCCTCTTATCGTTTCGGGGGGTGAACACCGTCTCCGTTTAGTGCGTTTTTGTAAGACCTGAACGTCGGCCGTCCCGCCGTGCTAATGCAATAAAGGGCGGTAGCAGGAGTGCTTAATGACTTGCGGCGTGACAGCGTTCTGAACGCATGCTGATTTATATGGTAATTACCTGTTATATGAAGGTGAGGTTAAAAATAGAAATGGGATTGTTTATCTTCCTCTCGTTATTAATCTCATAAGCAGACTCCCCTCTCCCCCTGAGGTGATTTTTAAGCACCTGGAAAATCCCACGTTTTGGGTCGATTCAGGATGGATGCTGAACACTGGGGCTTGTTGCCATGGATTCCTCCGCCTCCCCTGTTGCCAATAGCAACAGATCAGTTCCTCAGACACTGGATTGTTCCGTGGTACAGTAAGCACCAGACAGATAAAACACAGAGTCATTCATATAAAACCTAGAAACACAGGCCTGACCTTTAATACTAGGCTTCGTCGTCAAAAGTATAAAAATAAAGTCACTCCCCCTAAAAGTACAACAAACAATATTTACCTATATTTATTAGATTTGCTCAGGAGTGTCTGATTGCTTTGGTCATTTGGACACTAAACAAGAACATATGAAATGAATGATGACATGTACAACTAATACTCAATAATATAATATTAGTATAAAAATATAAAATAAATATATGAAAAATAACCATAGAACAAATACATTATATAAAAATGAATTAGTAATTATAATTCAATATGTAAAACATAATTCTTTAACATAATTGTTTCAAATATGTAACCAAATATACATAAGTCAAGAGCAGAATTAAGAAATTACCTGTTATTATTATTATTGTTATTATTATATTAAAAAAATATTTAAAGTACAATTTAAATAAGTATTTCAGAAATAATATATATAATCCACACTCAAAATAAATACATTACATAATAAATGTATTAGTTACTATTAATATTAATAATAACTAAATAATAATATAAATACAATATAAATAACATAATATGAAATACATCCAAGAATCTAAATTTAAAACTAATATTTTAAATATATTACCACTATAGTTATTTTTTTCTAATTTATTAAATACATATTTAAACTAAAAAAAAAAAAAAAAAAAAAAAAAAAATATATATATATATATATATATATATATATATATATATATATACACACACATTTAAAAAAAATATATAAATGAGTATGCATAAACCACGCCCAAAGTAAGTAAATATATAAATAAATAAATATATGGATAAATTAACGTATTGGTTAGTTACAAATATAATATGTTAAATATATTAAATAAAATATTTATATAATTATATAATTACAGTATTAATATTAATTATAACTATTAAATAATACAAAATATATAAATAAATAAATCACAACTAAATAACACTAATAACAATAATATTAAATATATCAAAAATATTATTTTTAAATTAATATTTTAAATAGTTATTAAATAAATATTTAAAATACATATTTATTTAATAAATAAATATAATATAATCATAACAATAAACGTAATACAAATATTTAAAATCCACACTCGGAATACATACATTACTTAATAAATTTGTTATTACTATTAATAATAATAACTAAATAACAACAACAATAATATAGAGTTTATATTAAAAAGTAATACATTCATTAATTTATTAAGACATAAAGGGTGCTCAGGTGAAGGATCTGATGGATCACCTACCATTGCTGCAACAGCGACCCCTGCTTAAGTCTGCGCCTGGTTTCCTCTGACCAGGTTACAAAACATGAAAAACAAATAAATATCTAAATATATTAATGATGTTTAAGCCAACTAGATGGCTACAGTCAGACACCAACAGACTATTAGGAAAGAGTACCAAAAGGGTTTTTATCTAAGAACAAATGTAATGTAGCTCAACCAGGTGGATTTGGTTTAAAAGGAGGAATGGTGGTTCGATCGTCCTGCAGGGAATAACGTCCAAATACACCCAGCAGAACCTTCGCTACCGAGGGAAGAATTCTGCTTCAGTAGCTACGCTGAGAATGTTCAGGCGACGTTAATCTTCTGCCGTGATTAACGAGTGAATCAAATTAATTCCATTAAAATTCATGCATTTTTCTCCTTCTCCCAGCAGCTCAAACCTCAGGAGGAGCCGTGATTTGTAGCTCAGCGTTCGACTCCTCAGTGGGGTTTTCAAAAAAAAGGACTCGCCTTGTCATTCCCAGCATGCCTTCTGCTCTCGTCTGGGATTTACAAGCTGTAGTGCATGTTTATAAAGCGGAAAAGGCTCGTGCGGATTCACACGGAGCGGATGTTACAAAATTAAATGGAGTGAAGTCAGGCGAGGAGGAAACAACCCCGCTTTATTTGATCGAAGGCTTTTGCGTTTCCTCCGCCTTCGGGGCTCATTCTTTAACATTTACATTTCATTCTGACTCTGATCTGTTTAAACAGACTTGGACGTCGGCACAATCCAAGCGTTCGGGGTCTTTGCTTTCAGGACGTCCCGGGATTTGATCTGACAACATGCTGGTCATGGAACATCGGTCCCAGTGCTACCAAAAGCCCTGAAGTCATTCCGAGTGGACATGTATACACAGTTAGACTAACTTTAATCAATAAAACTATTTCACCAATTAGTTCCTGATCTTCAGCTTGACTGCGCCGGTTTGGGGTCTGTCACGGAAACACAGGACCTAAAAGCGGGGGGTCATGGCCTGCAGAGGTTCTTGCAAAGGGGAAAAACTTTCACAGAAGATTTTTTGCACACTTAATGTCATCAGAGTTGTTATGAGATTAAACACACTCTGTATGCACTCTGTAATACTGCAGATTAATTAATTGAATTTTTTTTTTACCTTTACACCCTGAGACCTATTCAATCTCTAATTTGTAATCACCTTTATTTTTCATTTTCATTTAAAAAGTCTATTATGGCTCGCAAAAAGAAACTGAAAAGCCACATTTCTGTAATAAAAGTAAACAGGACGTCAGTAGCGTTTGCTCCGAGGTTGAGGTTGCGTCGCTGAATGGAGCGATCGGACTAATGCTGTTTGCTTAAAGTCGTCGCAAATTGCGACTGCGCTAATTGAAAGTCTGAATGCCGCCCCTGAATAGCGATTGTTCCTGGCTCGCTCACGTTCTCGCCCGCGTCCGTGAGAGCTTTCATTCGACCTACGGAGGCAAAGCGGTGGAATGTTAATTGCCGTAAATGCGCAGTGCGTTAGACACACCGAGGTTTGCTGAAGGTTGCTGAAATATTCCAGACAAAAAAGGTGGAGGGGAATTAAAAAAAAAAAAGAAGCAGCTATTGAAATGGAGCAATTAACGCTTTTATTCAAAGTTCTCAAACACAGCTTGCGGGCGCTTGCGAAAGGCTGTCGTTATGACATTCGCATAAGTGAAGGTACGGAGCGCAAAATGGAAAGTAGCGGCTGGAGAAAGCCTGGCCTCCGCGACCTCCTGATAAACATCTTGTTTAGTGGTATCGGGGGGATAATAAAGAGCCGCTCTCTTTATTAGGTTTAAATACTTGAAGCGCAAACACCTGGAGGGATACAGCGCCGCGGGAGACGATGGTTAATGGTGCGGAGAGGGACAACAGCGACGGCCGGATGTTCCTCACGGCAGGGGTGATCGCAATTAAGTGGCGTCTCATCCTCTTTATTTTTTTATCTTCTTACATTGAACCGGTTTTGTTCAGTTTTAGCATTTAAGCCTCCTAGAACCACCACCCAGTCAAGTCGCCTAAGGGGGTACCAATAGACCCCTGATCCACCATGCCTATAAGAGAAACCCCAGAAAGCTCTTTTTTAGGTAGGTTAGTCAAATTCTCACATAGAGCATCTAGTCTATGTGAAGCACAAGGAGGTTGGGTCCTCACAAGATTTCTTCATTTTAAAATTTCAGGAGTTTTTCCTTTGCCACTGTCACTCAATTAGGGCTTAGATTTTTGTAAAGCTGCTTTGAGACAATGCTTCGGTGTAAAAAGCGCACTAGATATAAATTTAACTTTACATTTATAGCATTTACCAGATGCCTTTATCCAGAGCAACTTACAACTGATACATTCTTACAATCCAAGCAATTGTGGGTTAAGGGCCTTGCTCAAGGACCCAGCTTGGCTGAGGTGGGATTTGAGCCCTGGTCTTTCTGGTTCATAGTCCTGCACCTTAACCACTAGGCCACCACAGTCCCTGTCTCAAAGGTTGTTTCCAGTAGATGCCCTTAAAAGTGCTTACTTTTGTGGACCTCCATCTTTTCCGAATCTCAAACCATGATCCCCTAGAATTAGTGTAGGGGGTAAAACACACTTGCACCCCCTAGAGACAGTTTCAGCACCGACTGGTTTAAAATTCTAAACTCCTGCAAAAGTGGCCATTTTCAAGTCAGCTGTTTTTCATCATGTTTCCTTTGTAGAATGTTCAGATTGCAAGCTTCAACGCTGATGACTGACTAAGAGAATTTGGGGTCTGAGTTCTCGGGTGAACTTAAAGCAAAACATAAACAGATACACTTCTAAAGAAGTCTGACTTAACCACTAAAGTATTTGAAGGTTGACACAGCTCTTGGCGCCATCGCCTCGCAGCTTGAATTCTAATCCTGCTGCCTGATTGGTGCTTAAACGTTCTCCTCCAGGAACCCGGCTGTTCCAGTGTGAGTGAATGTGTGTCGACGGATGCCTTGACCTGTTAGATCCTGAAACAGCTCAATAGTTTTGGTGATGCATCTCTTTTTTGTCCGTCAGACCAACCCAGAGCTTTGATTTCCCGACTCTCCTGCTCAGTTGGGTCGAAGTTTCTTTTGGAGAACGTCTCGCTAGCACAAAAAAGAAAATCGACTCTGTTTAGGCTTGGGGGAAAGGTCTAGACGCCTAGGTCTAGAAAGCCTTTTGTCCAAATTCAGCTTTTAATTGCTCAGGGAAAGTTCAGACCCGTCGCAACGTAAAGATTTTTCCTTTTGTAAAGGCAGAGATGAAAAGCGAGCAGACGCAGGAGGAGATAAACAGGCGTCACCTCTGGGTTTTAATCACACCCTGCTTTGGAACCCGAGAGGTACAAGATTTAAGGTTAAAATAAATGCGTCTAATCCAGAGGAGGCTTCAGATGTTAAACATGAGCAGCTCTCGTTCCTGTGTGACGGCAACGAAAGAAAAATACTGAGGCAGGATTCATAGCTTATTCGAATTCGTTTCTGCAGCTGGTGAGCGCTTGCCAATTAAAAAGCCTCTGTTTGAAATGGATGGTTCAAAGTAGCACCGTGTCCCGACTTCGGGGCCCGTCGCTGCAGCGTAATTGCCTTCGGGGAGGGACGTAGAGCAAGCAAACGAAGACGCGGACGAAGACTAAGGAAGATGTAAATCACAAGGAGGCGAGACGAGTTCAGGGAAGTGCCATCTCTCATCCAGACTCCTGCTTAAGCAGTGGCTAATAGGAAGGCTGTCACATTTCGCCCGCTATTAAATTACCGCTGTAGCCTAATTGCCTGTCCAAGGTAGAACTTAGATTATTATTTCAGCTTTGCTGAAGAATTGCTTCACTTCTCCTGCTGTTTTTTTTTTTTTGAAAGAGGATCACACCACAGTGAAAATTATTGCTCAAATGATTCGAACACGGCGTAAAAACATGTAAAGCTAATTCAAAACACCGACTCCAGGCCTCATAGCATCTCACAGAGCATTTTCAAACCGAGACTGTAACGATGCTGGATTTGTCTAGAAGATTTTATGTGACTTAGCTTTGGTGTGGAAGAACCTTACCTCAACCCCTTCAAACACCTTTAGGATGAACTAGAACGAAGATTGTGTGCCAGACCCTGTCCAACATCAATCTGACCTGATGAATTCTGGATGAACACAGTCCAAAATCTTGTAGAAAGCCTTCTCAGAAGAGTGGAAGATGTTAGAGGGGGAACAACTCCATATTAATGCCTACGGGTTTAGAATGGGACACCATACAAGCTCCTGTAGGTGTAATGTGGAGGTGTCCCAATACTTTTGTCCATCAGATTGAAATCAGATTTTCGAGGGTAGAGATATCACATTGGCCAGAGGCAGTGAGCAAAACATCCCCGAGACTCTTGACGAAGACGCCTTAAGAGGAAGCAGCCTAAGCTTCTAACTCAATCATATGTGATTTTCAGAAATAATCTAGACATCAACACGTCCCTTTCGTGTCAGTTACTGACTTTTGGTAAGTTCTGTCACTTCCATCTCTTGCGATGATCCTTAACGAGGATTTATAGATGACACGAGACGGTGAGAACTGAACATCTGTTTGCTTAGCTGTAGCCGTCGTGGTGTAAAAACAGTCTCTTTTTTTCGTTGTGGAGTGACAGATTGCTGATGGCTCTCATCGTAATTATGAACATGGAGTGGCTCTGTTACGAGCTCGCTGTAATTCGGCGGCATCAAAAAGCAACACATTAGAGCCATCTGGCCCCCAGCGAGTGAATTAGTGACAATGTTTTCACTCCGGACCGTTAAACGAATAAAGGGAGAGCGCATCGTCAGGGTCCATTCTAATCGCAGTTTCAGTCGTCACTGCTGTTTTATTTTTGTTTTATTTCGTGCCGTGATTCTTTACGCAATTGTCATCATGGTGAATGTTCCCGATCGATTTTAATAAGTCTTCTGAAAAATCTGTAACAGAGCCACCTGGTTAGGTCTGCATAGCAAAACCCTGACATCACTGAATGCATTTACATGCACGTAATCATCTGATAACTGCAGAAAATCAGATTTGATCAGTAATCCGATCAACGAGTATACATGCACTTGAGTAATCAGATAATGGGAAACCTCCAAGTTTATGTGACTCAATAATCGGATTTCTACTTGGAAACCAGCCAATAATCTCACAGAAAGACGTAACATAAACTTCAAACTTTAATATTTACCGCCTTTTATTTTATTAACGCTAAGTCTTTACAATACGCGGACCTGGCACCATCAACAGGATTATCTACAATCACCAGGTGTGCTTGGAACCAAGAACAAACACACTGCCAACTGTTAAGCACGGTGCCGGTTCTGTTACTGTATGAAGTAGGTGTGGAAACAAGGAACGTCAAAAGGAAGCAACACAATGAGTACACAGAAAGTCAGACAGCGTGAGGACCTCATGTGTTTTGCAGAATAAAAAGACGATCCATATAAGCTTTTGAGAAATCCCTGACCTAGGATTCATTCAGTCATTCATTCACTTTCTTATCCACTTCTTATCCTTGGTCAGGGTTGCGAGAGAGCCGATGCCTAGAAGGTGATACAGGGAGCAAGACAGGAACAACCCTAGACAGCATGCCAATCCAACAAGGGTCAGATACCCAAAAAAAGGGCAGAAACTTTGTTAAAAACACAAACTCCACAATTTCTCTCGATATTAATAACCTCAGTCTTGTCACTACTAGTGATTTAAGGTGTAGCTGCAGGACAGACTCAATTTTCCCCCCTCAAAACAGTACAATTTGAAATTTCGACGCCTGGTTAATTTTTTTCGCGCAGTGAAAAAACATAGATGAACAAAATGTGATCATCACTTCTTCACGTTATTAAGACGTCCTTATTAAGACTGATCCTGGGTACATACGATTTTGGAAAAAAGAAAGCAAGGAGCACGGAGAGTTTCAGCATCTCATAAAAGAGCATGAGCCCTTCGTAGGTCTATAATTATACATCAAGTTGAATATTTTCCTCAAATATAATTTATTATGAATTATTTATAATATTACTATTACTTCGTCCTGAACCTGAACATTTTGCTAGCACTAAAATGACTCTGTTGTTCCGAGGAGGAGACGGAACAGGAGACGAAATAGAACATCATGTTTTCACTCGGTCTTGTTCCAAGTATGAAAAGGCTGTCAGTGGAGAGGCAGACTGAAAATATAGGAGCAATGAGGTTTTGTCGCCAAGCAGAGGGTGAATATAATACCGTTGCAATTTCGCCATCCTGAAAATAACGATCGGTGTGGAAGATACTCTTATTATATACCAGCTCAAATTAATTTACAGTCATTATGGCCTTCAATGTTCATTATTTCAGTCCCTTCGTGGGTTTCTATTAGCAGAGAGTTTGTTTTTTTGTGTTCAGGTTGCGAATCAGTCTTAAAAACCAACATGCAAAAGAATCGTAATATTGACAGAGTCTATAAGATCACGATACGATATTTTTGCCAGATCCCCCTCCCATGGTTTGAAGCCATATGGAAATATTGTACAAACAGAGGTTAGAAGTAGGCTGGACGCCTCAACAAGATCCAAAAGTCATCTTTGTTGGGGAAGGAAAGATGAACTTGGATGCTTGTACGGAAGTAGTTGTTATTCTGGAACCTCTAGTGGTTCTAGATACAAATTTCCACTCCATGCTGGTTACGGTGTTAACATTTGTGAGAAAAGATTGCTTACGATACAATCATTGCGTGGATACATGGTGTGGCATAAGGGGGCGCTATCACATCGATCGGAGTGTTGTACGCATGCATGAATCCTCTATCACATTTCCCAAGAGGCCTGCGCTGAAGAATCTGCTCCTTCAGTCAGACAATATCTTAGACAAGCAGATGGAGGCAAACACACACACACACACACACACACACACACACACACACACACACACACACACACACGACACCAGGTACTCCCACAGATCATTATATCACCATAGATCCATCACACCACACACCAATAATCATTAAAAACAAATAAACGTCACACATGAACAGTCGTTACACAACCAAACACACACACGCACACACGCGCCACACTAACACCCCACCCCGATCCGCAGGGTTGCATCGCGTTAGCACAGGGAACGCCGTCGTTTGTTTCTCTTGTTTCTCATTTTCGGCCCGTCACTCCAGATGTGACCAAACACTCTGACATCTGTTCGAATGTCTGCTCTCAAGGGGAAACAGCGTGTACGCAAACACAAGGCACCAACAACTGCTGGCACTCGAGTTACAATCCTAACACACCACACACACGCGCACGCACAGAAACAGGAAAAGCAAACACACACGCATTAAACCAGGAGATTCTTTTTTACGTTACAACAGAGATGGGTGCAAAAGCTGTTTTTATACCCGACAGTCATGATCTCATTAATCAGCCGACTACGGATTAAGTGGGGCAAAAAACTATTTAGTCAGCCACTGATTGTGCAAGTTCTCCTACTTAGAAAGATGAAAGAGGTCTGTAATTTTCATCATAGGTACACTTCAACTATGAGAGACAAAATGAGGGAAATAAAATCCCATTGTAGGATTTTTAACGAATTTCATTGTAAATTATGGTGGAAAATAAGTATTTGGTCAAAAACAAAAGTTCAACTTTGTAACATAACCTTTGTTGGCAATGACAGAGGTCAAACGTTTCCTGTAAGTTTTCACCAGGTTTGCACACACTGTAGCTGGTATTTTGGCCCATTCCCTCCATGCAGATGTTTTTGGGGCTGTCGCTGGGCAACAACGGACTTTCAACTCCCTCCACAAATTTTCTATGGGGTTGAGGTCTGGAGACTAGCTAGGGCCACTCCAGGACCTTGAGATGCTTTTTATGGAGCCACTCTTTCGTTGCCCAAGCGGTGTGTTGGGATCAATGTCATGCTGGAAAACCCACTCACGTTCATCTTTCAATGCCTCTCACTGATGGAAGGAGGGTTTGGCTTAAAATCTCACGATCCATGGCCTCGTTCATTCTTCCCTTAACACGGATCAGTCGTCCTGTCCCCTTTGCAGAACAACAGCCCCAAAGCATGATGTATCCACCCCCATGCTTCACAGTAGGTATGGTGTTCTTGGGATGCAACTCAGCATTCTTCTTCCTCCAAACACGACCAGTTAAGTTTTTACCAAAAAGTTCTATTTTGGTTTTAATCTGACCACATAATATTCTCCCAATCCTCTTCTGGATCATCCATATGCTCTCTGGCAAACTTCAGACGGGCCTGGACATGTACTGGCTTAAGCAAGGGGGCATGCCTGGCACTGCAGGATCTGAGTCCCTCTGGGCGTAGTGTGTTACTTGATGGTAGCCTTTGTACTTTGGTTCCAGCTCTCTGCAGGTCATTCATCAGGTCCCTCCGTGTAGTTTGGGATTTTTGCTCACCGTTCTCATGATCATTTGGCACCACGAGATGAGATCTTGCGTGGGCCCCAGATCGAGGAAGATTAAAAATGGTCTTGTATGTCTCTTTTATTTTCTTACCAATCGCTCCCACAGTTGATTTATTCACACCAAACCTGCTTGCCTATTGTAGATTCAACTCTTCCCAGCCTGGTGCAGGTCTACAACTTTCTTCCTGGTGTCCTTCGACAGCTCTTTGGTCTTGGCCATGGTTGAGTTTGGAGTCTGACTGTTTGAGGCTGTGGACAGGTGTCTTTTATACAGATAACGAGGTCAAACAGGTGCCAATAATACAGGTAACAAGTGGAGAACAGAATAGCTACTTAAGAAGAAGTTACAGGTCTATGAGAGCCAGAAATCTTGCTTGTTTGTGGGTGACCAAATAGTTATTTTCCACCATGAGTTACAATTAACTTCTTTAAAAATCATACAATGTGATATCCTGGAGTTTTTTCTCATTTTGTCTCTCATAGTTGAAGTGTACCTATGATAAAAATTACAGACCTCTCTCATCCTTCTACGTAGGAGAACTTGCACAATCAGTGGCTGACTAAATAATTTTTTGCCTCACTGAATATAAAAGAAAGCTCTCTGACAGAACGTCAGACTGGTCAAGTATGCGAAGCAAAACCCTCAATATTTGGTGAGTATTGTCAATTTAAATCTCTAGAGATCCCCCTTAGCTCTGCCCATCCACTGCCTTTGTGGAGTTTGCATGCTCTCCCAATACCCTGTTTAGTGCAAGCGTGCTCTGAAGTGCACAGGAATGTTTCACGACGAACCCCTAACCTGCCAGCATAAACAAGCATTATTTAACAACTCACACTCTCCCTTCCTCCTTCGCTGTGTGTCTAACGAGCAGCATCTCTGTCCTCCTGAGTCGTCTCGCTAACAGTTGGTTACAGGTTGGATAACAGACTCCGGATGGACTCTCACGCCATCGCTCTTATCACTTTTCCACGACGTGGGCCGACGATCTGTGAAGGAGCCGAACGTTTTATTTGTTCTTCAAGCGTGGACGTGAAAAATCTGGCACAGGATTAATGCTGTATGATATGACAGAGAAACTTAAAGAGGAGCAGTCGATTAATTATAACATACATTGTTCAGGGACTGTAGACCCTCATCACTTCAGTCAAGGTTGTTGCTTTGTTTATTTAATGTAACATCAGCATCAATGGCTATTCACGAGCCATCAATACTTTTAATAATTCCCGCATTATCTCAAAGCATCTTCACATTTTGAGATTATCATCTAATATCTAAGGTCATTCCCAAATTGCACAAGCCTAGGGTGACAGTGGCAAGCAAAAAAACTTTTGTTATATACCACTGTTATAAGGAAGAAACCTTGCTATGGCCAAGCCTCAAAAAGGGGACCCATCTTCCTTGGGTTGCTTAGATGTTAAATGTAAGAATGTAACTAATTTATCTGTTAAAATAAGTCTGCAATAACAGTAGAAAAAGGAACTAAGTAAAAATTCTCATATAAATAAAATACTGAATGAAGTAACATAAAAAATATGCATTATTATCGCCATTATTTAGTCCGATACACAGAGATAATTGGTGGCCATCCCCAGCCAACCGGAGGAGGGAGGGAATTACTGCCCTCTGTCCTTGCCCGGACAAAGTATCATCTACTTATTGTTATCAACAAAATCCCAGAAAATATCGAGATATTCAGAACATCTCTGTTCTTGTATTGTTACTTGGAAGTGATGGAAGTGATGTGAGGGTTTTGCTTTGTAGACCTGACCAGTCTACATTTACTGGGTGACTTACAACCGATAGATTACACAGGACTGAAATATGTAAAGCTCTTTCTTTGAGGAACACTGTTTTTAAACATTTCAATAATTTTCGCATATGTGCTGACAAACTGGAGATCTTCTTCAAATCACGATTACAGTCATCTGTTTTTTGTTTCTTAAACCTCATTACTAGCCCAAAATTGCTCCTGCCCCAACTTTTTTTGGAATGTGTCACAGACCTGAAATGCAGGAATTTATGCTTATTAACAGAAAAAAAGAAATATCTTGGGTTCATAATATCTGCAATGAAATAAAAGAAATAAAAGGAAATGTAAAAAACGCTGTAGGGATTTTTAAATTTGCATTTCCATACTGTCCCAACTTATTCTGATTTGGGGTTGTACAATCCAAGTAAGGGATGCTAAAGGACTCCACAGTGGTGGCCCGAGGCTTGAACCCTCAACCTTCTAGTCAATGTTCCAGTACTATTGTTGTATCAGTGAGTTTCATTGCTCTTTCCTCGTCTAGCACTGCACAGTTCAACCTGCGTTTCTCCTGAGCAGGAATTGTTTAATTCCGTATTTAGCCTCTCCTGCACTGCGTGAATCAATTATCTTTATTTTTAGATTCTCGGTTGATTAGAGAAGCTCATGAATGTGGAGTGTAAGCACAACACCCTAAGAGGCTCAAGGAATTTATTACACTCTGGAAATGTTTACACCTGACTTACAGTAAGACCTTAAAAAAATCACCAGCAGACTGAGGCCTCGTAGGATTCGCCTCGTGTTTGTGAGCGGTTCTGTGTAATAACTAGTGCAAATTAATTTTATTCACATTTACAGCGTTTAGCAGATCACCCGCCGAGCCGACTGAGCCGAGTCGCTGAACGTTAAGCCGAAGGAATTTGAACTCACACCCTTTTCCGATTAGTGCAGAGCCGTAACCGCTGAGACTCCATAGTGTGCGTTATCAAAAATGAATGATAAGGGTTTATCTGGAGCCACATGAGTGAGCATCCCTAGTTGAAAGCGACAGGTCAGATGGTTGCAGGTGGAGGAAAAAAAAAGGGTGGAAACATAAAAAGTGCATTCCTTTAAAAATAATTCAGACGTGACCGTGCTGGTGTGGGACTGAGAGACGCATGCGGATTTGTCCAAGCAGGAGGAGGGGCTGCGGTCCAGCTGAGATAATGGAATTAGCGTGTTCTCCCAGGGAGTTGCTCCTGGCAGGAGTTAATTCCGATAAAAGCAGGCGAATCCAGCAGGGGAGACACAGCGGGAGGACGCAAATGAGAGGCAAGAGCAGGCAGACAGTTGTGGGATGTATAATGAATGAACCGGAGTTGGGGGCTCGGAGCTCGTAATTGCTCCTGGAGATGCTAATGGGCCGTCGTAAAAAGGGCCGAGCCCCTGTGTGCTGGGCTCCGGGCAGCCCTGAGGTGGAATAGCGGGAGGAATCCACCACACACAGGAGGTTCAGAGCATAAAAAATGTAATGTTCCTGCCCTGTCGCCAGGTCAATCCGTGTTCATGTGGGGACAAAGAAGAAACGTCTACATCCATGAAGTTTTGTCAAGATGGGAGATCTTTCAGGAGATGGCTTACAATAACCTGTGGCTTGTAGGACATGTGAAGAAAGTCAACAGCGATCACCCAGCCTGACATGGAGTAACCGCAAAAGCCATGACTTAGTTCCACATCTCATTCAGTATTTAAAGGGGTACTGATGCAGGAAAGTCCAAAAACATGGACATAAGACAAAGCTCCGACAAGAAAATCTGACTCCCATTTGAACCATGCAAGACTTGCATTAGGAAGAGTCTGAGACCAACCTACATAGGGTTAAGATCCTCATCACAGAACTGTAGCTGATGGATCCATGCTATGACCTTAATGATCCACCAAAGATCCTCATCAGGGGCAATTCCAGGATCAGAGCTCTAGGGGTGCTGATCACCCAGTGTGAAATCTGTTTTATTAATATTTGCGAGGCAAGGGGTGAAGACTGGGTTCCTGTTGCTAACATATTATGTTTATACCATAATGGACTCAGTTTAGGGGTGGTTGAGCAATAGAACAGGCACATACACGTATGAACATCATTTACAGCTTGGTACAAATAAGTAAAGGATAGTCATCAACACACACATGAGGAACTTAAACAAAAAAGTCTCTCAACTCATCAACCAACTTGCTAATGACCGCGAAGGTAGTTTTACACACACACACACACACACACAAACGAATGACTTCTGCTCTTAAACTCTAGCTTTTAAAAGCCAAGCCCAACAGCTCTCTAAGGTCTATAGTTTTATAAATGCAGTTTTAAACCCAACATCAATTTTCCTCTACTGGATTTGGAAAACCAGATTAATTAAAATCATTTCATTAAAGTACTTTAAGGTGCGATTCACAAAGCCAGAATGTTCACCTATTAAGCAAATACAGTTTAGTGTACATATATATGATTTCTTTATTTCCTCTGAGTGCCATTGTTTTGTTTCTGGCGATTTTATGTGACTGCTTCCCAGAAAACACACGGACCCAACATGCCCGGACCTGCATCAATCCAATTTCATTTTTACTCACATTATAGCAAATAACAGTCCTGGAGAACAAAAGCGGAACGACAAAAAGCACACAAATCACGCACTGAGACGCTTCGGGGCCACACGAGGCTACGCTTAAAGACCGCGGCGCATCGCTCAACGATGGCCGCTTCAATAAAATTCGGCGACGTGGCTGAATGATGAGACTATTAAAAGAGTACGGTGCAGACCTGCCCTCCTCTGCTGCGGTGGACGTTGCTTCGAGTGGCATGTGGGAGTGAAATGAGACGCAAGAAGCGAAACCCCCATCCAGTCCATGTGTGAGACCTGACTTACCCCTGTTTGGGGATAATGGCACCCAAATTATTTAGACGCAATCCTTTGGTGATGAAAGGTTCAATTTACTGCTCAGAAATAAGTTCAATAAAAGACAATTGCTTCTGCAATAAGTTTAGATGGCCGAGGGAGCTTGAGTCGTGATGAAGTAACAGGTCTGGCATACAGGGGGAGCACTTGAGCTGCATTATTCCAATGATTCAACAAGGAGGCAGAGGCCGTTGTCTGTCTCAAACCTGTTGCTGGTAATTAAATGATAAATGTCTGCCATCGAATGTTTTTTTTCTGCTCCTCTCCCCAAGCTGGTCAGTCCCATTCTTCATCAGATGCCATGAATGTGGCTCATTGTCTTCCAGAGTAACGTTTGCTCTCTAATCTTCACCTCCAGTTAATTAAAAACGAAGTACGCCTGCCCGTACAGACTATCGGAGTTAGTGCATTAATTGATTTAAAGTGCAGAAACTCTTCGCAGCAATCACACTCAGTAGGAGTCCGCGTGAAGCTTCTATGGTTTCCGTCTCCCTCCGTCATGCAGACGTGAACAAACCCAACTGCTACACATGGTATCAGAGATTCGAAAGGTCACGCCGTCGGCACAAATTTCCCAAATCTGCCAGTTTCTGCGCTTCCATCAAAGCAGCCAGTAAACAACAAGAGAGACAGAACGAATGAGATGGAACGAGACCTCTATTCAATGACAATTTGTCGCTTAGATGAAACAAAAACTGAACAAATCAGCACAAATGTAATTGTAATAAACCTGCTGAAGCCACCAAAGTCTTTACAGACAACTCGTTTCACCCTGTGAGTATATTCAGCCACCAGACTGGAGGCTTTATACCTACAGGGGGATAAGCATTCACTACATAATGTTGAGTATAAAATACTTAAATGGCATGTTAGGCTGATTTTCTAAATGAAAAAAAAAATAAATAAAATAAAATAAAATAAAATCCATGCCAGTGAATCACCTGGAAGGATGCCTAAACGTTTACAATAATAATAATAATAATAATAATAATAATAATAATAATAATAACAACAACAACAACAAAAATAATAATATGTGTGGCTGTTTTCATTGTTGTTGTTGTTGTTGTTATTA